>VZTG01004476.1:822779-898347 GCA_013397845.1 Melanocharis versteri
AAAAAAAAGAAAAAAAAAGGTCACAAGACCACAATTTCATTATCTAAAACATGTGTGAAATCTAATTAAAAGAAAATTGAGGACAATTATGAGTATTATAATTTGCTTGGTCTATCCAGTTTGGGTTTTGTATTTGGATGTGTGAAAAAAATGACTTATGGAAAAATAACCCAAACAAACTCATTTGGTACACTTGTTTGCTGCTTAGGTCAGTCATAAGAAAAGTAAACATCCTTCAGGATGAGATCAAACATTCCAGCTGCATAGACAAAATGTATACACAAAACAAACACTGCAGATCTCTATAAAAGGAGATACAGTAATGACTGTATAGCCTTTACTGACCTGTGATGGGATCATAACCGATAACCCAAACCAAATCACCAACTATGGACAGCCACCTCCTCAAGAATACGGGGTTTATTGCTCCCTCCTCTGCTTGATCCAAACTGACAATAGAGCACTGAATCCTACACCCAGGAAATGAGAACTCGAACTGGCATTCTATATAAAGACTGAGCTTTTTAAAAAAAAAAAAACCACCTCAAAAATGGTCATACAGATATTTTGACAGCACTCCATTCCTATTTGAAATTTATGTTTAAAGAAATAATTCCAGGACATGATATGAATCATTGCATATTTCTGACTTTATTTGTGGATCCAAAGAAACTAAACGATATCAACTTCTGAATTCCTTTCTTATTGACTTTTGCAGAACTGATGACTGCAGACTTCTGAAAACCACATTAAAAACAGTATGAGGAATGAGAATTACCTTAGCCTCAGAATTTTGATATGACTGATGACTGTTACTGCACATACACTTCACATGAACTGATTAAAAAAATATAGAACTCTCCACCCCCATTTTGAAAATCTCTCAAAATTCACGTATGTTCCAGATTTCCTTGAATTCCTGTGCAAGAGCAGGAAAACATCAATTGCAACTTCTGTATTTCCCCAGACTTTTAACCTGAAGTGAAGGAAAATAGAGGTTTTTTTGGAAATTCTTGACCACTCTGTAGGTTAGTAGCAAGAAATTAACCTCTCAAGATGGTCATGTTTTAGCTCTCCTAGTTGAAAACCAATTGCTGATTGTGACAGATGAACAGCATTGTGACCTCTGTTTTAGCATGTGTCTAGAATATTTTCCTTTCATTTCAGTTATGATGTTTCCTTTTCCCTAAAGAAGTGATTTTGGTGGGAATTCCTATTACAGCCCCCTTACTTTAATGGAAGAATTAATTTCTTTTTTGTACCCACCAACAGTAAGAAACTCGAAAAATTAATTAAAACTTTTAACATTGAAGAACAGAGGACAGTAAGCATAAATCTCATTTTGCTTCTAAGAGAGATCTTGGAAAACCCGCTATTGAGAAACATTCATATCTAGTAAGTGAAAAACACATATTTAGCTTTACTAATTTATTCTAGGAGATTAAAGATTAAAAGGAAAAAAAACCCAATATTGACTAGTATCTATGAGAGTAACAGAAGTTTTCTGTTGGGTATGAATCAGATCTACTTCTGGTGGTTTGATTGCCTCTGAAAAGGCATCCCACAACCTTTGTTCAATATGGCTCAATGCCTCTTTTAAGTCCTCATGATAAATTAAGAGAGAGAGAACAGGATTATATCTTCAGAAGTCCACAAACCATTTCTATAATCAATAACCTGAGATTTCTCCAATGCAGAAACTTAACCTAAACTAATAAGCATGCTAATTAGGGAATTATAATTCCCATTATTTAAAAAGCCAGACAGTTTACAGTAAAGTACAAATGTATCTCCTGCATCTTTATTAAACTGCTTTGTTTCAAAAATTGGAATTAGAACACAAAGTGCACTTCAAAACTTCTCAAAGAGTCATTCAAGAGCCATTTCTTACTCTTAAGACACTGCACTGAATTAAGTCTTCTATGAAGAGAATTAATAGTAAGAGTAGCACCATATCTTTAAAAGAGTTAGAGCCAATATAGACTTACAGTGTATACAGTGTTCCCCAGGAGCAGGTAATCAGAAGTTTTGCCATTGCCAAATACAGTACCTGAAAAAGGAAATAGGGATAAAAACCAAAACATTTAAACCTCCACAACAGCACTATATATGATCTTAATTTTGATACAAAAGAGATGGTAGCACTTTCTGCAGGGTACTAATAGATTTCATCTTGAACTGTACTGAACTCTAGAGAACTATGACTTGTATAACGTTTAGTGCTATAAAACTTTCAGTGACTTCAGGGATTATGCAGGAAACACCACATACCAATAAGACCAACTTTGTATTCGGTAGCAGTGCAATTCGAGGTACTTTTAATATCAGAGATATAGAATCTTACCTTCAGAAGAATGTGAAATATAATGGTTATAGCATATATTGATTATAACATATAAGTAAGCAGAAAGCTTAGAGTCAGATTTTCACGAATTCTGGTATTTTTGGTATGGAAACTTACCCTTGCTCTTATCCATATTTCTGAATTCAACTTTATTAAAAATACAAAATATACTCAGTTTAAATTCTTGAGATGCTCGTCATTCATAAAATTTTCAAAATTTACCCAACTCAAATATGTGGATTCATTTAAGTACATATCTGTTTGGCACATATGGAAACACACACACACATCAGTTATGCAGAGTCAGAGCTCTCAAGAGACGCATTTTCATAGAAAATCGTATTTTCATAAAAACCACATGTGTTTCCTAAGTTTAGGATTCTGAAGCAGTGAATTTTCCATTATTTATCAGAACTTCATGACTATTTTTACAGCACAGGCTTTTCTGATCCCAGTTCTATCAAATTTCTTTTTAGACATGGGATAACTGACAACTGAATTATTTTGAGGAAATTCCTCATTCTCAATTAAAAGTACTGAGGTGGCTACATTTTCATATGTTCAGTTTTGAAATGCTTTTAACATTCAAGGTTTTTCATACACAGCAACTAAACCAACTAAACCATAACACTCTGCTGTAGAGGTTCTAACCACTGGGATATTGCTTTTTACTGCATTGTACAGAGATATCAAAATGCTGTGTATGTAGCAAGTAAGGATAAAAGTAAAAGACAATAAAACAAGAAAATAATAATAATAATGAAGGATTTTAAAAAAAGCTGTATTGGGGGACAGAGAAGAATAAAGGTATTTTTCTGCGGGGGGCATTGAGGGATGGGTTTATAACTCCTCTGATTAGGCTGGACAGAGGATGGTGACAAAAACGGTGATAAATGCTGATAAAAATGGTCTGTAGTTGAAAACACTTATTTTTCCACTACCTCAACTGGCTTACAGTATATTAAATACTGCTAATTAAGTATGTTTTCATATTTGTGTTGAATGTTTTTCCAGCCTTCATATCATCTTTATATATGCTTGAAATTAAATCCATTTTGGTTGTGGATGAAGAGTGCTCCTCTCTAAAAGATTTTCAGGACTTGTGAAGACGGTTTAACACAGAAAAAAATGATCTATTTACTGATATTCTGGAAGAGACAGCAGGGGACAACTTCACACAAAAATATTAGAATAAAAGTCCTCCTTAACCTAGCTGTCTCCCATTCCATGATGAGGAGCTCACAACGGCTGCATCCTTAGCTCTAGTGATACTGGCTGCATTTCTGACACTTCTACTATTTAACTTTCTCCCCGGACAGACTAGCACACCAAGAAGGACTACAGGAGCTGAAGCCTGAAAAAAAAGCTGAGATCATGGCTTATTTTAAAGATTATACAAAAGAGGGAGCACTTGGTGAATTTACTAGTACACGTAAGTGTGGATTCTGCCATTTATGTTGACAAAGTTGCATCCGAAGAAGCTTCTGTGAAGATTTATGTGTCACTTTTCGTATCCCCATGACAGTACATGGAGTGTAAATTTTGTGTACTGTACAATGGTAAGGTCCCATGGAGCCAACTCTGACAAACAATTCTTACAATCCATACTTATTCTCTGATCACATATTTCTTGATAGACTCTACTACGACATATGCAGTTTGAAATTTTCTACTTACAGATAAGAAAAAAGTGGACAAACAAGACTAAGACTAAACAGGAGAATTTGAACAAGAGAAGGACTCCAAGAGATTTTAATCATCTTCAAGACTTGATTTTCAACGTTCTAAAAAATACCTGCTAATATATGCACTGCACTGCTTTACAATACATATCTGGTAGTAAAGAGCATAATGAGAATAAGACTGAGGAATAGGCGGGCAGCTAAGTCTATTTCCACTAGCCAGAGTGCTGAGACTCAGCACTCTAATGCACAAAGCTGAGCTGTACCTTTTATATTTCAGGATCTTCCTGCACCTCTTTTTTGCTAAGAGAAGGTGGAAGCTGGGACCTGTTCTCAGAAGTTCCTGTCTCTGGCACTCCTTGGGAAACGAATAGCATTATTTCCCTTTCCTCTTTACATACACAGGCACCAGTGATTTAATTAATAGCACGTCTTATTTTGCACTTGTGTGTCCTTCATGCAAAACTCTGAGCATCACCAGACCCATGCCAGGTACTGATTATACCACCTCATGATGTACACAATTCCCACAGGTCCCAGTTCTGCTCCCTTACCCATCCTTCCTCTAGCAATGAAAGGGGAAGGCAGCAGGCAATTTGTTCAGGCTCTTGCCAGCAAGTCAGTTCTAAGCCAGGGTTTGCAGGCTGAGAAGGCTGAGCTACAGCGCTCTCGCAAGTGCTCGTACAGGTATCTCAGCTCTGCCATTCACACATGAACTCTACTCTGCGTCACCACAGACACTCATTGAACACTTACCCACGGTGCAATGCATAAATCTCTCTCATGGATTGGCTACAGCTTTGAACAGAGATTTCAGTTTGAATTTGAGATTATGGTTTTAGAGTATGCAGTGACATTCTGGGAATCTCATTCCTCCTGGCTAAGCCTCTCCAATGCAAACTGTTGCCACTGAACTCACATTCCGTGCGATGTGAGTTGCCTTTCAGAGAAAACAGGCTGCCACATACCTCCTTTTTCCCATTAGGAGTTACTGACTATAGAATACTGTGCAGGAAGCTGTTTTTCCCTTAAACCTTTTGGGGCACAAGCAGCTGTGACTGTCTCACTATCTAGTCTCAACAGTTTCAAAATGTGCATGAGAACATTTCTGTCCCTCATTCCAGGGCAGACTTGGCTACATCACCAAAACTCAGCAGAGACTAATTTTTAGAAAATCTGCAAGGTACACACTTGATTTTTTTTTCTCTGCACAAATTGGAAGCAAAACAAAACCCCACCTTTATGAGAGCTCTCCCAGCCCCAAACACTCCCACAAACTGGAAGCAGTGCTTTCAAGTTTTCTTTAATTAACACCATTTTCCTCTCAACCACCCCACTTCCTCCTGCAGCTCAAGTGCATATACAACAGTTGAACTAGAAGATGGATAGGACTGAGAGCCCAAGATGTCAACTTTCCTCTGCCACAATCCTACTCATAGAAACATAAACTAGCAGGTTAGTATGGCCTTGAAGTAACAGCACAGAATGTATATACAATAGAAATAAATGTTGACAAAATGTAAGAGACAATACAAGGGATAGTGGTGTTTTAGGATCTTGTAGGTGCTTACCATGGTAGTGCATTTTATAAAAATTAGCACAATAAATAGTAATCTCTTTTTCTCTGTCTCGTTTCAGTTTACATAAACACTATTGAGACAGTTAAATGTATATGTACATAATATTATTCCTACTTTTACACAGATTTTAAAGAAAACACTTTAAGTATATGGCATCTGGTCTTGTTCTAGAAATGGTATCTTGAAATTTAATGACACTGAACCATCAGTATTTATAAAGCTCCCCTTAGAAAAAAAGATAATATTTGGACATTTTGTACTTTTCAACATTTATATTTTTATTCTTTCATAATACTTACCGTGCTGGAGGGCTTTTAGTGGAAACCAAAACAGAATGAATGAGTGGAAGAGGCCATTTAAACAATGAACCCAGAAAACCTAAGAAAGAGAAAACAGAAAATCCATGAGAACCATTTGCAATAAACTAGCTCTGTGAACCCTGACCTTTCTTTTTATCTGTGTGTTAGATTCACAAAATGTGTTTTTGTTAGGCCACCACTGTGAAGTAATATAACTGACAGGCACTTTCTGCCTCTTAGCTCTTCATGGGTCATTTGTTTATTTTTATGCTTTGAAAAAAAAGTGTGTATTATCTCCTCCTCTTAATTTCAATTCAGAAGGGAAATTAAAATATAAACATATGGGAATATCATCAGAAAAATTAAACTAAACCAGACAGCTGGAACAATTGCTACATTCCAAGTAGGGAACTAAAAAGGACTCTAGCTTTTATAATTTGCATTTAGTGTAAGAATAAATTTAGATGGTACAAAAATCAAAACCTGAGTTACGCATATGCCTAACCTATATATTCCCACACACAAAGGAATTAAAAAGGGACAAATATCAGTTTCTTCCTCAAATTTCTCCTTACATGCTCCGTTCTTGCGGAGCACAGTTTGATCATATTATAATTTCTTTAATGTATTTGCTAAACAATTGAAGTTTTACTTTCAAACTCATTTTCATTTGTAGAAGATGCCTTCTGCAAAGAATGGTATTAAGTTTAAGGATAAACAATCTATTAATGCTTTCAATAACATATTGCATAATGACATAAAAAGACTTAATAAAAATATGTAGCCCATTTCCATCAGTACGGCAATTATGTTTTTTTCACTAACAATTCTTTTGACAATTATGGCTTTTATTGTAACTAATTGATGTGTATCTTGAGTGTTAAGGTGTTCAAACAATTGAAATTAAGTTGCCTGTCTCACATTTTCCACAATGTCTCAGGGTCTTTTGTTAGATTATACAGCTACACTAGGTTGCATGATCCAATTTACACTCCAATACTTTGCACATTTAAACTTGTGCTACTCATTAACCTTTGTCTCTCCTTCTTGCTATGTCATTACCAGAAGTTTTTATTTGACAGAAAGCACAGGTGGATGCAAGAAAAATTAGTTCTACTTTTCCATTTTCCTGACCAGTTCTTTTTGTCCCATGCTAATCCTTTAACCTCTGTCATGACCTCATAACCTTTGATCCCTTTTACCATAACAAATATCTGCATCAATATTCAAGGCAGTAATGTTTCCAAATCTTTAACTCCAACTATTCAACTTATATAGGTGGGAATTTTGTAGTTGGTGAGTTTGTAGACGTTTACTCATAGCAAATGTTGCATGGGAACAGCAACAGAATTTCCAATTAAGTCAACAATAAATCTGTGCAATTGAAAAAATATTAAAAGATTATTTTAAAACAGAAAACCCAATTGTTGTAACTCATACGTACACTATTTACTAAAATTATCACAACACAAAAGTGTCTATATTCATGGGACCATGAAAAGTCTCACAGTTGTAAAGCATTCACAGGGATGCAAGAGACTCTGTTACCTAATGTCTTTACAATTTTCAGGTTGGCTTTTGTAGGTGAAGGGGTGAAATGAGGAAGAAGGAGAAAAATCTCATCTGCTTCAGTGAACAAAGATAGTTTAGACAAACAATTATATATATATTGGGGTAACTCCAGTCAGACAGTACAAGGGGCACAGATATAAGAGCTAAGTATGCTCTATCAGCTCTGCACATCTACTAAAGACCATCACATGTAGGCATTGTTAATTCAAGGATATATTGAAAATGTCCCCAAGTTCAACATAAAATGACATTACTTGAGATGTCACAATTACATTTACAAAAAATAAAATCAGAAGGAACTCTTATAAAAGTCAAATACTCATGAAATCACAGATTCAGGAAAAAGTTTAATTTAGTTTTTTTTAAGAGATTATTTATGGGCGATACTGTAGAAATTTTGCATATTTTATGTATTAAAGAGTCCTACATTCTTTTACTACTACTTATGCTAGTCTCTCTAAGATGAATGTCACCCACTTCCCACCAAAAGTAGCCTCAGATTCCTTTTGATCCACACTGACACATTCTTGACTCCAAGTATTTTTTCCCAAAACTCAAAATTAAACCATAAAATCACAACTCCAAATTGACAAAGAATAGTACCATGTCCCTCCCTCTACAAATCTAGTGACAGTTCTTATTGTCCTCTGCAACACTTCTCCACAGGCTTCAGTAATCCATTTCCATATAACAGTACAAATACATACAGCCCAGTGACAGTGAGGTCTAATCGCTTCTGCCTACAGAAGACAGCTTTATTACCAGCAGAAAAAAAAAAAGGATTGAAAAAAATGAAATCCTTGTTGTCCATTCCCATACTTGCTAAAAATGAATATATATATACGATTTGTACCATTCACTGACAAGTGTACACCTGGAAATAGTAGTAGTAAAAATACCGTCCATTTTTAATTATGAGCAGCTTAGAACTAAAAGAGCAACTATACTGAATTCCTATGAATTTTTGCTTTATTATGTTTGATTTTTATGAAGATCTACCTTAGTATTAAAGTCCAGTGCATTTTGAGAAGTCTTGTATAACTCAGGGTATTTCAGCATGTTTTCTTTTCGGCAGGATCTCTCAAATATTCCAAGAGTTAGCGGAGGCATTGCTGTAAACATCTAGTAGATGGTTTAAAAAGAAAAAATTGCAAAACTTTAGAGGTGAGGATTTGCTTAAAGATTGCTTACTCAAGAAACACTCGTGGTTAAAAACAACTAAAGCCACATAAATTGTCTTACCACATTGTAAAGACCTATACACCATCTTTCAAAAAGAATTTGTCCAGAAAAGCCATTGACAAATGCAAACCAGACCTGCAAAAGATTAGAACCGTGTATTACTCAAATGTCTTGCAAGGTACAATAAACAGATTTTTCCTCAGCTTCACAAAAAGGGATATCCCTAGAACACATTTTGGTTTAAACCCATATGAAAAAAATTAATGATAAACCCAGCTTTCAAGAATCAACCAAGAACAGGTAGTGGGCAATCTAGTCAGATACGCGAGCAATTCCATGTAAATAGGAAAACATTCAAAGGAGGTAACTATTTTCAGAAGAAATGTCAGGTTCTTTAAGGTTTTAAGAATAATTTAAGATCACTTAATGAAATAAAAATTCTGAGAAATATGGACTGGTGGGGGGGAACCTACAGATTAGTAGTCATTGTCTTCTCATTGTTAGCAGACTTGACTGACAGAATTCATAGAGTAAGCTGCTGTTTGGAACTTAAAACTACCAATATTCCTCACTCATGAAAGGATTAGGATTTACCAGAGCACTAAAGTAGAACTACTTAGTTAACAAGCACTAACTCAGCTACAGGGTACTTTAGAGAGAGAAGTGGATATTTCTTTTATTGCATAATTTTTGTCACTTTTTGCTAAAAGGTTGAAAGAAAACAAATTTATTTTGAAAGGCATGATAGCATGTTATCTAATGTATTGCACCACAGCACGCAGCATATCTACTTTCTTCTGCTTCCCCATCCTTGTATTAGTTCAATGATGGAGTGGAGAAGCAGCACATCTGATGAATCTTCATTAACAAGTTACACTGAAACTATATAGTCTAGGACAAACGTAAGCTCTTAGGTGACACAAGTCAAAATTATCCGAACATTCTACTCAGTTTAAGACTCATGGTTTTCAAGTGAATTTTTAAATGCTGCTTTCTTACAGTTCACATTTCTTTGAACTTCATAAAGGAGGCACGAATTGCTACAAGCAACATGTATGTTTATCAGTATGTACCCAGGCTGGCCTCCAGGTGACTGGATTCTATGATCACTCAGTTTTCTTTTTTTTTAATCATGTGGAGCAATGTCTGAACAATTGTGACTACTTTGAGATGAAAAACCTCTTGATTTTGGCAACTATTAACACTAAAAATGGGAGATAAAAGACAGCCAAAATTGTTATTTGTTCAACAGATAAGAGAAAAGCTTTTTTTTTTTTTTTTTGGTGGCCACTTTTTGGGACAAGATTGGATATAAAGTCATGACTGTTCAAGGCTGCAATACAGAAAGAGGGAATACCCTGAATTTTCTAAAATCTTATAATGCTAAATTTGTTTACTTTGATAGATTTAAGTGCAATAAGCACAATTTTCTAAACTTTCAGACTATACATTGAAAAACAATGGAATTACTTCATTTCAGCTGAATCAGATTTTTATCAGCTCTTGTGTATTTCCATTTTTGACTTTCAAAATATGGATTATGATTTTGTTGTGATGAATTTAGCAGACATTTGTTGGCAGAATTTTCTTAGTAGCTGAGTGTAAGGGTGCAAGATGAGTACATAATCAGTTGTGCATTACAGAATAATTACTTATGCACTCAACATCAGTACAATTGATGTTTTTTTTCTTGTTTGCATCAAATACTGGAGTAAATTTTAGAAATCGTGATTTGAAAGGGCTAGGGTGGTGGAAAATATGTGACTCAGTAGCTGGTCATAAATATGTGTACATTTCATTGCTGGTCATTTCAGATAGAGTTTAAGAAAAGCATTACTCTCTAGGAAGAAAATAAAAGACCACAAGCACATATAGACTTGACCCTTCATAACCAAGGAGTATATGGAAAAGACATTAACTTTCTACTGTGATTTAACTAGCAGGCAAAGTGTTATAAACTCTAATTTTAAATGAAAGGCCTAAATACATACACTGAATCTACACCACATGTTGACTGCTCTTACAGGTAAATGATGCTAAGCAACATTTGGAAATGTTTTGGAGTGACTTTGAAATAGAAATGCAACTATTCAGGATAAAATTTTAATTTATAATGGAATGTTGCTTTCAGCTTATTTTGTACAGAATTTAAGTTAGAATTTTCAAGGTTTTTAAACTGAAAATGGTTTTACTATAGAATTGTAAAGAAATCCTTTAAGGCATAATATTGACTTCCGGAAGTTAGCATTTACTTTCTTCTAAAGCAAGCATGCAAGTTATAGGCATTTGAGTTCATTTTAGTGTAATAAGGGACCGGAATATATATTGATCAGAGGTCTACATGCAAACTAAAGAGACATGAAATTTGGTAGCATCTCTAGGTTCTGAAGTTCTTATGGAATCTATCAAAAAAAGTCTGTGAAGAAGAAATGTTTCAATGTGGCTAAAAGCAGTGGTCTCTAGTGGAAACAATACTATTTTGTGGAATACCAGATATATAACTTTAGGAGATTAAACATCTTTAATATCTAAGCAGAAATATTAATTTTATATTGTTTACAAGATAGTATTTGAATGTTCACATTAAGAACAACTATGGCTCAAAATTAAAAGATCTGGAGGGTGGGAATAAAAAGACGAAGGAAAAATACAGCCCTCACCTCAAACTGTAAGAGAGGAAGAAAATAACCCACCTATCTGCCCTAACTTCTGAACCTTGGACCCTAGAAAATTACACTCTTAACCCTATATGAAAAAAGTAATATGGAGCTTACTACATTATTAATAGTGAAAAAGACAAAAAACACTTGCTTTGCAATTGTTGGGCAATTTATTTACAGATAAGTATATTTCATCCTAGTTATTATGGACAATGAAGGCAGCTGTAGCTGCGAAATAAGTTTTTAGGACACTGTACATGATACTAATTTAAGAGCAGACTCGAACACTTCTCTCTTAGAGTACAGGTCCTACTCTAACAACTCAAACTACTAATCCAGCACCCGTTTACAGAAGGATAGGTGATTGGTGTTCTTAAAAAGTATTGTAGGTTATATACGTGAATTGGCAGTGAAAATTCAGATTCTGTAGTTCAATGGCTACAAAATTTTCCACTAAAAAGAAAATATTTAGGTCCCCATCCTGTCTAAAATGGGATGGACCTCAATGCAGATCCTTGTATTTCTAAGTTTTCCAACCATGTAATGCAAAAATGTGGGCATGAGCACAATTGCATTCTGCTGTGTGTGTTTCAAACTGAACTCAGTGCAGTTTGCACACCTCAAGTAAGCCACAGCATAATGAACCACAGCACTTGAACTGTGCAGCTCAGGCCCAGTGTGAGTATGCACAGGAAGCCTGCTGATGTTTGGGGTTATGCATGATATGGGTCTCAGTATGATCATGGGTATTCATCTGGTATGTCAGGCAAAGGACATCAGGAACAAAATGGTAAATTCCAGTTATGGACATAAACAGCAGAAAGTGGGTAACTCACTAGTGGGAAGAAAAGAGCTTGGGGGAGGAGGAAAATAACCTCCCCATCATCCAAAGTTTATGGAATAAAAAAAGTCATTACAGCTCTAATTACTTAAGGAATTAATTATTTTCATAGTATCACTTAAATTGCTACAAACAGCCATGTTTAAACATCTGTGACTGAACTTTAAATCTCAACTCCACACATCGGTTTCTTCTGCTTGTCATGGTCTTTTACTCTTTTATTTGATGCTTCATGCTGGGGAAAAATCAAATCTTCTTATTTTTTTAAATTGTAAAACCTTTTTGTTTAATATGAACCAATTATTTTACGTTATTACTAGATAGCAAAATAGGAAGTAGGAATAGGAAAATTTTGTTTCTCTGATGCCAAAGGGTGATTTGTATAACTTCATAAAATGAGTAGTTTAATGATAGACTGTATACAGTAATTATAAAACTAAAACCAATCCACAAAGGAGTTCTCAATCATGAGATCAATCTCAATCTCAACCACCATTATAAAGTAATGACAGCCTCTCCAAAATAAGTACGAGACTTTGCACAGGCTTATGCTATGTGAGTGTGATGCTCTGTACAGGCTTAATAAAGCACATTAGTGATCTATTAGAGATTCAGACTTTTCACTTGCAATTTAGACTGATACTTCAGAATACAACCTCTCAAGTCATTGTGACCAGTCTTATACAAAAGATGAGGCCCATTTTAAATAGCTACTGCATCAAGACACAGAGTATACAGACCACTTCTAGTTTCTTATGAATAGGAGTTTAAATGTCAATAAGCACTGATCACTGTGCCTGAGTATTACTACAGACCTTTACCATTTTCTGAACCAAGAAACCAGTTCACATGAATTTCATATCAGCCCATGAATGCCTAGGATAAATGCTGTATTTCAGATTAAATGGAATATTTTCCATGACTTTCTTGATTGGTACTGAGCAGACATTTAAAAATAGGATACATGTCTATTAAGTAAAGGTGGGTATTTTTAGTTATTGTCAGAATAAAAGGAAATTAGTTTCAAGTAACTTCCAGACGTGCCTCTCAAAGTACTATTTTCTAAATTCCAAGACAGAGGAGGTGTGGCCACAAAAGCCTCACAGAAGTTTTCTTGATGTAGCATTTCTGCATATTAAGCAGCAGCTTACAAATACTCATTGAGCTCTCTGCTCCCACGCCTGATCTGTACAAAAAAACTGAAAAGAGAGACTCAAGACTGGCAGTTGTCCTTTCTGGAGACATTCAATGATGAATTTCTGCCCATTCACTCACAGTATTGACATGAGCTATTAACATCTCTGAAAAGTTTTCTGAGCTGACAAACATTGGGTATACAGGAATTCAAGCAGAATTCATCTTGTCTTCCAGAGTAGGTGTACATGGCAAAATGCTTGCATGCATTATACATAAAGGGTCATAACAACTCATATCAAAATGAGCTCTTTGCCCTTCCATCTGCTCAGGAGGCAGAGACTACCTGTTCAAAAAATCAAAGCCTTTCGATCTTTAGATTACGATCTCTGTACCCTGCATTTAACTTTCTTTCTCAAAGAATACAAATAGTGGGATACTTGTATCTGATTTAAGTTATAAATTTACAATATATTTGCAGGTGACATTGACAGAAAACCAAGAAAAATAAGTTAATATGTTCTAAAGCCCACCTTTGTATGCTTTCTATAAGCACGAAGTATACATTTATATTGTTTTTTTCAAATACTTCTAGAGCTGCTGCTAATCAGTACTACTGGAAGTCTGATCATGTAAGTAGATATTCAACCTTTGAAATACAGGATCTAAAGTCTGCCCCTTCTAAGCAAAAAAGGATCTTTAGCGAACTTGCTTTTTCTATAGCTTCCTACTTTATATTTTTCTAAACAGGCTACAAACTTGCTGCTACTTAGATAGAAATCTATTTGCAGTAATAATACAGCAAGGAGAAAAAAAAGAGGAAAATTTAGAAAATGCAAAAATATGGTAAGAAAAATGCACTCTTTTGTACATAAAATGATTGAAGTATTTTTAAATGTTGCAACGTGTAAGGTCACATAAATAAGTATCAAAATTGGAAATATTAACCTAATGTTTACATCAGGTTTAACAGAAACAGGGCATTTTATTCCAGTAAAACTGAACACTTTGCAAGTTTAAGATACTAATTTGAAAATATATTTAGAAAACTATGAAAATTTAAAGAGTATCCGTTAACCCCATTAATGTAAGAATACATAAGACTATCTATAAAATTAATTTTGTGGTCAAGATTTGCAAAAACTAAGTATTTTTTCCACATTTTTAACCCGAAGTTTCACTGTGAATATAAAGTTTGAATCAATTATAAACGTAATTACTGTATATATATATTTGATCACAAAAGAGGCGGCAGCTGTTGAAAGAAAAGGAATGGAGGAGAGAGAGGAAATTTAAAAATTTGCTTAAAAATACCTTCAAAATTTTATGGTTGCTGCATGGTCATGAAGGTAGTGAGAACTATAACTATACAACATGCTGTTCTAACCCTTCCTACTAATAAATGTACATTTATTGTACATTGTACAGTTGCTCTGAACAGCAACTGCCCCGCAGTGCAACAGGGACCTTCGAAAGGGCTTCAGATCACAAACCCGACAGCCCCTGACACCAGCGCAAAGGGCTGAAGCCCACACATCTCTGGGGAAATTTCAGATAAACTTGTAACTGGGTTCCTTAATTACTGCAAGGACGTTACACGTGCAGCAATTTAATAAGCTAGCAATATTATAAGCACATTTAGTTCTAATATTTAGTATGCTTTTTAAAACAATGGGGGTTTTTTAAATTAAAAAAAGAAAATTAATATTAATCAGTTTATTAAAAATTTCAAGATTCAGGACTAGTAAGTGTTTATTTACAGCTAAAATATTTCTTTAAAATAATATATAATAACCAAAAGCTCAAAATTATAATCTTACTTTTGAGAAGGAATATTTAACGTACTGTAAAATTACCTCGATAATATAAAGGACTATATTCTTGTAGAAACAATACAAGATGCATTTAGCTACTCTGTTATAATTCCAGGCTCCATGAACCAACAGCAAGTTCTTCAAATACTTGAACTGCAAAAAACATAAAAAATGAACAAACATAAAATTAAAACACACATACACCAATATTAAACACATTTTAAAATATTTTATAGTAGTATTTTGCAGTGTAATGACTTACCTGAGCAATTGAGTAGTCTGAAGAATTAGCAGCCTGTAGACCTTCATTCCCACTGATACCAACACCAACATGTGCTGTTTGTATCATACTAACATCATTCGCTCCATCACCAATCGCCAGAGTTACTACCTTAACTTGTTTTTTAACCATTTCGACAACTTCAGATTTTTGAAGAGGTGATACCCTAAGGTATAAAACAAAGACACAGGTTTAATACAGGACTTTCAAATGAATGTACTTTTAAAACATACTTTATATTCTGTGAAAAGGTAGTAAACTCAGGCCAATTAACATTCTGGTCAGCAACGTGATCTTGTTATTGCCCTTCAAGGGTATACGCTAAAAGCACATTCACAGCAAAATTCATAAAAAACAACATTTCTGAACTTTGGGCTACTTAAAAGCTGAAAGAGGATTCTATGTTGAAGAAGCCAACTTACCAAGTGTGTTAGAGAGAACTGTTTTAAAATGTATTTAAAAAAATAAAGGAATGAAAAATAATACAGCCTTCAAATTGAAGGTAGGTATATAATCACATTATTCAGTGGCCAGCACAACACATGCTATTGGACTTCTGAAAAAGCTGCGAGGGATGAGTACAGCCTTGGGGAAAACTTGGGATGAAAGTTTCTGGGCAACAGCCCTTCTGAAAAATTCTGTGGTCCACCTATATGAAAAAAATCTTCCTATGATCTTTTGGTGCATGTTTTATTTGAACTCCGCTGTTGAGAATTGTACCAAGATTTGCTACAGCCAGCTTCTACAGAAGATTCCTGACCTCAGTACTTCTTTTTCCTCTTTTTAACTTTTCAGGAACAGTGCCTTAATTGCTTTTTAGACAATGTTATAGGGGCAGCTGGAAGATGGTACTGTCACTGCCTCAAGTTCACGGGGAAACCAGTAAAAAATATTTTTCGTTCATTTTGCTCACTCATAGCTGTACATTTTTAGTCCAGAATAACCCATTTAACATTCTTCTTGCATATATTACTCTGAAACCAATATAGAGCTGGAATTCAGTTTGCTAAAGTCTTTAAGCCAAACATCTGCTTGGAATTAATAACATATACAGATTTTTTTTTTTCAAGAAATGTCTACTGAATATTTGTCAGCTTCATCTGTGTTACAGATAGTCTTAGGAAGAAACCATTGGTAATAAACGCTTCTGCACAAGTGAATGCAGTCTGCAAACTTATAAGAAAGTGACGTAATTTGTACTTTTAGATCCAAGAAGAGCTTAAGATGTTTACTGCCTTTATATGGATGAAGAAAGAGCTTACATTTTTGTTTAGTCTGGATTATTTATATATACATATTTAAATTTTTAAAGTGATTTACCTTAATTAAAAATTATCATTTAAAACTTTTTATTTTCAAGCTCATAAACAAGGACATCAAGGAGATGAAGTTTTTGTTACTAATATAAAAGCATTTAACAGAGACAAATATTTTGGCAGAATTTTGACTTTTAGGAAACATGGGATATTAAAAATGTTCACATCAAAACAGTGAGTGTTACAAGGAAGTATTTTAGTTTTAAACCTGTAGCCAATTTTTAAGCAACCACAAAATATGTCAGACATATATCTAGATATGCATTGAAACCAACTGACCTAAGTATATTATGGAAGTGTAAAATGAAGAAATGGCAGAGAGAATGCTACTACAACAGAAACTTTCATTTTGCACTTCATTGTTTCATGACAAAAATGCAAACACAAGAAGACAGCTTTATGCACAGAATACCCTACAATGGTTCCACAGTTCAACAGAAACAGAAAAATTATCTCTTCAAATGGCATAAAACATACTTTGTAATCAAGGAAAGAGAAGAAAAAGAAATTTAGCTTTGAAAGATCAGTTCTACATGTATTTCCTGCTTGTTACTGTATTAAACAAACTCAACCTAGTAGAACAAGCACAAAACTCCAACTTATCTGTCAGAAAGACTACTGCCATTAGGAAAGTGTTTATATACAGTATAAACCGTTCATCAGGGTAAGATCTCAGTTTAAAAGACAGTAAAACCTTAGTTTGAAATTCAAACTGTTTCAGGCTGAAGCATGGCTACAAAGCTTAACCACAAAAACATTAATTAAAAAATCCCTTGGTAGCATGACATTGCTTTTCAAAAGGGATGGAAAGACTACAAACCCGGTGATTATTTGGATACTGTATTATCACTTCCTTTTCTGTGTCCTTTTGCAAGGCAGAAAGATAGTTCCATTTTGAACAGATTTTTCAGATGAATCTGATTTATTTTAATGGAACAATGGAAGTTTATAGCTGTAATAGTTGATATTTACAGAAAAGGATGAAAGGGTTAATTGTATAAAAGAGCCATATAATAATCAGGCATAATAATGATTAAAAAAGGTGTTTCCACCAGCTTCGAGTGATAAAAGCACCCCGAGTAGCATCTTTAAATTTTTGTGCACTTCTCATACAGCGTAATCCACAGCTTACAGAGAAGTAGTCTGTGCAGAAAGATCTACAAATGACTCCAGGTATGCTAAAACCTGTGGTTAACTGTAGTATCAATTTAAGGCCAAGATTAGTGTCGCAACCTTGTTGAGACTACTCTCAATGGATTACAAATTATTTTTCTGGAAATATGCAATCTGAGTGACTTTGACAGGTACACTCTGTTGCAGACTGCCCTACAGTGATATTTCACTTGAATGACTGTATTTCATAACTTCAGTTTCTTAATTTTTATATGTCAATAAAAATAGCCTGGAGAGAGAATAACGTAAACCTTACCTGCAACAAATAACAGCTTTACATGACAAAGCCAAATCCAGGAAATACTGTCTTACTCCAAATGTTAAAGCATACTTCAGAGATTTACCATCAATGATGAGAGCGAAATCATTTTCCTTCCTTAAAGCATCACCAAGAGTACTGCAATGATGGCTAAGTGTCTCTCTTGTTCCCTGTTGCACAAAAAAATGGCGTCCATTATTTTTAATTCTTAACATCCTTAAATCCAAATTGATCAATGTGATCAGAAACACTGGCCTTTCGGTTTTTGAGGAAATTGCCTTCTGATTCTGCTATCAAGTATTATAAAGTGAAAAGAGTATTTGCAATAGTTGCACTATTAGAAACACAGTAGAAATGTTGTGTAGGATTGCTCTCGCACTCTGCCAAAAAAAAGTGTGTAAATTATGGTGGAACTTTTAATGCTCTTTGAATGGCAACAATAGTTGTGTAAATATCTGCCGAAAGACACAGGTATACAGAAAACTAATACAATAATACAAAAGACAATTCACATACATAGAGATACAAGAATTTGTAGAGATACAAAATGTTCCTAAATGTTCAGAAAACAGGAAACACAATTAATTCGTAATTTAAGTACAGGTATTATAACTGATTGAGATACCTAATGCTTTCACTTCTATACCAGCTAATGCCAACGGGGGACTGGGGAGGTGGGTGGAGTTGAGGTCTTTTTCTTTTAATTTCATAAATAAGGGTATTTGTTCATATAAAAGAGGATCTTTTATTTCAGCATATTCTTTGTAAGCTCAGTTCACAGAGCTGGGATACAGTCTGAACAAATAATTTTTTTTATTCCAACTTCCTCTGTCTTGCATGCTTAAGTCGCAACAATGACCAAACAGATGAGGTATTTGTTTTGTTAAATCTTTTTTTTACATGTCTTAGAGACAGGGGACTCTGCCTGTCCATAAAGGGATTAGATTTGAGCAAGAAGGGATTAGATTTGAGCAAGCTATGTTTTAGGAGAAGCCACTGGTATGCAGTGGACATGTACTATTATTTTAACAGCAAGGGGAAGAAGCATTCAGTTAATGCCACTGCTCTCAGTGCAAGGTTTCAGTGTTTTTCAGAAGAAAGCCAAGAAAAGCCAAGCTCCCTAACTCCAATGAACCTGTCAACATCTTTGTATAGCCAAGAGTCTATACTTTAGAGATCAGGAGGAGAGGACTGCCACAGAGAAACTCTTCTCAAAGATACCAAATACACAAGTGCCACTACACTAGGCTTATTTTCTTCAAGGTTTCATGGCTGCTCAGCTCCTCCCACGCTGAGGAAACTGGGTTGTCCAGCAGCCCTCATGGGTGCACAGAGTACCCCTACAAGAGGTGGACCTATGCTACTCAAAAGCCAAAGTTTCATTCCATGTGAATTCCTTAACAGACAGTATTCCAACTAAGTGTTACAGCCTCTTGCCAACTGTTACTAGTATGCAGAAAGGAAAGAGGAATTCGTCCACCTTTGCAGTCACTGACTCAGCATTCTGCAAACACAGTAGTCCACCCCTCTCTCCATTTCCTGAGACCTGATTCACTCCTCTATTAGAACTTAAAAGGTGGTTTTTGACTCAACGAGTCACATTAGAAATAGAAACTGACATGTCATTCCAACCACACTAGCAAGCAAAGGGTAGGACACAAAATATACATTCATCAAACAGTAAAATGTACACCATCACATGAGGCAGAAAACTTTATAAATAGTCTCTTGTTAAAATATTTGCATAGAGCTAGTTTGTTCTTATTTTTTGAACTGCCCCTCAGGCTACATTCATGGCCTGCTGAAAAAACCCATTATATATGTTATCACCAAAACCAGATTTGCAGATGACCAGCTTGCATGTACAAATTCAGCTGCCATAAGATATTTGCATCTCCATGTACTCTGTACTTTGGGCATGTAAGGAAAGGATCTCTCAATCCCTATACAATCTAGACACTCCAGTTTGAAATAGGGAGTACAGTGCAGTTATTGCAGCTACTACCTTTCATTCTTAAACTTTATTTGTATAAATTTACTATAAAAAGATATTGCTTGATACATATCTATTGAAATTTTGAATCATCACAATAGAAGTGGTTCACTTGTAATGCTTCTAATGTGAAGCTCTTGGCTTTGAGCCTGCATGGATGAAATCTACTACATGGAATTTGTTTGCTGATAGTTGTGAAGTTCCTTTGTGTAGTAGCTACACTGTGATTTCAGAAGGTGTAGACTGTTTTCCAGTTATCCAGTAACATTCTGTCACAAAGACCATATAATTTTCCCAGAATGGAATACTAAAATTAAGAAAGCAACCTCCCAAAACAAACATAAACAACATCCCCCCAAACCATGGTTTTGGCAGAATTTTCTATGTTTGTCCAGATAAATAGACATTCCAACTTATTTTTTTACACCACCTCCTCCATGATGTCTGGATATTTTAAGGGATAAAATAATGTTTCATTAACTGAGAACTTCGAAGATCTTACTTACATCAAGAGAGCCTTCATTTATAACAATCAGTCCCATGTTCTTTCTCAAAAGTTTACAAGAGTGACCTGTTAGGAAAGATTTTGTTTTCAAAAATCTGTTCCACAAAATCCATTATAATATAACAAGGCATTATTTTTTCCTGTAAGAGAACTATGGACAGCATTAAAAATAAGATTTCCCTAGCTGAAATTAATGATAAAAAACCAAATCCTGCTGCATTTTATAAACGTACATACAGGTACTAAGTCAGAACAGTTAGAATTTCCCTTGCTGCAACTTGCAACTGTTCTGCCTTATTCAGAGGTGCTTTAAAGAGAGTTACAGAAAACAACAAACAGATCTCCCTGAGCCGTGTAAATTTTCAGAATGCAACTCGCATTTCATTCAAAACTTGCATATATACGTGTTTCCATTATTTTCTTTTATTCTTTGATGCATTAAATGGGATGCATGTTGTGTGCTAATGATAAAGGCTGCCTAGTCAAAAACATGTATCACCGTTGTTAATAAAGTGGAAATACTGGTATTATGTGTATTGCCTCAAACCTGAAGGTACTAAGGAAAATAACCTCAGATCAACTGTATCATGTGCATATGGACAGTTCTTTAAGACTAGAAATAATAACATCCAGTAAAAGGGATCCATATGACTGAAGTAAGGCTTTATTTTGGGCATGTATCTACACTACAGCAGTAAGTGCTGATATGGTCACTGACAAAGAATATTAAACGTTAAAAGCAGCTTTCCTGTATAACTATTTAAAAATACAGATTAATCATTGTTGAAATTAGTCTTTTTTTTTTTCCATCCTTCATAATAAGAGGAAAGAATAAAAATAAACCTTTCTTAAAAGGTTATAGCTCTTTAGTTCACCCTTCTTGGAAAGAAAGAAAAATAGAGAAGAATACTTACATTCTCTTAATATTATTCCCTCTCACTGTCAAAAACCAATGTATTCTGTTTAATTCCTTTCATATGCTATAAAAAAGTACATTTGCCTATGTTTTTGCCTCCTCTCTAACATACTTTTTCTTGCTCTTAGTATTTTAATAGAGGCAGAATCCACCATTCCCTACCCTCCCCTTATCGTTGACTAAAAAATAAGTTCCCATTCAAATTCTGGAGTGACATATAATACTATTACTTTTTACAAGACAACTTGCCATTCTGAAAGAAATTTTACTCCATCAATTGCTATTTTTTCTAAACCTGTAACAAAACCATCAAATAAATGCAAATATGATACCAATGTTAATGGCAGTCTCTTGTTTGTCCCCAGTAAGTATCCAAATTTTTATGTCTGCTTTCATGAGCGTCTCTATGGTTTCAGGCACTTTGTCTTGTAGTTTATCTTCAATTGCTGTTGCTCCAAGCAGCTGAAGATTCTGTGAACATAAAATATTTCGTACATATAGATTTTTTTGGTTTAAATTCAATTTCAAAATTCCATTTATTTTATTTAACTCTTTGTATTTACAACAAGATTAATGCTCTCTAAACTCAATAATCAGATTTGTATCAACAATAAAGAACTTCCACTTTATTCCTATAAGCTTTAACTTAGATAACTGTATGGCTTGACAAAACTGCACAGCATGACCACTCAAACTTCAATCAGTTATTCATTCAGTAGCTCCGTAGCTTGTTCAGCAACAGCTGCCTTTTCCTGAGGAGTACCTCTGACATGAAGGCTTCAGGAGTGCTATCACCATGCCTTCTCTCTTTTAATGATTCCTCTTCACTTTGCAAAAAAAATCCAAAACACCTGTCAATTTATCTTAGTACTTTATGTTTGATTTTAGCTTCCTATGGAGCGAATCTACACAGTTTTTGTGAATATAGCCATTTTTATATTTCCTATTTCTATACCTTTAAAACTAGCTAAATGTTAAAGACACCATTACGAATCTAATAGTGTGCAATCCTGGTAGCAGCATGGCCTGCATACTATATCCTGAGGAAGTACTTGTGCAGCTAATACAAAAATTTTTAAAGGTAGCAGGGTTGTCATATCATTAAAAAGTTACATACTTTCAAGACTGCTTTGTCACATCCAGATAAACTGCTCAGGGATGTTCACTAGTGACTGAAGCTATATACCCGCACCCTTCCTTTTCATGAATTAAACACCACAGGTTCTTGAGGCTCAGAATTTTAAGCAGTGTCACCAATCTAATCTCTCTTATACTTTCCAAGGAAAAAAACCGACAAAAATAACACCCCCAAAATTTAAGTATCAAAACTTTAAACACTATTGGTCTCATGCACTGTTTTTTCTTATAAATTTAATAGTCATGGGACCTTTTTTTGTTGAGACAGTGAAGTCTTAACCACATGCTTGGCTACTCTAGAGGCAGTGTTGCCAGAAACTTGAGGCTCTGCTCTTGTGATGCTGTATCTGGGTACCAGCTTGCTCTGTGGGCCTCCAGTAAAAGAGAGGCTGACAAAGTGGAGCAAGGCCAACAGAGGGACACGAAAATAGCTTAGGGCCCAGAGCACACTATATTAAGAGTACGTGAAGAAGTAGGATGAGTTTAACATGGGAAAAAAATAAGAATAAGGGAGGAATTCCTTCTGCTAACTGAAGCTTGCAGAGCAGCCATCCTTCTCCAAAATGCGCAGTGAAAGATCAAGAGGTATCAGTCACATTCTGCAGCAATAAAAATTTTAATTCAGAAAAAGGAAAAAATACTAAGTTGAGCATCAAAAAAGAATTACCTGCTGCAGCTGGGAAAACTCCCTCCTTGTAGATACTCAAAACTTCATCAAAGTGTTGGGCAAGCAAAACTAGCCCTGCTTTGAGCAGGGATTTGTATTTAGATGACCTCCAGAAGTCCCTTCCAATCTTGACTACTCCATTGTTCCAAGGTCATTATATAATGAAGCAGATGTTGTTTACCTGTTTTCACACTTTTTTACACACTAGAGGAACTCTGAAATAAAGCTTTCCTGTAGTTCAACCCATAATTGACACTTTCCAGCAAGGTAGCTACTTGCAGGAAAAACTTTGTCAGATTAATTGTTCCTTCGTTTTGATTATCTAACCTGCAAGGACTATATGACACAACTGTCAGTATATTGCTAATTTTTTTTTTCTGTCTAAGCGTTACTCCTCAATAGTGATCCACTTTTCATGGTATAGAAAATTAGGACAATAATTAAGAGCCCACTCTTCTGCTCATCCCTCTGCCCACCACATCCTCCCCCCAGCCAACCCAAACCCCAGAAAACTACATAAAGCTGCACATACTTTTTCAATTAGTTCATAGCTCTCCTCAAGTTTGAGTACTCTGTTTTGTATAGCTGTAGAAGCGCGGTGATAGACATCTAACCATTCTTGATAATCACTTTCTGAAATCTCAGCCACAGCAAAACACAGAGTTCTTAACCCTAAAGAGAAAGCAGATAACGATTCAGTATTTGTTAGTCCCTTCCCTGACATGCCTGCAATGAGTACCTTTTGAAAGCTGAATTTATTTTGTATTTTATGTATGCTTATGCCTGATTTTCACCTTACTGCAGCACATCTTGAAGAACTTTTTAAATATACATAAAGTAAAAATGAACTATAAATAGAAATTTATTCAACAGAGTAACAGTTTCAAAGAAGCTGAATGTAATACAGGTGATGTATTTCAGGAGAAAAATAATCAATTTTTATGTAAGATTCGACTTAGTTTAAACTGTAAACAAGACATGAAGCAATCCCAACACTTGCTGAACAAGTATATACACTGAAACATTAAAACTATAAAATTGAATTTTATTTTTGAGAAAAAAATTATAAACTTAACTGTTGCTATGCTGGAAAGAAGTAAAGTTAAAATATATCAGCATAATGTTACAACTGCCCTCTTCACCCCTCTTCAATATTCTTAGGAAATTCTAATTTGAAATTTATCATCTAGAAGCCAACTTTGAATCCCCTCATTTTACTTTCCCATCTCACAGATTGTTTCAGCTTTCCAGATTCTTAAAATAAAATCATTATGGACCATTTGGCAATTTTACTTACCAACCTTTGAGCTGGTTGTTATTATTAACAGATTTTTTTCCTTCAGCAGAAATCCGAATTAAGCATTACAGCAAGAATTTGAGACTGCATGATTTTAACAAGTGTCTATTTTTTGACAACATATGTTTACATTCAATTTAAGTAGCGAGGTGTGAATTTTCTAACAGCTCATTTTCACATATTACCAGATTTCCAGAGAATGAAGTTGATGTAGGTCTTTATATATTAGCAACGGTTTGCAGGCCAGTAGATTCAGAAGGGGGGCAGGCAGGACTAATGAAGTTACCCTTTCACTTGCCCACTCTCCTTTCTCTAGGAGATGAACAGCACCACAACCAGGGATGGCTAAATGTAACCTTTATTCGTTCACAGGTTTCTGGAGCATACAGCTCAGCACCAGCGGCAATTTTGAAATTATAAGAGGTTGGACATGAAATAACACATGCGTCTTAGATGTAAGAGTAATTTGGTATCTTCAGGATAAAAATCATGTGTAATCCTACTGTTCTGGCAACTAAACATCATCAGGAAGACAGTATCTCACCATCTAGACTTCAAAGAATAAACTCAAGGCTGACAACTCCACTGTTTTTTTTTCTCGGTATAATAAGGATATGCTAATAAGCTCCAAAGCAATGAATATAGGTGAAGAGGATGAAAGGAATCTATGTCTGACTAACAGGGATACTATTTCCACAAGGCTTTCAACGTATTTTCTGCAAACGATAAAATGAAGAAAAGAAATCCAAGTGTATGGAATGTCAGCAAATAGTTTTTTCAAGATATTTGCCTTCTCTTTTTAAATCAATGCCTAATTATTTTTTCTAATTTTTAATATGATTCTTTTCATTGTGATTTAAAATAATCTTCCAGATAAAACGTGGAAAGCAAAATATTGTTAAGCCTGGTTCTTAACAGACTGGAACAACACAGGAAAATTACACATGATTTTTCTATTTCTCCAAGCAGGCATTAACACTCAAGCTTAATAAACGCTTACATACAAATGCCAGCCATGCTAACCACTTCATTTTTGAACAACACACCAAGAGCAGGCAGCAAATGCCAAGGACATACTGTCCTGCCACATGAAAGGATACTCATGAGAAACTTTGCAACATCATTGGCTGCAATTTAAATCTGAAGTAAAAATAAATACCAATTTTTTAATCGATTCCAGAGATATGTAATTTTTTTACAAGATTGAATTTTATGCTTTTTAAAAGATTAGAAATTCACTCTTCTTAACAGTAGATCTTTTCATCTGTTGAAAAGAAGGATACAAAAAGTATCTGAAAAAACTTCTTAATTCTATCATATGTGCAGTGGTTCTAAAGACAGGTGGAATTCTTCACTTTCTATGTTGATTCATTTAGTGCAACCTGACTTCTAAGGAGTTGTACTACTGACTTAATGAGAATGGTAGTTAAGAACTGGATTGAAACTTTTGCATCAATTCACACAGGACAGCAGATAGTGATCAAATTTTGTCTTTTCTGTAACCAAGTATATACCTTATGAACTAACTTCACACCTAAGTAACTTTTTCTTGACTAATTCTGGTTATGCCTTTCCAGAAACCCAGTGTGTATCTGAGGCTTTGGGCTGTACCATCAGTCAGATTTGTTTGGGTATAGTTCTGCTTTCAACTTTATTGTATAACTTATTCTAACTTTATTACTTTATGATTCTTTAAGACTAACCAAACGTTTCCTGCAGAGATCTTGATATAAAAAACTAACAAAAGAAACAGATCTGTGACTTGCTTCTGCTGTCACAGATAGAACCAAGAGACCGAAGCTGCTTAATACACTAATCAAAATACTAAATTCCATGATAAACCAAGAGAGAAAAACTAGAGAAGTCATAAGCATGACAGAAAAATGAGCTTTCATGATAACAAGAATATTTGGCCAGAGATCAGTTAACAAGAATGTAAGGTTTGTTTTTTAGAGGGAAAATATTTTAATAAAGTTTGCTTTCCAGTGTAGGTTTGTTTAAGACACATTAAAGATAATTTTAATGTTCTAGTAGCATTTTATTAGAAAAATGAAGAGGTAAAAACTCTGCAGTTCAGATTCCCATAACTCTTATAATTCTAATAATTATATTTCAACTACTCTCTACCAACTCACTGATAAATTGAAACTCTATGATACTGCACAGTACAACACTGTAATCCTTTCCTGAGATACTAAGGGGGTCTGGCATAGAATATCTAGGTACTGTGCAAAAATCTTTCTACAGTCTGCTTTTCTGCTCACATCTGCACTGTGAAATCTGCTGTAATTAAATAACTAACTGGCTGCTGGCATCAATCATCTGAATTTCACAGTCTTTTAAATTTTACTTACTATTCCCACTTCACAAACCCTCACAGAGAGGTTCCCACCTTTGGCAACTGTTTTGTAAAAGTGATTATTAAAACTGCAGACACCAAAACACACCATATGGATGCTGGCAATACCCCTTATTGGGACTGGTGACAGAAACAATACAGCTAAAAGCTACCTTAAAAGCACTACGCTAATAATTTCCAACCATCTTTACTTTGGCTACTTCTTCCTGTGTGCCATCCCTACAGCATTCACTGTGTGTGGGACATGAAAGAGACCATGGGAAATGAGATCTTCACACAAATAATATGCCATGTGTTTGCTGTCTGGAAAAATATGTTTTGGTTAAAAGATTCCACTGTGTACTCTGTGGGTGTGTTGGGTTGTTTTTTGCTTTTTTCATGAAGTTATTACTGAAACTTCTCAGGAAGAGGAAGACTTTTCTTAAGGAGATGCTGCTAAAATGTAATTTTCAAACTTAACATGAGCAAAACACTACAGCAACACAAAATTGAAAAACTGGAAAGTTGAGCAATAACTGAATTTCACGTTAATTTTTATATTGAATAATATCACCCACCTTCTGTAGCAAACTGCTCTAGATGTTTTAAGGTGATTTCTTTGTATTTTGAACTTTCGGCAAGACGGTCATAAATTACAGTATCCTACAAAACAAATAAAATTAGCTCAGAACATTTTAATAGAAAAATGATTTTTTTTGGGTAGACAATACAAATAATGTAGGAAAATGGCAGAAAATAGAACTGTATTATCTAAGCATCAAAAATTAATAGACATGATTTTATTTCAGAAGTTAAAAAAGGACATTCTAATCCTCAGATTTTCTAAATTTACAAATTCTGCTATAATGCAGTTTTTTTCTTATATATTTTTTATGTTATTTCCCCTTATTTTGAAAAGTGCCAAAATGTTGTCTTCCTCCTTTAATATTACGACCACAAAGTAAAATACGTGCTTCATAACTGCCATTCTCAGTTTTTCTGTAGCCAGCTTAACATACAGAATATTAACAACAGTTTCTTTTCTTCACTTGAGATGATAAAAAAATGGACATTTATATTCAACAAACTTCCTTTTCTTAAACCATTCTGGAATGGATTTCATTTCCTTCCCCCTCAAACTTGACCTGACATACAGACCGAGAACTAATGAGCAACTCTGCCATTCCCATATGCATTATGATAAGGATACCTTTCCACAGGTCTTGCTTTTGGGAAAATTTACATCTGTGTAATACCAGTGGTTGGTTAAAATTTCCACCTAGTCAGTTATGCTAGATTATTATCTCTACCTAGTGATCCATGCTCAGCTACTCGGTAATTAATACATGTTCTACATGTTCATCCATTTACTTGAAGTACAGAAGGAAGCAATTAATAGGAAGCATAAATGTATTAGTCCAGTACGGGGAATAGGATGAACAGGTCTGTCATACCTTCATAGGCAGTTAGTAAAAAAAGACATTAACTAGTTCATCACATTGAACAGCTACACAGCAAAACAATGTAAATTGAAAGAGGTACATCAAAATTCTTTCCCGCATATTTTCAATGTTTTGATTGCAGTTATGACAATCTTTTGCTTTCTTATTTATATTGGTAGCATGTATTCTTTGTTTCAGTGAAAACAGAATAAAACTCACAGCTCCTTTGCAGTAGAGTCTTAACTTTCCTGATGGTGTGCGAACTATCACTGACATTCTCTTCCTCGTGCTGAAAGAGAAATAAATGCTTTTTATAAGGTGGTTCATAAATACAAGCATTTACCAATATTTTACCTAATAATATCAATATATATCTTATATTTCACACAGGATAAAAAGTCAGTGCTACCTATTCTGAATCATGTTCTCAGCTGACTGGGATGGAAAACAGTTTTAGTGTCCAACAATTAAAATGAATGCTACTTTTCTGTGCATACTTCTGTAGGCCTTCAAAATGATTCAATCCTATAAAAATGATTTTGACAATTTTCACCTTCATCTGAACAAAAAAGCATCTTAAAGCACAAAGCACTTATCATCAATAGTAATGGTAGAGGTAGTGTATCATGGACTGTTTCAGTTTTTTCTTCCTTCCCAGCCAGCCAGAGTTGCTCGTACACCGTACTGTGCTGCAATCCTATTACTGTCATCCCAGAGTTTCATTTATCACACAAAGTTTTCAGTATGCTAAGAACTGAAAAGGGGCTGGACTAATTTTAACTACTCTCTGGCTTTCAGTTGTCAATAAAATCCAAGTTTTTTTTTCTTTTTGTCCTCATAACTGAGGTAGAAATTGGAAGAAAGCATGGAGAAGACTGTCACGGTCTGCTTTCTGTCTTCTTCCCTTTGAGGGGGGAAAAATGCCAACAAGCATTCTTTAGGCGCAAGATCATGTCCTGTCAAGATGTGTATTTATATCATAAGACTTTCAAATTTCAACTTTATAAATAAATCTACAGAAACTATTCAGAGAACAACACATTTCTCATACAACAGTTCACAGTAAAACAGAGATGGAAATAATGGTCCTTTAACAATTTTGGTTCCTGTTGGAACTGGATCCCATTTATACATCATCAAAGAGCATTATTGTATGAATGGTTCCTGAAGTTCAAACTGCCATGGAAAACATCTTGTAAATGGAATGTGGGTAGGTGAAGGAAAGAATTTTATAACTACAAGTGAAGTAACAGGCTTAAGAGTATCTTCAGGAAAACATTTTCTAATTCCACCTGCGTGTGCACTTTGCTTCAAGTAAAAATTTCTGAACAGCAATATTAAATTACATTCTCACTGTGAATATTGCACAAAAGAGCATACAAAGCCATTAACTACTGCAACTTCTTTCCCATTTCACCTCTAATCCAAAAAAACCCAGATAAGTAGAATTCCAAAAAAATTTAGACAGTGTCCAGTTGGGGATCTACTTTGACAACACTGGAGAAATTAAGATCATCTAAACTACAGTTAAACTGCCTAAAATAAAAGCAAGTCTCAGATCCCCATGGATTCCTGCCAAGACTATCTAGCTTAATGCTATTTAAATTCATTACACTTGTCTGAATGTTCAGTTCAGAAATTGTGGAGGAATTACAGTAGGTTAGCGGGTGTATAAACAATAATTTGATATATTTGCTCTTGACAGGTAAAAACTCAGCAGTTTTGTACTTGTCTTGCAATACCAGAAGATTGCAACCTTGAAGTCCTGCATAGAGCTGCCTATTATTCTACTGAAGATGTATCAAAGAATAACCAATGTTTTCCTGTAGCATTCTGAAACTTTAGCTGTACAGACAGATATTGAATCTTGACTGACATACACTTTCTTAGTAAAACTGCAATAAAGCTAATGACCAAGAGTTACTGTCAAGGACTTCTAACTTTTTATGTGCCTTTTAATGGCAGTGACAGTTTTATTTCCTTTTCCTGGTGAACTACAGTAAGCCACTAACTTGCACTACTACAAATAACTGTCAGTGTGAGACCACGGTTTTGTTCTGCTTCTTCACCGTAGAAGCTATGTGAGCAGCCATAAGGATGACCTGGTTATAATGGGAAAAGTACTGAACAGAAGATGTTTGCTGAAACAGTGTCAGAGAAAATGCCTGCAAGCCTAGAAACTGGAGACATCCTGATACACCATCAATATACACAAAACGAGAAATTGTAACTAGAACCTTTTGTCTAGAAAAGGGAGAAAATATCATGAGAAAGTAGGAATTGACAAAAATCTGGAAAAATAAGAACTGGTCTGGGAGAAAGGAACACACCATCATCCACTGGCTGTCCCAGGTGAAATACAGAAATCAGCAGCATCTACTGACTGCTGAATGTGGTGGTGTCCAGCATTCCCTTATGTCTGTGCCCTACACAAATGACTTACTTGTACCCAATATGGAGTCTCTCTAAGAGTCAGACCTGTGCAAATCATCTTCAAGGTGTGTTTGTATACATTCCCTTCCTAACAGCAATTTTTAGTAATCTGTAAATAAAAAAAAAAGTAGAAAAAGAAGCCCCCATGTCCTTGTGTGCTATGGAATCCTGCAAACCCACTGGTGTGATCTCTATGTACCTGCAGGCTGGGTAACCCTTTGGGCTGCTACAAAGAGGCAGAATAGCTGGTAATTCCCATGGAGTTGCAATGGGATTATAAATAGACAGAAGCATCTTAAAGGGACAGAAATACTTCCCTCAGTCACAAGATTTGCCACTTTCAGAAGTAGCTGCAGTAGGTCCAGTTACTGTACAATCTGACTTGATCTAAGATTAAACAATCACAGAAAACAAACACCGCTACAGAGGTTTTGGTACCTCCTCTGTCAGCCACTCATTCTTTTTTTACTTTTAGAAGTATCAGGTCTTCAGTCACAAAATCAGTGTATTCTGGAGCTCTCTGAATGGTAAGAAGAGGTAAGACCCCAAATGCTCCAGGATGCCTTCTGTCTGCCCAGTACAACAGCTAAGACAACGTGGATTACTCATGAAACCGATCACATAGGAGAGACTAGCCAAGGTATGAATTACAGGTAAATACATTGGCATTGTAAATCAAAAATATAGGAATTCAGACAAGAAGCTTCAAACTGTTAACTATCACAGATGGTTTCTTCTAGGCTATGGAGGTATGCCCCAGGGATATAGATGAAAGTCAGTCATTAAATCAATAGACTGTACATACTCCAGATATTGAGATACTATTACTACGTATGTACTCAATACTTGCCAGTGAAATTAATTCTGGTGCTAAAAATGCAATTAATTCCTCTAGGAAAACAAGCAGATACAAATTGAAACGTCATTCAGTAGCATTGCTAGTAATGACATGTTGATGCAAGGACTGATGTGCAATTTGTGCACTGATAGTGGACATTGCTTAAACTTAATGACACAAGGAATCACACACTCAAAATCTTACTCCTTTTCGCAGCTGGCCCAGGTGAAAAGCCAGTGCACGTGGTTGGCACAGGGATGAAAGCAAACATAAGACTTTCTATGCTTCTGGATCTCTGACACAGTGCCCTCGCTTCCCCCTGCCCTGGAGACACATAACCTAGGAGTTGGTTTGGGCTGCCAAGAGACAGCTGCAGTTTTTCTATTTGTTACAGCACCAGGTGACAGAATACAAGAAGAGGCACAACACAGCACAATTCCTTCCCTAAGAGTACAGGGAGCCCTGAACAGCAGAGAATCTGTACAACACTTCCTAGAGCTAAAGGTACCACAGCAGTTGCAGCATCTAAGCAATCTCCTGGAGGCAATGTAAACTCAGCACAAGTTATTAAGACACTATTTGCTAACTTTAAGAATTACCAGTATAGTACTTTCAGTATGCTTTCAGTATGCTCACCTGCCCGTTAGACTGACAACTACTTCCCTGCTATGAACAAAATATAATTACTATGCTGTATAAGTCTACTTCTCTTTTCACAGGCACAAGTATAATCACTGAAAAAAGAGAATACCAGAAGTGACAAGTCTACCAAGTATTCCTTCAAATTTTACTTCCGTGACATGCTTCTCCAGAAGACGATCCTATCAAATGTCAACCCTGTTGCACTCTACTTGCGGAAGAGTCTTAATCTAGCCTGTACTGGAAAGCAGCAAAGAATTAATTTGCATTTTTTCTAGGAAAAGCTAGGAACACCTGCAAACTCTTCACTCAACAGTTTATTCGAAAAAGATTACTTCTCTGAAGGTACATGCTCCTACCCATACAAATAGTGGTGTTTTGGAGCCAAAATTTCACTTGCTGTGGAACACGGGTGACCTCTAGTGCTTCTAACAAGTCAATTCCAAGCACAGCTAAATATTACAGAATAAGAACAAAAACATCTATAAAAATGGAATACTTAATAAAGTTCTGGGATCAGTATCCACCAAAAACCTTGTACGCCCAAAGGTCGAGATTTAAACCAAATTCTCCCACCTCCATAAAGTATCACTGTTTAAATTACAAGTTTAGACCGACAAAGAAGTTTAAAAAAAATCTATGAAATCAAGACAAAGATCAAAACCAGGAACAAAGTAGCAATCCTTCACCGCTACTCCAGAAACACAGTATGAACTTTCATAGAAGTCAAATCAACAGCAACGCACTTTGCACTACATACTTGCTAACTTACAAGAAAATAAAATGCAAACAATACCTGCAAAAAAAATGAAACCATGACATAAATCTAAAAAATTCATGTGTCCTCTACAATATATAAAACGAACATTAATTGCTAACAGATGTTAAAAGACATTCAAAACTATGAAAATGGCTTTCTGCTGCATCTTTCATTATGTTTCATATTATTACTGCTATTACTATAACTATAGGCAACTACTCTGATTTCACACAACTTATACATCTTCAGTCTGTCTTTCCAGTATTGCACTGGATTGTTTTATTTTTTCATCTTTTTGTTTTTTTTACCTAAGCTCAAGGGAAATATAATAGGACAGGAAGGAAAACAACAATCACTTTCCACAGGCACAATTATGAGTAATCATTTTAAGAAAAAAAGGAACTTCCTCTACCTACAAATCCCTTCCTTATCCTGTGCCAAAGTAAGCAACGGACCTACACAAACATTTAGAACACAGACAGCATATACAGATATAATACAAACAGCTCTACATAAGAACTCAAACTGCATCCATATTTCTCATGGGTACATTTATAACTCCAAGAACTTTAATACAAAATTTTTACTGAAAGCAAAATATGTGATAAACTCATATTCCAAGTAAACCAACTGGTCGACGCTGTAGTGAAGCTGCTCAGAAGATACTGAGTTTCAGTCTAGAGTATTTAAACAAGCCATAATTATAGAAGTGTATTTAAGGTCAAATGCAAAATTTAATTTTATAAGTCATGATAAATACACTTACTTTTCAATAAATCATATGGTGCCAGGGCTTTCAGAAATACATTTAGAAGTTTGAGTACTTTACTATATTATTTTCCACAGATTTTTTTAAAGTTTTGAGATCAAAGGTTTTTTAATTTTTGAGCAAAGGCAAAACTCAAAAATATTAGTCACAATGTAGACAACAAGAAAAAAAAAGCCTCCAAAAATGTTTCACAGTAAACCAGGAGGTGCAATCTTAATCATGTACTCTGCTTCGTCTATAGTGTGTTTACATATTACACAGATAAAAGCTACACAGTGTGCTTACTTTGCCTGTAAAAATATTAAAAATGCAAACATTTTTATCCATGAGAGAAGTTTTTAAGTATTTCACAAAACGACACCAAGTACAAATTTACCTTGTAAATTCCAAGACATTTAGCAGTTCGTATCTCTCTTCCTGTCCCAACTGAAGAATAAAAAAAAAAAGAAGGGTAAGAATTAAAAAAAAAATCTCAAGCAAAAGAACTAAAACCAACCAAACAACATGTCAATACAAATGAATCATAATGCAGTTATTCATATTATCTAAACTAAAGCAGAAGAAAATACAGTAAATTATAAGGTTACTCCAATGTACTTACAGACTCAATGATTACTGAGTCAGGTGTCCTTCCCGTGAAAACAAAACGAAGATGCCTGGCTGCTCTGACCAACGCTCCTTCATCTGCAGCAAGTTAAATTGTTATTTTACAAATGTACCAGAAAACTGTGAGTTTACCCCATGATTTGATCAACACAGTCCAGGCTTTTCTACTTTTCACTTCCTTCTTCCTTTATGGATTTTATTATTAGATGTGGTGCTGGAAAGAACTCTCTGTTTCTCCTGTTAAAACTGATGAAATGAGTTTACAGTCCAGAGAAAATAAGCCCTGAAAGGAACACACCTCTCAGCTCAGTAATGACAGCACCCTCTTCAGAGCACCTGGGCTAGCACCTTTCTCAGTAGTGCACCGGACAATGTCCAACGCTTTTTGTTTAAGTTCTGGTTTGGAAGAGAAGGGTGGTAAGCCATACCTGTAAATAACAGATAACTCCAACGTCTATCTACATTCAGGAAACCAGCAACCACGTCTCCAACAATCATCAGTTCTCTCCAAGTGGCTCAGGATGTCAGAATGGAATTTGTTTGCAATGCCCAGTAAAACACAGCCATGACCTAGTTAACTTTATTTATGGCCCTATCTCTGCCCTTGTCTTTCAGCTGTTGAAGGACAGGATTCAGAGAGGTAGCCACCTAGAAGCTGGGGCAGCCAGGGAAGAACCTCTACACTTTAGGTAATTTTTCCCATCATAACTTGTAACACATAAGCTCAGCAGAGCTGAGCATATTTTAGTCAATCTGCCTTACTTCATCATTTCCTGAATTCAAAAATTGTCTATGAACCACAATAGGCTTGAAACAGACCTTTTGCACTATAATCTTTTCTCAGTGTCTGGCAGAATTTATCACAACTTCTATCCTACTAAAAACGTTTCTGTTTTGATTACACAGTCTATGTTCTAAATCAGTATCATAAGTTACCAAGCACAGAATAGGTTCATAAGCAAGGACATCAATTTGTCTTCTGATTTGATTTTGATTTACTTCTGAGAACTTCCTTTAGAATTCCACAGGAACCTGACTACACCTTAGTAGTGCTGTATGTTTACTGATTCTTTGCCCTTACATAATCCACGGGACATTCAAATGTATTTTCTAAAGAAAATTAAAAAAGACTAAATCCTTTTTTACAAAACTAGTTTTAGCTGATACCAATTCTTTTTTGAGGGATGGGTTGATTTTCTTTTAATTTTGGAAGATACTTCAAAAACAATAAGCTTAATAAAATTAGCTTGTTGAGTTGATAAAATACGTTCACTGAGTTGAGTCTCACCTGGAGATGCTGCTTGATATATAATTTTATCACCTTCTCTTTCTGGAACTGCTGTATGACACACTGCCATCATTGTCAAGAACTCACATATTATAGGTGCAGTTGGCTAAGAAACAAAAGATGTCAGAGTGTGATTAATCGTTTAAGGAATAAATAACCAAAATGTAATAATAGATGTAGATAAATAATAGCCCATGAAAATTTAATGAAAGGTTCTTCCTATTTTCTTTAAAAACTACCTGTACACTAATTTCAGCATGCAGGACAACTTCTTTCTGCTGTACTTACACACTGGTTATAGAAATAAAATTTAGTGGCCTTTGCTACCATAACAATCAAAATTAGACAACCAGAAACAGAACAGTTAAGATAATCATTTTTTTGGGACAGTAAGTATGAATGATGGATTGAAAGAATTTTACTTTATTCATAGAAGTCTCTTTGGATGTTGTCTTTTTTACTAAAAATAATCATTTTTACTTTTGTCTAATACTGTATTTGATAACACTTTTTGAGAGCCTTTAGAAAGATGTAGCAAACAAAAATCACGTGGAAAACATTGCAAGATCAGACTGCTTTTAAAGAAGACATTTAGATGAATATATCAGGCACTTCAGAGTGTAAAAAGTGGAAAAAATTTAAAATTATTTAGCCAAAAGAGGGAAAAAGAAACATATAAGTAGAATAGTTGATTGGACTTGACAAATACAGCTAAGAACCTTATTACTTCAGCTGGCATTTGGAAAATGAATGAACTGATTCCTGAATGGTTGTTTAAAAGACACCCCAGCATTCCCTGTGAGCTCAAAGCAGCTGCCACATTCAAAAAGAGAACAGTTACACTGTTTGGTGTTGGTAGGTAGGCGTTGGTTATGACTAAGTAAAAACATGTCTTGTACAAACAACAACCAGAAAGTGGTAATGATGGTACTGGTTTTTAATCAGACTTGTAATTTCCTGAGAAATGTATTGTCTCTTTGGGGCATAAATCAGCCTCCAAAATGCCTCTCTAATTTCATCATCTGAACTGAAGACCTAACCTTATGGAAGCATGCACACAAACCCAGTGCATACAGTTAACTCCTGACTCCTCTCCAAGGCCAGGTAAGTCATGTCAGGATGTAAGTTAACTTGGCTTATCCTGAAAGCTTTAATGGATGTCATGACATCATCTGAACAGCAGGAGTACCAGTAAAACACCCAGAGAATGAAGAACACATGACAACTTCAAACTCATAACATCTGAACCACAGCATGAAAACAAAAAAGGAGGAGAGAAAAAAGGGTTGGATCTAATTAACATATATCAGCAACGATTACAAAAGTATTCATGAGGTCATGCTGATTTTGTATAAATCCACAATTCATTTATTTTCCCTCAAAGGACATAATCTTTTGAATTACTGGAAGCAATGGTTTCATCTCACAAAACAATGATAATTGTTTCTATATAACTTACATGGTTGTTTTGAAGATTCTCCAGTAATGATACGTCACTAAATGTTTTTTCTTCTCCATTTTGTGGGCCTTGCCTAGAAATAATTGAATAAAAAAGAGATCATTCTTAGCATGATTTTAACAGTTTATATACAAATCATCCAAACACAAGTTTTGGGCTATGGCTGCTACAATAAAGGCTGCAATCACTTACTGTGAGAAAAAGAATTGAGAAGGCACTTGTTTCACATTTCCAAAGTTTATTTAATTTAAAGAAACCTCGGTTTGTATAAATACACTTAAATCCAGCAAAGTCTCTCTGCTGAATTCAGGTAATGAAGGATGAAGTAAAAATATATCCACAATGTAAGACAGAGGCTTCTTGTCTTCTGATCTCTAGAATGAGATTATAGAAGGGACACAAAAAATATATGCCCAAAGAGATCATATTTCATCAAGAAATTAGCAGTTTTGGGATAGGTTTCTAAATATTTGCAGAAAAGCAAGTTTGGTCTGAAAGAGGTAAACAAACGAGTTCAGACATTAGAGAAGTCTGCAGGCAGAGGGTTTGCTTTCTATTACTTAAGATCAAAAAAGGAACATATTAAATTGAAAATAAAGAAGACACAGCAACAATGGTGAAGTACGGACTTAAGAGATGCAAGGAGGAGATGGTTCTGGAGAAATAAAGTCATACACTAACATCTCCCAAACTGCACATAGATTCTGGCTGAATGTGAGAGCTCAAAAATGTGGATACTTCTGTGAAGATTTGTTACTGCAGCTGACTACAGCTACAGTCTTAATACTACAGCTAAGTATTATACAAGCTAGGTGGCTCTGAATTTGAGTGAAACAAAACAGTGCTGAAAAGTGAATCCAGTTGAAGGAAATTTTTTTTTCCCATTTACTTTGGGTCTTGCTTTGGATTGCACAGTCTTACAAAAGAATAAATACATTTGGTGATTTAAGCTGAAGAATAAGCCATGTACATCAAAGGCAGTCTAAAGATTCTCTATGAAAACCGAAAGTGAGCTGTTTTAGTCCTGCACTAACTACCATGGAGGAATATAAAACGCAGAACCTCCTCAGTACAGCCATGCAAGGACTACTTTTTCTAACTATAATTAAAGTGAAAATTTTGAAGCATTCTCCTTCATCAAGACTTCTTTCTCAAATGCAAAGCGAATAGATCTTGAAGTGCCAAATATCAACCCCTTCAGACACATTATATTTATTTAGAGTTTAAGCTTTAAGCTTTGTTTGCTTAAAGCTTTCCGATGTAAATTTCCCAGATTCTCAGTGCTAAAATAATGAAAAATATTTGCAGATGTATGTTGTAACAAAACAGAAAAGAACTCTTTCTAATACAAAAAGAAAAAGATATAAAAGGTTTGGGATTTAGCATATTAGTCATGTGAGGGCTAGAAATGTTACTGTCACGAACAGATTTTATTAATTGCAATAGATTTACACACCAAGAAATTTCAAATATCATCTTTTATAAGTATTTCTAATATATTCTTTGCCTATACATGTTTTTTTTTTTTTAATTACTGTTCAGATATCAGTTTATCCATTTTAGATGTGCTCATAAAGATTTTTATGCGAGTTACTCAAAACCAGTCTTATTCATTAATAGCTTATAAGCAAGCATGCTTAATTTCATGTAAGCACTGCATTGTTTTAATGAAATCACTTGTATGCAGTTAAGCACACTTATGAATCTTTAGGAAACATTTTCCTTCTACATCGAATGATGATATTCAGGTCAGGTAAGATTTTGGGGGGTGCATGTGTACTACATTCTATGTGTTGCGGAAGGAATTTTTCAGGGTTTGGGGGTTTTTTCCTACCTAAACAAAGGATTGTTAATTCTAATTTAGCAAAGATTTTTTTCCTTCAAATGTTTTCAACAAAAGATAAACAACACATTCCAGTTCTGTGTGACATTGCCTCGTTGTCACTTTCAACAAATAAAATAGTGATAATTTTAAGACTGTAAATGACAGTTTTTTCTCTGATGTATCTGAGCTTACTTTGAATGGTATTGCAAATATTTAGTCTAAGAAAGTATGATGAAGTACAAGGCATCATGTAGATGACAGCAGAAATGAAGCCAGGACATTATCTTTCTTGAGGTCCCCATTAAGACATTAATTTTAGTCCCAAGTGTATTTGGGTGCTCTAATCTCACTTCCAGTTAAGAACTATGTAGTGCTAATATTCTAAAACTATCTGTAGGAAGTAAAATAGCAACAACAACATCACATACTTTTCAGTCTGAAATATGAAATTTGTTTTTCTAAGCATATTATTGATCATTACTCACTTATTACTGACTAACAGTGGAAAAGTGTGATTAAAGTTACCATAGAACCAAATATGTAATAAAAGACAAAACTTTCTCTCCAGTAGTAATTTTGAATTGTACCAGGACTGTCAGTAGAATGACTACACTATATTTCAGGGACCCTATTAGAGATTCTATTCCAGAGTATGCAACCTAATGCCATAGAATTTGGATTGCATAACTTTGTGTAAGGTGGTCAATCTGCATGAATTCAGTGCTGAAATAATGTCTGAGCAGTAAAATATCTCACATTTAGCTCTATTTCTCAATATATTGCTCAGTGTTTTTAAACCTAAACCTTCAAAAAACAGCAGAAGCTAAATGATTTTTAGAGCTTACCAATCATCTGAAGGAACACTATAATCCTCAGGCTCAGGGCAATGGCTGCACAAGAAGCAAGGGAAAAAATAGAATAGGGAGAGGAGAAAGAATCACAAATGCTAAAAAGTTGGATCACATATTAAAAAAAGTAGTTAGTTAATAAAACAAAATTACAAAAAACCCCTGTTTTGCAACTATTTTGCTAGTGCCTAGATTGCAATGAAAATTGCAAAAATATGGTGTTTCTATTGAGACTTCATAAACTATAACAAACCAAGTTTTTCCAAGTCTTCCTCAGGCTTTATTTTGTAACAATATTAAACAGTGTAAATGATGGCAAAAACATGCATATTCAAGTTGCCTTACAGCAGAAAGCCTGTGGTATCTCAGCTTTATTTTTGCTCCTTTTTGCAAAAAGAGATGTCGTGACAGAAGTGCTGCTGTCTCTTGTAACATTTTATAGTCACAAAAAGCTGACTGAGCTGTAGATACTGTCAGGTGTAAGTTTATTTTAACTGCATGGGTACATATGGACAGGCAGAGGCACACAGATGAAGAAGTATATAAAAATACTTACCCATATGCAATTCCTGCTACAGTACACTTCTTAAATTGCATGACGTTGCATGTCAGGGTACCCGTTTTGTCAGAAAATATGTATTTGACCTAAATGAATGACAAAATCCATTATACATTAACACTGAGCAGCTGGTGACATATCTAGTACAACTCATAACTATCAACACACGAAATATTTTCACCTGTTCTGCAATTTTCACAGTTTATAGAAAAAAAGCCAACAACAAAACCAATACATAAACATGGCAGATGTACAGCCTTCATACCCATTTCCAAAGAAATCAATCAACTGAGATGTTAGAAAATTTAAACTTTCTTCAGTGCATGGCAGTATACTTAACCACCCCTCTATATTTTCTCGAAGTGCAAGAAACTAGTGAAGACCAATGGCTTTGCCAGTAAAACATTAAACTTCTGACAGAAGGCAATATGGTAAGAAAAGTATCTATATGCATTTCTAAACCCATCTTTTTGACACAGAAATGTCTTCTTAAAGCCAAAATATTAGTAAAAGAGCAACAGTTCAGAAATGCCAAATTACAGGAAAAAGAGAAATACATTCCTTTCTACCTACTCTAGATCTTCTATTGCCCTAGCATTATAAACCCTTCTGTTACAGAAACTACTAGATAAATAATTTTAAAATTCAAAACTGAAGTACATGAACTTGTGATATTTTTAAGTTTCATTTTAAACTAATCTTAAGAGAAAAGTTGATTTATGAAGAAATGAAGTTGTCCGTGATGAACCAAAAGTTCTATGAGTCACAGGTAAACTTTAATTCATTAAAATTTATTTCTAATTAAAAAAAAATCCATTCCTTAATCAGGAATTAGCTACATTATACCTGGGACTAATAAAGATATGTATTAGCAAAAATGTTTCTGAAGAATTATGCCTTAGCCAAATCAGCAGTTAGAAGAAATCTTCTTTCAGTGTCAGGTTTATGCTGCAAATCGTATTTTTGTGTGTGTGTGTGTGTGTGGGCACAATGGGAAAGTGGGAATTGCAGCCAAGAAAATTCAACCTTTTTTCCCAGCACCCGAGTTTTGCCTTTCTTAAAACCTGAAGATCTCTTGGGGGAAATATTCTCTTCGTTGTGTGCAGCCCTCACGTACTTCAAAGAAGAAACCTGCTCTTTTTAGTAGAGCTCTTTGGTCTCCCTACAAAAATCTGCTCAAATTAAGAATCTGCCAAAAAAATGGAAGGGAGGATCCCAAGAAGTCTGACTAGCTCTTGATGGTGAAGGAGAATTTGATAAAAAACCTAAGAAATGAAGACAAAAACTACTGAAGTCAAAAGGAAAGAATGTGTCTGGGAATGTGAATAACAAACTAGCTGCAGAGATAGAAAAAACAGATAGTGTAAAATGAAACAGAAGTCAACAAGGACTCTTCCCCACTAGAGGAGCTTGTACTCCCCTTTAAAGCCAGGAAAAGAACAACATTTTCAGCACGTACATGTTAAACCCTGCAGGCAAAGGCCCTGTACACCTCTATGTAAAGCAGTTATAGAACTGTTAACCTTCAACCAGTTTTTCCAAAAGGCACATCTCTTAAGTATTAGTCCCTAGGACTGCTTTGCTATATGGCTAAAACCAAGTTATTATTTACTGGTTTTGGAAAGCTAAAGACAACTTTTACATCCCCACGCAATAAAGTAAAGAATTAGTTACGAACACTCCTAGGTTAGGAAATGCAAGAACATGCATACTTGTCTTCTAACACCATTCAATTAAATGAGCATGTAATTTGTTTTCCACAGCAAGAGTTGCCCATCACCAATGTACCAGAAAGCTTAGCATGTTTTTAAAGCCAGACTGCAAAGACAATTGACTGAAAGAATGAATACCATGTGTAGCACTTCTAGAAGCACGCCCTGTGCCCCAGACACACTTGTACTAAGTCATACTTCCATAATATGAACAATATATTACAAGTGATCTCTTGTGAGAAGTCAAACTGAGGTTACAGTATTAAAAGAGAACTCTGAGGCAAAAGAAGAATTAAGCCCAAATTTTCTTCAATTGGGTTTAATTCAGCCATCAGCCCCCCTTCCATTCATGGCTTCCAGTCTTTAGTGGCAAGAAAAGAGGACGTGTATAAAACTGTGATTCAACCCTAATACTCACTGTCTCTTCTGAGGAACGCAGAGCATGCAGAAAAAAATGACATCCTGAAGACACACATTATCATAAGTGTATATAGTGAGACTAAATTTTGTGCCACAGACAGCCTTAATGCTCAAAATTCCTTTGAGTTTGTAACTTTATTGATACACTTCAATTTTCTGTGATTATCACATGCACATTGATACAGAGATTGTTCATGTAATACTGGTTTTAATTCACTCATATTGCAAAGTATTTTTAAAAATATCTGACAAAACGAAGAGAAGAGAAATAGAGAAAGCAAATACTAAGGCAAGAATGTATCTTTTTTCATAAATCCTCACACGAATAATTTCAATACACAGAGTTAGAACTGGTAATTTTTTTCTACCTGTCCAAGTTCTTCATTGAGATTGGAAGTACGAGCCATCGCAGCAGTGTCCGTAGGTTCATAGTGCATGTCTATGTCCTACAGACAAAAAAAAGTACATATATTTAAAAATCAGTTTTCCAAAACTTCTTACAAAAAATCTAGCGCATAAATAGAAAACTTCAGTGTAGAAGAAAAGACCAAATGTGAATACATCTAGTTAAGATTGTTTCAACATGGAAGTCACAGACACTATCAGATCACTTCCAAGAGTCCCCAGAAGAAATAAGATTTTCTCATGGGAGATTTTGCTCAGATTATTTCTAGTGATGAGTATTACTGAAAAACTGTTGACTCACACATTTAAAATGACTTTAGCAACAAACAGAAATACTACACTGTGCCTCTTATGGGGAACTCAGTCTTACCTACTTCTATTGTATGCACAACCAGTCATTTTGAAATAGCAAGATAAATATGTCTTGAGATAAAAACATGAAGATAAATTTGAGAGTACACAATAAACGTAAGATACAATTCACATGGTATGAGTTCTTTTCCTCTTACTTGTCAAATAAACATCAGGGTTTGTTTTTAAATACAGTAAAAGATTAAAACATTGTCAAATATGGCAACATAGTGCCACAGATTGCAGATGAACAGCTTCTCTATACAATCTACACACAAAGAGAAATATTATTTAAGATAAATGTCCAGAGTCCCAGATTAGGACAAATTAAAGGCAACTAATCCCTCATAGTGAGAAACTGGGGCAGGAAGAGAAGTTAAAACTGCCTTTCTAATTTCTTGTATAAACAGTGGCCATCTACACTTTCAAAATGGGTCTTTGTTGAATATTTATTTTAAAATACAGAAAGTTAAGGAAGAATTTCATTGCATTCTCCAATTTCTTAACAGTTTGTTTTAGAGCACAAAAAAATTAAGAAATCAAAACCAGCTGACTGCTCACGAAAGTACTTAACACTTAAAATAAAGCATATGCTTCACCTGCTACTTCACATGCATTGCTATCTATATTTCCATGACATATCTCACAAATACAAATCTGTTTCACACATTTGATCAAGGAATCAGATTAAACTGTGCAGAATGCTATGATAAATTTACATTTGGAAAAAAATGGAAAAACGGAAGGCATGCTTACATGGCTTTAAGGAAAATAGCTCACTCCCACCTCAAAGAGAGTAAACCCTTCATTTTCCCCACTAATTCATCAAGAAAAAAAATTAAAGGATGCCAAAATGATCTTTATATATTTCATAAGTGGTAATACTAACAGACACTGCCTTTGTACAATAAACCCCACTCTGTTAAACTAGTGTTGTTGCTTGGAAAAAAAAATAAGCAAAATGCCAAAAAACCATGGGTAAGTCTGGAAAGGAAATATGAAACTGGACAAAACTTCCCAGCACTGCAAAACACGTTCTTCTGATCATTCTGAATGAAACTGATACCTGAATATCAATAATGAGAAAGTAAAAAGCACAAAAACATTGTCAGAGACTGAAATGTTATAGTTCATGGCTTAAACACTGATGTAAAAAGCTGCACCACAGAAGCCCACCTTGAATGGGCCCCCTGAATGAAACCTTGGACTGTGAGTTAAGCTGCCTAAGAGAACTTGAGATAAGATAAAGTGACACTTTTGTTCAATCATCTCAGGTCTGGGAAGAAACAGATAAGGCTGGGAGAGCACCCATGGTGGGCCAAGCCCAGCAGCTGTCCTGAAAATCATCCCTCGCTGGCTTCGGGCTGGGGCAAGCTATAGCTCTCAATCTAATCTCCTGCTGCCAGCTTTGCACAGACTCCCCCCCCAGTCAAGGGGGGAGGAGGAGGAGGGTCTTGGGTGTGTGGTGCAACCTCTGGTCAGAGGTAGTGAACACTCATCCTCCGTTACACAAACTGGCTCAGCTGTGAAACAGCCCCCCAGGAAAGCCACACCCCCAGGACATTCATGTGAGGGGCAGCTGAGGGGGTGTCACAATCCATCAAAGACCCCCAAAGTGCTCCCCAGACTCATTCCTGAGGCCTTGCCTCAGAGCACTGCACGTGATACAAAATGATGCAACCAATCCAGAGTCTTGCCAGAGACAGTGTCAAACTTGCCCACGGCGTTTCCACCTGGCCCAAACCAGGCTGGTTAATTAAATATTAATCCATTGAATTCTTTGCCTTTTGGAGGGGGACCCTTGCCATCAAGAAGACCAGATGGAGAGGACAGACGACACGTTGTTGGGACCCACAGAAGGGTGATATATTTCTACTTAATCTGTCTCTCTCACTCTTCCTGTCCCCCTTGCCACCTTTTCCTATTTCCTTCTTTCTCTCTCCCTTACTCTTAAATAAAATATATACATTTTTTGGTATCACCATTTCACCTCGTTTGGTTTCAACCACATTTTGGGGAATATTCGAACCTGAAGTTTCTAGCTGTGATCCACAGAAGGCTCACTTTGCTCCTCTACAATTAATGGATCATAACAAACATGCTCCAAAAATCAGTCTGGTGCAGCTGTAAGAGCACTAAATGAAATAATTTATTATTACCTCCCCAGATTCCACTAAAATAATAAATAAATAAACAGCATTTAGAAAAAGTCTGAAAAAATGTATACATAGACAAGCAATCCATCATTCCACTTATTTGTGAACCACTTGATATTAGAAATCAATGCATATTATAAAGAATAGTATTTACCCAATTTATGAAATATGCTTGGATAAATTTAACGACTTCAAGTGTAACCAACAAGCTGATTGGAATAAGATTGTTGAAGAGAATGATAAAAGTCAAGAAATTCAATCCAAAGTTGCTTGCTCCACCATCTGCCAAAAAACAAAGTGATGAAATAAATATTTGAGACTGTACTTAGAAGTATATATATGTAGTGTATTCAAAATACTGCATTAACAGCTGATTTTTAAAGTGTTCTAAGAAGAATCTTTGGAATTAATTACAGTATCACTTGCCTACAGATAAGACCTTCATCAGAGCTAAGATCTCTATTATAATAGTGGAGTTCAAATTCAGTGATCTTTGCAATCATCTCCAATTTCTGAAGAGCAAACTCACCAGCCATTCCCTCTTTTGCTACATTTTAGGATCAAAATCTGGGAATATCTATATAAGCAACCAAGTTCTAAACTCAAAATATTACAGTTTTATATTTTGAAAGGGGGAAATACGTGGTAGAATGAATTTTTCCTCCATCCACTTTCATACAATCACATACTCTCCCTCAACAGAGCAAAATACTATGAAAAAGGTAAATTCACACCTCATGAAAGGAAGATATGAAATTACAGAGTTTAATGAAAGTTCTAAACAACTGGAAATGTGAATATTAAAATATAAAACAAGTAGTTTTATACAACTTTTTCCTTTAAAGTTTTAAGTTTTCCTTTTAAAGATAGCTCTAGCAGTAGCACCTCGGAGAGGATGCGAATGGGAATCTGCTCTGCAGTACAGCAAAAGGGTAAAAGATGGAGCCTGCCTGTCTGCATTCAAGGTATCTCAAAGAAAAACAGCCTCAGATAGGTTTCCACTGTCCATGCAATCTGGATTTGGTTGTTACTCTAAGATCCATGAAAGAAGGTTTTGGAGACTTTCATCAATATCAAATGAAGTACTAGTCTAAAAGACCAGGAAGCTAAAAAATTAAATAACTAAGGGGAAAGGGAGATAAAATGCTTCTTACATAATTAAAGCATCTGGTATCAGAACAACTATATGCTGAGTTGAGCCCTGAAGGACATACTTTACAAAACCCAGCACAATTTCACTTAATCATGGGGCATATATCAGAAAGTAAACTGATATGGATAATCAGTTGAGAACACACAAACCAAAATATCAATGGCCACTATTTCATATCTCTTTTTTCAGGAACAACAACAACTTATGAACTGCTTCACTACTGTACTAACCATATCATAGCCACCATATTCTTAAAACTTTTATATTTCCCAGAAAAGAAAAAAATGCACAGATGAAGCACATCTAATGCCATTCTTCGATATTACTGAAAATTGTCAATATTCTATGAACTATTTCACTTTTTCTTACCTCACTACGAAAATATGGAAGTTAAGTTTCTTAATTAAACAAAAAAAGGTTTCTTTCTCAGCATCAAAAAGACGGGAAGCAAGGTTCATCATAAATGCAGACACAGAAACTCTAGAAGTGCCTTTAAATCAGAACTTCAAGATTTTTCTTTTAGAACTTACCAAAACCCCAAAAAACCCTTATTTGCTGACTACATTCAGAAGCTTTGCAGTCAGGAGCTTTGTTTCAGTTCTGGTTCTGCCTAAGTAAAGAAGACTCTAGACCCAGCACAAGAAATTCTGAAAACATGAATAATTGACCACAAAGTATATTCATGAAAACTTCTTTTAAATCTTGTTTCCTCACAGAGGGTCCGACTATGTCAAGATGCTGCATGCTGCTGTGAAGGCCTAAGTAACATCACATTGCCCTACATCCACCTTATGCACAGCTGCCCAGTTAATAGTATGTTAGATGAGACCTCTTGTGCCTCTTTGATATTCTTTAGGAGAAGTCTATTAAGTTCTGATATTAATTAGTAAAAATTATAAATACAGCACCACTTCCTAAGACAAGCAAGTTTAAAAATTCAGAAAAGTCATTGCAGCTTTAAATGTAATCTATTGGTAACAGCTCAAAGAGGCTTTAGTCTGATGTCTAGGAAGCCGACTGTTTATGCCAGTGGAATGCTGATACAGACCTTGCTGAGTGGCAGAGATGGAGTGCCTGAAAGAAGTAGAGGCAAACCAATCATCTCGCCCTTCCTGAATTTAGCAAGAGCTCAGATGGCACAGTAAGGTATATTTTATACTTGCTGCAATATACCTAGCCTAATGACTTTAGTCAACAAAGAAGAGAGATTGACAAAAAAAACACTGTGCAAGGGAAGGTAATCATCCTCCTTTCCAAATATGAAAGGCAACTGAATACTAAAATATTAATATAAAATTTTAAATCTTACAATTTAGATCAAGATACCAGTCTCTTCCAGTATGCCTTCGGTTCCATACAGCTGAACCAATAGAGCAGATCAAAGACATGGCAATAAGGATGCAGAACAAAATCAAAATCTGAATATTCGTAATTCGTTCCACATTAGACATTTTAAGAGGCGGACTTGTTGAATTCTGCAAAAGACAAAAAACAGCAGTGGTTATCAAATATTAGATGAGGTAACACAGTTTTTGCTTTTCAAATTACATGTTACCGTATCCTTTTCTAAATATTCTCCCAAATACATCATCATCATAAATGCCCTAACTCTTTTACTTAAAAAAAAAACCAAACCAAAACAGCAGCTTATAAATCTATGAATTGGAGTTTTAGAATTTTGTCACAAGAAGTTTAAACAATCACACAGAACACTGGTAACACCAATAGTTAACAGTAAACATTAAAAATGAATGTGCATACACCTGGTCAGGGCACCAGAGCACAGCTGCTAATACAAACACACTTTTTCAAGTCACTATTTTGCAAATTAGAAAAGCAATAAATAAGACATGAATGACCAATCTGAAATTCTTTTTTCTCAACAGCTGCATCTCAATTTTGATATTTCAAAACACATTAGGTGAAGTAATTTCAGTCTCTTCCCTCCTCATTTTGTTTTCTGACTAGAATGATTGATTACCTTTGTACTCCAAAGAAAGCCCCGCAAGAGGACAGTTTTAGGAGCAGTCAAAAAAAAAAAAAAAAAAAGACAAACTACGATGATAGAACTTGCTAATAAAATAGTTTTCAATCAATGAATATGCTTACTAGTGGAAAATCTACTTTGGGACTAAGTGACTAAAATGACAAGAAATTGCTTTATTTTTATTGCTTTTAATTAATATGAAAGATGCACCATTATTGACATTTTACTACTATATTGAATCAAGCCATGTTTCTATACCATGGAATAGTAAATCAAGGTAATAAAACAGACAGGTTAAACAAAATCCAAGTGACAAACCTGCATAAGTTTTGTGTCGTGTCCAGTATAGACAACTATCCCGTGAACCCACTGAGTATTTCTCAACTGAGCTCCTCGTAGAAGAATCTGATCAGACCCCAATGGAACAGTACTAGAAGTAAGGAGTTTTACATTTTACTAAACCAATCAATTTCAATGAATAAACGTAATCAGCGGTTGTTGAAACTAATTTCTGAAAATTTACATCATTATTGTTAATACGTTAGGAACCTAATTTTCACAATTAACTTTTTGGGAGTTTTGACAGAGAAAACTTGAAAAGTAAAAACCAGGCAAAAAATTCAAGTTTCCAAAAATATTACTTACCACTTAATTTTTATTATGGACTACTAATTTTGATATGGTACTACTAACCAAGCATACTGAAAGCAAAAATGTCTAATTCTCCTGAGATTTATGATTATCAAGTTTTTTCCTAAATGGTCTCTTACAAAATTGATTTTCAAAAGCAATTTTCAAATGAAATAATTTTGTGAACTCTCAACTTAGTCCACTCTTCTAGTGAAATAAACATCCTTTATGAACACAGTTATTTAACAATCACAACAATATTTCATGCACCTTCTTTAAACTGAAAAACCAGGTATATTTTGTTCTGTTATTCTTTTAGAACTGTGTAGTAAAGGACCAACCCACCCTCAAAAGACATTGGAAACATTTAACTGTATTAAGTTCAGACAGCTGTCTTCATACACACAAAGTAGGTCAAGTTTTTCTTAAAATACAAAAATTTTAGATAATTATTAGTCTTTTCCTTGGACAAACATGCCCTGTTTTGGTACTTTTCTTTCTATAAATACCAGCTGGCAGTTCAGACTTGTCAAAAGTGCTCTAGTGTTTGGAATTCTTACCTAAAACTACTATCTCTACTTGTTTGAGAGCAACACATTATTAAGATCACAAAGTAACTGATTAAGGACAGCAGCTGTATCTCTGATATACAAAATACAAAGCATCTGAAAAAGCCATGATATTTAGTAACATTTTGGGTAGCTCAAAGAGTATAGTCAGTCTCAGTGAACGAGATTCAGCTAATAATTTCTTCTGGATCATCACGTCCCCTCCTCCAACACAAACTGGTAAGATTCAAACACTGCAAGTAGAATTATTCCTCTCTTAAAATTAACAGTGGCAAGCAGTTTTTTGGAATCAGTTCTTCAAGAAATTAGGAAAAAAATTATTCTGGAAAAATATTTGAGTGCTTTTCTAGAAAAACCAAACTACTAACAAACTCCACTCCACTCCAACTTGGTCCACCTAACTTTCTAGGAAACCAGCAAAGAGCATACTGATTGTTTAAGGAATTCTTCTCCCCAGCAAGTAAGTATATCTCAGCAACCGAAATGCTGAATGATATTGCCATGGAAAACAATTTCCAGGTGCAGGCACTGCATCCAAAGAAAGTATTGGAAGAGAAAACTGAAATATAAGACATATTTACCGATATTAAATATATTTAGTGATACTTACTTGCTTTCTAAACCTGAACTGTGCTGCTCTTGTATTTCAAATATGTTCATATCATGGCAAAACTAGGAGACTACAGGTCTTCTCAAGTATGAAAGGAACCTCTGGAGTTTAATTACTCAAGAATCATTAAGAAGGACTCCTGCTGCTATCAAAGACTGCTTCTGCACTTGTATTTATTTGCACTCCTTGATCAGAACCATTCTAAAAATTTAGAACCATTCTTCAATACAACACAGAAATTTTGATTAAGGAATTAATTCCCTATCATTCTAAGAATAAATATATATTTTCAGTCTAATAACATTAACATGAATGTCACAGAAGATGAAAGAAAAAACTTTTTAGGCTATATGCAAATCTCCCATAGATAAATTGGACACATTTTGAACTGTGGACATCCTCTGGAATGCCAAAAGACTTTCTGTCCCTTTTGCTGTTAAATGAGAGGAAAGCAGAAGTCAAAACCTTCAGCTCTTTATTCTTATACTCCTTCAAGAGTCAGGTGAGTTCCAAGACTCCTTCTACCACTTCCTGATCTTTCTTTTTGTTTTCCCTTTCTAAAACCTGTGAAAAATATACTGTAAAGTCCTTTCTATTGCTGGATCCACTGACTTTTTTTCCCATCAGGCCAGTGGCTCTCAAATGGATACAATTCTTCTACTTGGACAGGACTTCATTCTGAATAGTGTTTTACTGGGAAGACAATCAGAAGAGAACAGGATTCCAGACACTGGGAGTTGTCTCCAGGAGAACTGGTATAGAGACTAAGATGAGAACAGACAGCAAAGCACCCAGGGGCATGGAAAGCCCAGATCTGCCAGGTGTCGTGTGACTAATATTCAACACTGTGATCACACTCTGCTCTAACGAAGTAATGGTGCAGTGACTTGACAGAGATCTCAAGTGTCTTATTTCCCAGCATCAGCTTTCTTAAAACTGATCCAACTCATCTGATTTCTCTTGTATTTTACAGAACTACTGACTCTCACCAACATGCTTGGGTTGTATGAGGTAAGGGATGTTCTCAATGGGGAAAGATGCTTTGAGAATACTTTCCTGGCAGAGATGTCAAGCGTATATTAAGAGCTAGTAATTTCTGAGACACATGTGAAAACTTACACACCAAATTGTTTTTGTTAACAAGTATGCTTCACTCTTATCCAAAATTTTAAGACTGTCTTCAGGAAAACATTTACTTTAGGTCTGGATAACCAGAATCTGACCTGGTTTTGCACAATGCCCTCATCATTCTCCGGGCTGCTGTCTAGTCACAGGTTCATGTAAACCAGGCTAAAGAACTTTTCTCCTTTCTCTAGCTAATTGTCTTCATGGACTAAAACCAAGCTGACATGCTTCTGTATATTCATAAGCATAATAAAGAGATGCACACTTTGGTGATAAGGATTAGCTCACTCAAAGGCTGAGGATACCAAGAAAACTTTCGCCTTTTTTAGTTCACAGATTTAGCCAAAAGGCAAAATAACTGTAATGATGTTCTGTCTCTTTGAATATTGGGTATCCAAAAGAAAATAAAGAAAACCTTTTTTTTTTTTGAGTTGCTCTCCCATGAAGGGAAAAAGAAACGACTGGAAAGGTCAACAAGATACAACATTTGTGGCACTCCAACGACTTACATTAAGTGTAAGAAGAGGGAGACACATTTTCAGTATCCTCTATTGCTTTTGCAAGCATGTTAAGATGGTAATGGATAAAGTGTAAATCACAACTGCTGGACCTACATAATCTGACAGGAAGGTCTAAAGATCTGGACAAATAAATATCAATTGGATGAATTCGTGCTCCCTCTAATATGGGCAGAAAAAAAACATATCCCTGATCTTTCAGGTTGAAGTAAGGCCAGGATCCAAAAAGAGTTACTCACCTGCAATTCTTTTTCACTGAAGGTAAATATTATATTAGAGCCACACTTTTGGTACTATCCTACTGCACAGGAAATACAGCCAAAATATTCCAAAACCGAATTTCTCAAATTAAAAATTGCTTGACCAGCAGATGGCGTTCTCCTACACATTCTTGAGGCATAATAGCCATCAGCATATTCAATATTTATTTTTATTCAAATTTTTAAAAGAGAATTGTTAGATTAAAAAGGAAAGCATGTTTTTCCTTCTAGCCAGAGAGGAAGAACGAATGTGTGGTTCTGTTATAACTATTACCTTCAGAGAAGAATTACAGGTAAATGTTTTTCTCTTCTTAATGAAAAGTACAGTGGAATTATAATAGATCCACACTCTTGTGACTGAAAAATTCCAGAATGCATCTGTAAGAAATCAGTAAATAAAAAATGGAATGTTAAGGGGAAAAAAAGAGGCATTTAATGATTAGTTAGTGCTATATGTATCAGTCTAAAACCACAAACATGAACAATATTGGATATAGAGAAATAAATACCCACCAAATAAATAAGAAATATTGTAAATCTTTGGGAATGAATGATTCAGCAATTCTGGATCTAAATCTTCTGTGAACCCACAGAGGACTCTGAATACCAGTATTTGGTAAGCATTTAAGTATTTTAAGAATTTTTTAAGCAGTTGTACAAGCACGTGTATTGTAAGTGCACATTTTCTATTTTTAAAGGAACATACTTTCAGTAAACTAAGGTATTAAACAGCTTTCAGCTACCAAATTAGAAGAATTTGAGGTATATAGCAATGGACCCTGTTCCACTCCAGACTTAGACAAACAGAAGAAAAGAAAAAGTTAAAAAAAAGGACAAGAAACTATCTCTATTCAGTTTCTGTAACAGATGAGATGCTTAAGAAGTGAGTTACTAGGTACATATTGCAGAACTGTCAGAATTTGATTAGCACTCTCTTCTATTACTAATACCTAACGCTTTCTGAAGGACAACTAGCAAAACAACTCAAACTGTAGACATTAGAAGTAAGGTTTTATGCCTCTGTTTTTTCAAAAGAGTAAAGTCTAGCAGGGAATACATAAAAAAAGATATACTATTAGTAATTTAACTTCAGTAGTTTAAGAACACATAGCTATCTACTGTTCGACTGCATCTCCCAAGATCTTCTTCCTTGTATTTACATACCCATGCCCATCCAGTCTGATGTTTCCAACAAAGTCATAGAGATGTCGGTTTGGGCTCTCACACTCAATTTTGCCAGAAAGTTGCATCAAACTCTCCGTGTCCTTGATGTCTGATGTTAGTGGCAAACCCTGTAAACAAAATTCATTTGCCGTGACATTAAAAAACCCTATCCAATAACAAACCTACATATTATAAATCTGATGGTGCAAGACCAGAAAACAATCATCCCTATGGGAGCAAAATAGGCCAGCTACACTTTGCTGTCACAACTGGGTGCTACAGTGAAAAAGTCACCTTGACGTCCAAGACGGGGTCATAATCCATCACAGAGCTCAGCAGGAATGTCCCTGCACAGCGACAGCGCACTCAGTCAAAATCTGCTACTGCCCACCTGTCCCTGAAGGACAATACTGGCCCCAGCAGCTGCTTTCTGCAGGGCTTCTGCCTCATCATCTATTCTCTAGAAACAAAGCCAATGTTTCTTATGTTTCTACCTATTTTCCCAAAGAAAAACCCTAAAACAATGCACAAAGAATGACTTAGGAGTAAACACTCATTCCTCCACTTTTATGATACCAATAACCCATAGCTTTTTATTCAAACCACTAAAATTTCAGAGTCTTCTAAAACATCCACTGATGTAATAAAATGCTTTTATAAGCATTAATAGACAAAAATAATATTAGCAAGATTCTCAAAAGTGAAATTCCTACCTGTCGAATTTTTAAGTTTGTCTCACCATCTAAGTTCGATGTTTCAATGTAGCACATGGCCTGTGGTTCACTATTAAAAGAAAAAAATCCTGAATTTAAAATTATAATGGCAAAATACATAAACTTCCTGTAATCTTGTAATACTTATTTATACAAACATATTTGCCTTATCAAATCTTTAGAATCAGAACAATTTACAGCCAAATCTATAAAAACTAACAGTACTTTACATTTTCAGAGAACTTTGCCAAAGCCTATTTTCTTAAATGAAACATTGATAAAAGCACTGTAGACAGCAAAGGGGTTCCATCTTTACACACGAGATTATGATATGGGCACAGCATAGTGCATTTGTAGTGCTTACTAGAGCAGGCAGCAGGAGTTTAAGACACAAAAGTTTCCTTGCAAAAGGTTTTCTTATAAAAGAAGTCTAAATTATGGATAACAGAACACAGTTTTTGAAATACATCCTCATTTTTCCATTTCAAAAGCTTTTTTATAAATTAAAAGTTTTAAGTTCATGCAGAATATTACTACTGGAATGCTTCATCTATTTGGCACACACCGAGAAATATCTAAATTACTCCAGTCAGCTCCCATTTTCTGGGCATGAGGACAGAACACCTACTACTTAAATCTAAGACAAAAAGAAATTTTGATTCTGAAAAGGATCAAATAAGTCATAAAACCCCTTAAAACTTAAAAGAATAAAAATTTACTCTCTACACCACTTCAAAGCTTTGAGTGTTTTCCTTCATTCTAGTGTGAAATTCAAGCATCAAGTGTTTTAAAAATTTTCTTTATTAACACAACTGTGTCTATTGATAAGTGATTTAATTTTAGATTATTTGCAGGATAATGTTAAGTAGGTTATTCTAACAGAATTTTGTAAAGTACAAGCATGAAAATGTGGCCAAGTATTATAAGGTACTTTCAGGCTACTGTTTTATTCTTGGCAAACTTCTCTAAAAATATAAGTAACTTTTACTCAGACTCTTTGGATGGAAACACCTATGTAAGACATTTTCACAATTCTAACATTTTCATTAGTTAACAATAAAAACCAAACACTATTTTTGTAAAGCTCTTTTAAAACAAACTAAGGCAGCAAAAACATTTCAAGTGAGACACATGCTTAATTGCAGTAACTGTAGCAGATTATAGTGACCTCCAAAGTAAGTTACAGTTAATCAAGGCAGGCCCATTGATTGGTTAGGGAAAAACAAAGTGTGGTAAGAGCGCAGACAATAGCATAAAGCTGACATGTCTAAGAAACATGCATTTTGTCACAATACACAAGAACAATGCTGCTTTTGCCACCACATGCAGCAGAGATTGTGCAACATCCAAGTTTGTGCAGAGGGTCCTCTACCAGTCCTACCAATGATAAACTATACTCTTTGCTGAAAATAGCAAGTTGGTAGAAACACGTATATTCCTCTTAAACATATATTTACCCTGGTGTTTAACTGTGTTTATTCAATGACAACTTGTTTGATAAAATTTTATGGGGGTAGTATAAAAACCAAGAGGAGTGAAACAATTTTAACTTCTTGAGGTGTTGTTGTGTATTTACACTTTAATGATCTGTACTTTTATCAACTGAACCCTTTATAAATATGTAGGTTTTGTTGGAGAAAGGGGAATAGCAAAGCAAAGATTATCAACATGGCAGTGTTATTCATATTTGGTATATGAGGACCCACATACACGTATCCTGTGCAACTACTTTATTCTAACCTTGATGACAGACTGATGAGATCAGCTGGGAGATGTTCCCCATTGGTCACTTTCACTACTTCCCCTACTGCCACCTACACATCCCAGTTTGAAATGATTAGAACAGAAAAATAAGTGACAGGGAAAAAAAAAAAAACAAACAAAACAAAAGAAATGAACAAAGACAAAAAGACAGAGTTTGAAATTATTATTCAAACAATACATGTTAATTAAAATGTCTGATGACAATTTTTTCAAAATCTATTTTAATCAGGTCAGAAAAAAAAGAGCTAGAACACTTCCATTTTTACTCAAGTTTATTTTACTGTAAGGCACAAACTTTAAGCTGCAGAACACACTGACATCGTATGTAAACATAAAACACTGTTACGCTTATTTCTCAACTGACCAAGCTCTGGCCACTCTATACATCAATTAAAAAAATAAAAGCCACAACAACAGATTTTCCACCAACTTTTCTGAAGAGCCAAGTAATAAGTACCTTTTCTATGTAGACATGCTGAAAATTATTTTGTATTTTTTTCAGTGTACACTGAACTAGCAAGAACCATACAGAATTAAACCTCAGAGGTTTGTGTCCTTCCACTGCAAGAGATTATATTTTCCTAAAATAATTAAGATCCTCTTGTTCTCCAGAAACTGCTACTGCTGGTATAAAGAACCCAGTATTAATAGTTTGAATTTAAACCAGGCCTGCAGACTTGCATTGCTTTTGGAACCTAAAATGTAACTGGGCATCAATAAACACCTGGAAGCAAAATTGATGAGAGTCTTCCTGAAGAAACATGGCCACATGGACATGAGAGATGGAGGAAAGCACATGCTAGTACGCAGGCAGAAGTAGAGGTCATATATAGAGGGTTCTCTCCTGGAAGGAAGGCTGAAACAGAATGCTAGCAATAGAACTAGGGAAAAAGTTTTAGCTGGAAGAAATGCCTGAACCGGGCCTAGAAAAGCAATTGTGATTCAAAGAGTCCCCATTGCAAATTGGATCCTAGAAGAAAAGCTAACAGGAAAATTCAATGTGAGTAACGGTCATAGTTGGACACAGTGTGTTCTGATAAGGCACCAAAGAGGGGTTAAACAAAGTGGAAACAGTCTTGACCAAGTCCAGTAGCAGCTACCTATTACTTTCGCTATGAATTTGTGACATAAGATTCCTTCAGGGGGTACAAGGATTGCAAAGTAGGCTTTTCAGGCAGTTGGTATTTTCCTGTGTGTAAACCACAACTGTGATGCAAGTGTCCCCCAAGTCCGAAAGAGCTAAACAGTAAAGACACCTACGCATAGACTCAAATTTAGGGAATTACTCAGGAAGATTATGAAGAAGCTGCTCTGAGAGGATGTAATCTGTTCTACCTGCAAGACACTATGGTTAGCATGACAGAAGCTATATCAGGCCAATAGAACAAGTGTCCTTGCTGCATGGTGTATTGCCTGCAAAGATCTGGTGGAGAGGCACCATTAAAATTTATAACTGCTTCTCAAAGTACAGAAGTAAAAGGTTTACAGAGGACACTCAATACAAGCTAACTTATGACTAACATTAGCACTGAAGACAGACTATGGGGAAAATTTACAGTATTATCTGGCAACTACTTTACACTTGAAAACAGTTTAATAGAAGTGTTTTAGAAACAGCTACACTTAATTTTGAGATATAATGGAAGACGGAGAAACAATGCACTAGTCTATACCACAGTCTGTCAACAGAAACATATAGGACCCTAACTTTACTAATTGCAGGTATGAGTGGGTTAATTAACTTCAGTGGGGTCATAGAGGGTTTATACCTAAATCCTAGTCATACACATAACACTTCTGCTTGTGCCAGAAAAAAAAATTTATAATACATTCACATTTAAATAATATTCATTAAAAAGGATTCTTAGAATATGTTGTCTGTTGACCTGATCAAATAGATGTTGAAAAATGTGCATCTCCCACTTAAGATGTGGATTTTTTAAATAAAACTGTCCAAGGAAATGATGATAAACAACATCTGATTGTCCATGTAAAAAGGGTTACAGCATGATATGCTAAAAATTAAGGCTTGCTTTCATCTGATGAAATTATTCATAATATATATATTAGATAATAAAGTGAGTGTTCAGACAGTGCTAATTTTGTGATTCACATCTCATGTTCACTTTTTTCCTGATTCAATTATCAAACTGGAGACAATATAATTTAAAACCCATTTTTGTTCCCTGTAATATATCCATTTTGATTTATTTATGGGATGAAATTTGTTGGGTACACATCAGAAAGCCAACATGGTTAAATATGGCAGTTGAGGTCCAATTTTTGGACAGAGAATCAGCCTTTTTGGTATTATATCCAACAACAAAATAACATACCACATTTTTCTTATGGGTAAATTGAATGCCAGTGTAATTTGAATACTGCAATTGTCACAGTTTAAAACACCCCATTGCCTTAAATGATAAGACCAAATGAACAAAAGACTACACTTCAAAACAGCAGCACTTTTGTTTATTCTTTATTTCCTTGGAACAATCACAAATAAATAAATAAATGCAGGGTAGAGAAACCAGCCTCTACACTATAAGCATCAGTGGGCATCTCTACCTTGATGAGAGCAGTACAGTGTCAGCAGGTATATACTCTTTCCCTTTTATTATAACTATATCTCCAACATCTACCTGAAAGAAAACTGGGAATTGGTTAATGGTCTCAAACAAAATGTATTATACCCTTGTTCTAAGCACAGTAAATATTTACCTGCTGAATTTGCTAGCAAGACTGTTAGAAATTCACACACTTAGAGAAGGTAGATTGTACTACTGGAGTTCTGTCAAAAGTTATTGGAATTCATTGGAAATATAAGCTTTAATAAGCCTAATTAGCCAAATAAGCCTAATCTTTATTAGCCTTCTCTATGCAGTTCTTTAATTTTGCTGGTTTTGTAAAATACTTTACTGAAAGACTGAAGTTGAGTTAAAGAAGAAATTAATCTCACCTAAGACCACAGTTTTGTTGCATCACACTATATCCTTGCTTCTTAAAAGGTATAAGCCAATTTCATCTTGCCTCCAAATTTCGGTGGGTCAAATTTTCTTCAAGTTTTCAGGTATGGAAACCATTAAAACTAAGTGACTAGATGGTAGCACAACATTTAGTTCTTTAAAGATATCTTTAAGAGTCCCTTCCTAACCACTGCATAAAAGTCTTTAAAGTTCTCATGATTTAAGCCAATGAAGTTCAACAAACACACAAAGTAACTAGTTTCCATAAAGAAGTTTCTGCCTTGGCAAACCAAATAATAATAAGGAAGTGAGTAATTTTGCCACAGCCATCATATTATTCAGCTTATTCCCACTGAACTTAAAAGTCCACCAGTTTGGACTCATGCCATCAAAATTGACTTGACTTCCAAGTATGTTTTGCGAGACAAATATCAACAAATAAAAAATAAAATACAAGAGATTATACATTTCCTATAACACCAGTTATTTTTAATCATTAACAATTACTTGGAGAAACAAAACAAATATTAAATATGCGTTATGCTCTAAAAGTGACCATTAAAGACACACACCTTTTCCCAGTGGACAATCTCCCATGCACCATTCCGTAGTACTAAAAAAAAAAAGGAAAAACAAAGAATATTCCAGTCATACAACCTAACTACAGTATACAGGTATGTGCTAGATTCCTTATGACACATCTCCTTTACATAATATTTTACAGCATGCCGTGTTTCTATGAATTCAGATAAAGCATTTCAAATATATAGCACATATTCATTTTAACAGCTTTTGTACCATTAAATCTTATTACAAAGTCAATTAGAACATTTTATAGGGCTTGAGAATCAAATAAATCTGGTAAAGATTTTAGGATAATGCGTTTTCCAAAATAAATCAGTAACTGGAATAAAAAGTTCCAAAGTTAAAAAGTTTTGAAATTATTGGGAGGCGTGAGAGGAATATATTCAATATTCATTAAAAGTGCTAGGACGCTCTTTGAGTTTATCTATTCTGCTGTTATTGGCATATCAGAGAAATTTAGGATCACTACAGTCACCTCCTCCACAAACAAACTGAAAATACCCTATGCTATTTAGAGCAATACTTAGCATAGTTTTTTCCTGGTGGTCGCAATTTATATTGTAACCATATTCCACTATTCTAGTTTTAAGTGTTACTATTATGATACAAAAAACATGCCTTGTTGCCAGTTAATTGCCGAGATTGTGTTTTCAGAGAATAAAAGGTAATGGTTTTTTAGCCCCACTTACTGAAGATGGATGTGCAAAAAGAAAAAGAAAACATATTGCTACGTATTGATACCCAGATAACTTTAAGAGATTGTTCCCTTTCACTGTGTCTTCCAGCTTTCAAACCGTCAGGAAACTTAAGCTCCCAATCAGGACCAAGTTCTTATGCAAGAGTGTGCTGACTTCAAAAAAGCGGATCAAAATTTGGGACTACATACGGCCTTTACATTTAAGTCTTCCTGGAGGTTCTGTCCAGACTGACTCCTCTTCTTGTGTATCTCAATGATATCTGCAATCATTATTTAACCTGCTCAGTAATTCTTTCGACTTAGTAACTCTTCCTGTTCCTTTCCCCAGATTTATTACTCTTGATACGTTCAGGGCAATGGTAGATGGGGCAGTCTCCCTTTCTGACAGTAAGCAAGGCATTTTAATGATTGCCTCACCAATCAGCTGATCATTATATATAATCTATTTTGACAAACCATTTCCCTCCACTGGTAAAATCACAGATTCAGTGTGATGACTGGTTGTAACACTGTCCTAAGGAACTCAAGACATTTGATAATTGTGCTGCCAACCACCTGTTTCCATCCCCTTGTGTCCGCAATACTGCTTATAATACAGCAATACTGATTCGTGGGGCCATGGTAACAATCAGATGAAAGAACTGATGAGAATTAAAAATACACCTTGCAGCAATTCAGACAACTAAGTTTCACAAATAGTTACAGAATAATAACTGCCACTGGAGTTCTGCAGGTCTCAAATAAAAGCCTGTCACCAGATGTGGCCAGGGGCTTTGTAAGAAGGGGCTCCTGGCTGCAGAGGGAAGGTCCTGTCCTGCCGCCACCCCATGCCGTGGTGTGTGCCCTCACTGCTTTACACATGCTGCCTCCAGGGTTTGCTGGACCCTCTGATGAGCAAGTTTAACCCACTCCATGGAAGGACACTATAATTTTTTATTTCTGGATTTGTTTCTGGCTGGTTTAACTGGTTAAAAACGGATGAGTCAGACTCATGAAAACATGCTGAGCCACCTGAAATCTCAAGGGTTCTCTAACCCTGTCTTGATCTGGTAAGCTTTTAAGGACAATCAACATCCACTAACATTCACTTAAATCCATTTTCTTACAAAAACAAAAAAAGAAGTGGTGTTGCTATGCACCTTTTAAATAATGGTTAGAGAACTTCCACCACAAAGCCTTCTGCAGCCTGACTTTTACATTTCTATCTCCCACTTTTCGGCTGTCTCTAACAACTAATTTTCAAAAGCATTTTCCATCTGCCCTACAGAAGGCTACTTCACCACACCGCAGAAATGCAGATTTCATCCTGTCAGAATGTCTGATGGTGTTCTGCTATATGGTATATGTATGCAGCCTGAGGCATCAAAAATCATCCCCAATGCAGCCTAATACATCCAAATCCTCTGCAAAAGGTTTTTTTCAATAGTAGTGGAAATTCAGGGAGTTAATTACTTAAGGTTAACTGAGATGCAGATCTTCATTAAGGAAAAGAAAGTTGAACGGAGACCCATATACAGAATCTACACATGCACATGTCCTTTCACCAAAAATTTCATGTGCTTAAAAGGCAACCAAAGGTGGACCTGGATATACAACGTACTATGCACATCATTGCTTTTCAGGGTCACAGAACTGCTGAATACATGAAAACAAAGCAAGAGAGTACCATACTGATTAACTTTTTAATTATTGCTTTGACAATAGATTGTATTTGACAATACACTTAAAAACTGCTCTGTCAGGATGCTAGGATCAATGCTGCCCTTATGTGAATCCTGCATTAGCTTAAGAAATGTGTTTCGCAGTGCTAGCGATATTTTATTTATCCTCATCACACATTTAACTTGCAAGATACTCTTCTGCATGCATGGAACATTCAGGAATCTTAGGAACAGTTACCAAAGACCCTGAGGAGAGGCCACCAAGAAGAAGAGTCAGAAAAGAGTAAAACAAGCCTTTTATTAAAGCTTTGTACACTCTGGACAAGAAGAAAAATTGAAAAGGCATTTTAAGATTTCACTGCCACCAAAACTGTTGTTTGTAATCTCAAAAGCTATGAGTGGTTGATGAAAGAATTTTGGATGTCGATATTAAATTTTCCTTTGTTTTTTATGTATTGCTACGAGGTTATCTGTTTCTCCAGATCTGTCCTCTGGAGATTTCTATTTCTCTGATTTCAGTCAATGGTTTTGTCTCCCTATCCTACTATCTCCCCATCTCTCCATACCTGCTATTGAGCTCAGTAGTTTCTACATGCTCAACAGTTTCCTAAGCTATCTTGTACACCTAGCTCCCATAAATTTTACATTAAAGTTTTACATACAATTTAGGTAGGCTTTAAAATTTATGTTTCCAGTATTAACAGCGCTACATAATTTTTTATCTTTAACTGATGCTTACATTTCTCCCTAAAAAAGCTTATGGTTATTTTTATTATATATTTAAAAGGATTCCATGTAAGATTTTCCTCTTCGTGGTATTTTTCATATTTTCTGCAATCAAATTCACATGACACTCATTCCTCCTTCTGTTTATAAAAACAGGACTATTTCCATCAAGAGAGGTCTACCACAGAACAAATAACATGAAAACTTGAAGAGCAGCAAAGCTAAAATAATCCCGGTTTTATGCCACTTTTCTTTATCAAAATCTAGTAAAAAAATCACGTGCCAATGTTTTGGTTAGGGTACACTGGCTAAGTATCTCATCATCTCTAATCAAACCATTATACTGAGTTCATAAAAAAATCCCAACAAATCAAACCCAGAAGAACTCCATTAGTCTTTATCCTCAGTTTTGAAGCAGCATAGAAAGACAGTTCTATTTTTTGATGCTTCCTTCCTATTGCTGGCTGAAAAAAAATATACGTGTACTCAGAAATGCAGATTTTTAATTATAATGTAGGCCCATTAAATATACAGGTGATTATGACCTTTTAACAGCGACACGATAACCTGTGCTAAATGAGTAAATGTTCAAGTTTCTTAGGAACCTCCCAACTTTAATCTAGAACATATTCTATTCTGTGGGGCTAATGTCACTGCAAATTATTATTTCATCTGTTAACTTCATAAATTTAGAAGTAATCTGCACATGCATATTTCCCACTCAATTACATGTCAGCAGTTCAAATTGTATTACTACCATGTGCAAAAATTCAACTGTCCCAAAAAGGTTAAGAAAAGGTTAAAAAGGTTAAAAAAGGTTAAGAAAAGGTTAAAAAAAAATTTCCTACCTTGAGTTTGTTTCTTGTTCACGGCGTTATCAGCTTTATGCCTTTTCTAAATTAAAAATGCAAAGTAGTTAAAGACTTCTGTTGATAAGATAAAGCTTTCATGCTTCTAATAAGAAACACACCTATTAGCCCCTCCCACTCATCTATTCAATAAACCACCTAAATATTTAAACAAGACTATTAATTACTTGCGTAGTTATGAACACCAGGAAAGTCACACCCAGTTCCAGGCTAATTGTGCTGTACTAAAATATCCTCTCATGGGGGCAATCTCTATCCAGACAAGTTCCTTACACAAGGAACTGGTGCATTTCAATACCATAACTTTGCCCTTTCCTGGAACCGGGAGATGATTCTACCACAGCAAAGATCATGGAACAATTCTTCATCTAAGTGTCTCACAAAGACCTCTGAAGTCAGGCAATGACTGAGTAAACATATGACTCCACTTCTCCAAAGCTGCCTGCAGACTTCCAACAACAGTAACAAACAGACAAACAAACAAAAAATCAACAGCACACCTCCCAGCCAGGCCATGATGCCCCTTAGTTTTAATATAGCTGTGAGAAATTTTTTGACAGTAATCTTTCAATACAGCTATTAACAACCAGCATTTTCAAGATATGACCAAACTCAGATACATAAAACTTAGGAGAGTACTTGTTTAAACACACTATTTAGGACTCATGAACTCAGTTTTTCTTAAGCAGGAACATGTTTTAGAAAATTAATCTAAATAGAATTAACTGGTTTAGGTACACTTTTTAAATAGATATTCAGAATTCATGCCTTTGTGATACAAACAAAACCAGAAGCAATCTTGCAAAATGAATGAAAAATAAGTCAAGCTACTTGAGTGATTGATTTCCAATCAAATATTGATATGACTCTGATGTAGCAGCCCTTAAAAGGCCACCTTATAACTTTGCAAAATTGAAATATTATTTTTTACTAGATTTTCACAGATTACCAGAAGATTCTCCTCTCAAAAAGATAGCTGACTGTACAGATAAATAACCTTTGATCAAAGGGAAAGCACTACTTGACCAAAGCAGATGTCTATTTGCCCACCGGGTGAATCTCCTCCATTTTGAAAAGGTTTATGTCCAGTGCTTTCTGAGGTGTGATGGGTGAAAATCATTGGAAACAACTGACAATGTAGCACTGCATGTCACAAATCTTGCCAGCACCTTTGAAGCATATATGGAAAACACATGCTGGTCATGAATAATATCTTCTGCTAACGTCCTTCTCTTATTGCTATTTCATTCCAGAAAAAGAAACATTTGGTTCTTGAGCTAAAAGTATTATTTTGACAAGTGTATTCATTGATATCAGTACACAGAGTTCTCATCCAAAAGCTTTAATATTAGATGAAGAGTACCATTCCTGGAGATCCTAGATATCTCACCGTGTAAAAAAACTGAGACATAATGAAAATTAATGGTTAAAGGAAAACACTTTGAATACTTTACTATGCAGAAAGTGGTAAGCTTTCTCAGCAAAAACCAGTACGGCTGTATTGGCTTTAGGTATCTCTGTAGCATTTGGTAATGAGAACTTTATTTAGCTGATATATGCAAAACCCACTATACCTGATCCCTGTCTTTCTCCCCTGCCACACCAAACTGTACACTTCAAGTTACAAACAGCAAATGGTAGAAATAAGTAACAAAAGAAAAGTGACTGGATGAGATAATTTTAAAAAAGGACACTTTGTACAGTAGCAGCAGCCTCAGTTTTATATTTGCCTAGACACTGGCAGATGGTGTAAGTCTGTAAGCATTAACAGCAGAATGATTAAAAATAACTGAAAGAACATGAATTGATTTTATGGCTTTTTTTCAAAAGGGGTTTTGTTTATGCAAAGAGAAAGCAACCAAGGCATTTAAGGAGAAGCTAACTGTAGGGCAGCAAAAACTAGAAATGCCAAATAGAAGAAAAATATTTAATGGAAACCCCATTGTGTCTTGCAGGACCACCCAACACTGTAACCCAGGAGCTTCATACAACCTAGGGAGCCTATATCTTGCCTACCATCCATTCACAGAGGTAACTGAGGAGAAAACCAAGTTGACCAGATCAACAAAGCATGTGACCAACCACCCTCTGCTCCAAACCTCCTTTGCAGCTCAACACTCTTCCTCTGGGTCATGTTTCTGCATACACATTGTAATTCTGCTCAAACACAATAAACCTGATGTTCCCAGGAAGCTTACTATTTGTGTTCAAGGAAAGACTACACTACCTAGAACCTTTCCCAAAACTCAAGAGAAGAGCCCACAAACAGGAACACTCCTATAGTGGACAAGACACTCTGCTGTATCATGACATATCTAATGTGTTGTCCTTCTCATAACATACCTGCAGAACTAAAATAAAACAAAAGCAGATAAAGGAATTCTTAGCATCTGGGGTGATTTGGTAAATAATTAAGATCAATTTAATTCCTTAGATACAAAAGACATCAATTAAAAGACTCAATTATTTTAAGCAAGTTAGAGATTTCTAACTATCATATCTATCTATCATATGCTTTTAGTGAAGAGGGCAGGAAGGTACTCAGTAAACCCCAACATCTTTTGTATGAAGTGAAACAGAGACTGAAATTCCTTTCTCTCCCCTCAAAATGAAGTAAGTCACAATGGACACTTCTGTGCTGACAATGTCCCAGCTCTTTTAAAGTTTTCTTTCAATGCAAGAAGAAAGCAAAACAACCACTATCACAGACATCGACTGGAAAGAGCCTAGGAAAGCCTGCCATAGGTGGAGGCACTCGCCTGACAAGGACCAATTCTATGCCTGCTCCTGGCCATCAGGAGTCAGCAGATCACACTTAGCACTAAGATAGGAAACGCTTACAGTAAAGTGCACTGGACTATAGCAACAGGAAAAACTGAAAAGGCCTATTCCCCGTGCTGTCTACGAAACCATGAAAAGTCACAAAAGTGCAACTAAGGATTTTATGCATGTGACATGAGAAATAAAGAGGTGCATCAAATGCTTGGACCCAGATTTGACAACTGGGGAACATCTTTGTAATATTACAAATGAAAAATATGATAGCTATTTAAAAAATATTGCTAATAAATACTTACAATATCCTCTATTATCTCCTTCACTGCAGCTACAGCTAAAATAAATAAGAGAGGAACCAATGTTGTGTAGCGGCCTGTTGGTGACACATCTGGTATTTGCTATTAAAAAAAAGGAGAAAAAATATTTTGCATTGCTGGTTGAAAACATTTTTAATACAAGAAAGAGTACTTTCTGTGCAAATAAAGACAAGTGAATTCACCTATTAGACACGGTGCTGATTACTTCCAAGAGAGCTTTATAGTCTTCAATTGAAATGCAGCTGATACAATAAAAGAACACTTGCATTTTAAGCAGTATAGTGTTCAGTGGTACTATATCCAGAGACTTTAGTGTTTGCAGAATATTCACCTTCTTTTTCTGTGTTTCAAATTGAATTAAAATACGTATTTATAGAATATAACTAAATTTTCCAGCTTATATTTTTATTAGAGTGGACACTAGTCCAAGGTATTTTTGCTTCTTTACAGTTTTAATATTTTAAGAGATATTTTTAATCGTACTAGATATTCACTGACAAGTTTCAAATAGCTGCTTTTTGCCAGACTACTGTAAAAAAACCCATTTTTGCTAACCAGGCATGGGCACAGATGATGCAAGGAAACATGCATGTAAAGTAAATAGTGAAAAAATGCAGCTGCTTATGTGATATACATGGGTGGTTATCCATAATTATCTTTATATTGACTAGAGTTCTTAATGGCAACACTGATAGTTGAAAGGATTGCTGCCTTAACAGACTTATTATGGGTAATGCAGTGTGACGACAATGAGAATTTTTGTTTAGCATGTCAATCCCTAACACAATGACCTCCACAACAAACAAATCAACACATTCTAAACAATGCATTTAAAATCATGCAGAAAATGTGCTTTTAGCAAATGTGTTTGAAATGCAGAACTAGTCAATGGTAATTATGACTGCACCTGAACACAGTTCAATTTTTCATTTACCATCAGCTAATGCATTGAAAGAATAGTGTACAAAAACCTCACAATGTTTTCAACTTGAACTATCACAAAACTAAAATACAGATGTGCAAAATGTTATGTACTTCTTCAAAAAAGTCTCAGTAAGCTGGGTCACGGATTTCACTTTACAAACATATCTAACGAAGCTGCTGTGGTGATATAAAAAAGACTGTGTGCTTTCTTCCTAACCAGTACATTGATTAACTGGTTTACAGGAAACAGTGGCTGTAGTATTGGACTCCATAACTGGTTTTGTTTGTCCAGGCTCAATTTCAACCTTTATCTCTAAGAATAAATAATCACTTCCCCTCAGCTGCAATTCCTGTCCCTCAAAAGAACTTACAGGAATAAAGTTCAGAGTTCAGGTTTTTAGACAGTACCCATCAGAAGAAATGCCAACTACAGGTAACAGTTTGATGTATATGGCAGATATTTTAAATGGAATTTTCTTTTCAGAAGTCTTTTTCACCCAACAGAATTTCAGCTATACTTAACCTGTTTTATAGAAAAATCTTTGTGTGCATTTTGTAATCTCCAAGAAGCAAGAAAACCACAAACCCAAGGATTTTATTAAAGATATTTCTACATGATAGGCCAGCTAGCTTGGAAAGAACAGTACAACAACCTCAAGTATCTCAGTATCTCTGTCTATAATATAAATGGTCTCTCAGCAAGTTTAAAATATTAGAATCTTATGGTTGATCTTACCTGAAGCAATGCAATAAAAAGAAAAAATGCATTTGCAGCTCTTCTGAACTGGGAATAAAGGAACCTTGGCAGGAATGTGATTATGTTGTACTTTGCAGTGCTGAGAGGAAGAGACAAAAACACATGCTATTATTACAGTACAAAAATTTGTCCACATGTTTTCTTTCCCTCTCAGTTATACAAGCTTTCAAATGAAACAGTTTGCTTTTTGATTTTAAACTGATAAATATTAAGTGTTCTTTTGCTAGGCTGGAAGAAGAGAATATAATTTATCTCAGCAAAACAATCTCTGCTAACCTACCATCACAAAATATTTGAGCTCCCAGCTCTTTGTCAGTCTTTTACATCTGTTTAAGAACACACCACCACCATCTAAGGTCCGAAAACAATATATGTGAAAACAATCATGCCAAAAACTTTTAAGCAAAAGACTTGTAAGAATATTTTAACTTCTTTTTAAGTCAGTCATATTTACTTTGATCTTCTATGAAACAGTCAATATAAAGGGGAATGAACATATCCTGCAAAAGACCTCCACTGTCAAGTAACCAAGCAAAAGACAGAAAGACAAGTTGTATACACCAAGAAACAGCATATAAAGTTTCTCAAGGTCATGGAAAATCCCACCACATTACCCTCAATGTCTACAAAATTTCTGCACATTATCAAAGGTACCTTCAGTAAACACACCTACATGGGACAGAGGTATCTTTGTCATTCATTTCCTTTGAATTTTAACAGAACTGAGGATGTTATCAGATCTGAAAACACATTACTTACGAGTATTTACTGTACGACTTAAAATTCATCAAAAGCAAACAAAAAACCACAGCATAAACCATCAGCTAAGTCCCTAAAGCCTGAACCTGAAATTGACAACTAGTCTCATAGGCAACCACAGCATCTTTGTAACTGACTGACTAAAAAAGCCAAGTGTTTCCAAAAAACAAACAATGCAGTGCTCAAGTGCAGTACATCTGCATCAGCATTCAGCTACCAGGAATAGGTTCAAAGATGAACTGAACTGAACTGAACTGAAACCGGAAGAACAAATCCATCCTCTAAGGACACACTGATGGTACAGCTGTAAAGCAGCTGTATCTTTCCCACTCCATTCTTAAAAATTCAGAAGGTCAGGTTTGTAACTGGAACAGCTTACTTGTCTCCTCATTTCACTGCATTCTTCCCTCCAGTGTCTAAGACTGTCATTGGTGGCCAGTGCAAATGACAGAAGTAGAATAAACAAAATGTTTTCAATTTTACTATTCAACATGCAATCTTCTAGTGTTTTTGTTAATACCTGACATGATTATTGCAGAATTTGGTTAGCTGGGGCTGATTGATGAATATAGTTCTCACTTCCTCTTGATCAGCTAGGGAAGTTTTCTCTGAAACATCCTCTGTCTTCTCATAGCCTGTAAAAACACAGCATGATTTTCCATATAAATAGATTTACTTACACAAGATTCAAGGCACTTCATGAGACCAAAAAAAGGGCATTTATTGTGAACGTGAACCCAATGAATCTGCATTTCTCACAGGTGAGAAATGACCCCTGAAAAAACAAAGAACTCTTTTTTATGTAGTCAAGATGCTCAGTAAAAATCTACACTCCTCACAGACCATCATTACCTCACAAAGATCACTGAGAGTGGCCTAACAGTGAGACCTACCAGCTCCCTCTGCACTAGTGATTGTATCTTACTAGATCCCATGGACTCTCGCACTGCCAGTTTGTTTAACTTCCCTAAACTGGTCCTTCTCCACCAAGGTAAAGTCTTTTTTGTTTGTGACTTTCCAACTGGTACCAGGAACCTGTGCTTCCTGGAGGCTGATCTTATCAATAGACTAAAGGGGAGAAGACACCGTTTACTGCATCCTATTCTGTCTTTTGTTCCCAGGCTCCCCACAGCATGCAGCCTAGAGGCCCCACCCTCCCCGCAGCCATCATCTTCCTGCTGTTACATCTGAAGGAGAACAAGAAGGGCGTCTACAAGCCGCTCACCAGGTTAAACCTCAGATAGGCTGTGACTTTTCCAGCTAAACCCATCTCTCTCCTACTTCTCTACAGCCACCTGCTGCTGCTTTGACCTCTTGTATGTTCCCTTTTTACATTTGAGCTTTGTCAGGGACTCCTTGCTAATTCATAGAATGGTTCGGTTTGGAAGGGACCTTAGATGTCATGTAGTTCCAACCCTCCAGTCATGGGCAGGGAACCTTCCAGTCAATCAGGTTACTCAGAATCCCATCCAGCCAGGTCTTGAACGCTTCCAGGGACAGGGGGTCCGCAACCTCTCCAGGCAACCTGTTCAATGCCTTACCACCTTTATAGTAAAGATTTTCTTCCTACTACCTAATCTAAACCTATCCTCCTTCAACCTATTGAAAATACATTTTGGACACTACTTTGCAAGGTCAAGTCTCCACACATTGAGAAAAGGCTCAGCAGAAACTTTTAATTTCACCCCATTTGCCATTCATAATTCACAGGCTCTATTATGATACAGGAAATCCCCACTACTACATTCACCCTCTGCAATTTGTCTATTTCTTTCCTCGCCCAAAGAAAGGCACACACATTCAAACATCAGTATAGATCTCAAGAGGTGTCTTCAGAGGAAGGGCAGCCAGCCTAACAGACGGGCCCACCTTAACAGATGCTGACACAATACTCCTCAAGGAACCACACAGGCTCATTTGGCAGCCTAAGCCAGCAAAAAAAAATAATATCTTCAATAACAACAAATTGCAAATAAATAAGTAACCAATGAAACAAACAAACACAGCCCCCAAACTAATTAGAGCTTCTTTCAACAAGAGTACCCACTGAAGACCATGTTTTGATTCCAACAATAAATTTGGAAGAAGCATCTCTCTTCAAACACACAGTATTTGCAGGGACTCATCCTAAACCAGTCTTGATTAAAAAGTTTCTACATTAGTAAAACAACAACAGCAAATTCCATACCTCTAATTTTTCCTTTAGGTAGGGTAGTTTAAGACTTTCAGCTTTCATTCCTTAAAACAGTCTCATTTTCATTACAAGAATGGGACAATGTCACATACAGATATACTGTAATATGGAAATAAAGGGAAGGAAAGAAAACCCTCAACCAAATTGCCAAAAGGATTTTAATACACTCCTCTTAATCATTAATTTTTTTTTTATTCTCTAGGTAGACCTTAAAAAGATTTTGAAAGCTGATGCTGTAGCCAAGAACCTCTTATACAACTAGGAGCGGCGGTTTAACCTGGCAGGCAGCTAAACACCACACAATCACTCACTCGCCCACCCCCAGTGCTGGGGCAGAGAATCAGAAAAAAGGTAAAACTCATTGGTTTAATAGGACAGAAAAAGAAGGGAAAATTATGATAAAAGAATATACAAAACACGTAATGCACAATTTCTCACCAACTGCTGACCAACGTCCATCCAGCCCCTGAGCAGCAGGCTGCCAGCCCACTGCCAACTCCCTCCCGATTCTGTTATTCAGCATAATGCCAAAGGGTCTGGGATATCCCTTCAGTCACCTGGGGTCAGCTGCCCTGGCTATGTCCCCTCCCTAATTTTTGTGAACTCCCAGCCTCCTCCCTGGCTGGGCAGGATGAGATGCTGACAAGTCCTTGTTTTAGTGTAAGTGCTGCTCAGAAACAACTAAAACATCAGTGTGTTATCAACACTATTCTCATCCTAAATCCAAAACACTGCATTGTATCAGTTGCTAGGAAGAAAACAAAGTCTATCCCAGCCAAAGCCAGAACAGTCTGTTTGCTAGCTCATATTTCTGAAGAATGCAGCACAGTTCAAAAACGGAATCACTACGAAAAAGAAGATACCTTCAGAATTATTTGTTGCAAAGCCATGACAGACCTTCAGTGACAGAATAGGTGTTGGGAACCTGACCCATCAGTCTGTCCTTCTGAGGAGTCAGAGCACAGAAGGGAATTTAAATGACCTCCTTGAACCTTGAAATGAGATGGCCAAGACTGTCTAGAACTACACCAAGTCTTTTTCCCTGTTGTGAAACACTGGGATCTAAATACACTTGGCAGAAATTAACCCCAGACACAAGTGACTATAACAATCACTAAATCTGGTAAAATGTTACACAGTCCTAAAGACCATTAGTAGAAACACCTAAGAATGTATTAGGCCCTACAAAAACAGATAATCTGCTGAAGACAATCTGATGACCACTACAGAATTTCAAAATACATTCCTTCTTCATGTGAAAGTCATCTCATCTTACTCAAGTTCAGCTTCACCTAGATTTTGTACAGGTGTTTACCTCCACCAACAAGAAGTACCAGTTATTACCTACTAGTTTTGCTAGGCAGCATCATGGCACCTCAAATCTCTACCCTTTCTCAATGACCTATACAGTTCACTGAACTCCATCAACACACAGAGGAAAAGAATTAATGCTTCAATCTTCAGAGAACCCTAATAAGAACTACCAAGAACAATTCCACTCTCCCAGAACCTCTCAAAAGAAATAAAATTATTTGAATAATTCAATTTCATATTATTTAATAGATGCATGTATTCTGTGAAACTATATATAGCTAAAGTAAGCACAGTTAGTTACTGTATTTAATAAAGCTTTATGTAGGCCACACTACTCAAAGATTCCCCCTGTGTTTTGCAATTGCAGAATACATGACACCGATTTCCTAAATTTGTTTAAGAGGGCCAGATCTTCTGTGCCTTGAGCAAGACTTTATTGATACGCATACCATTTTAGAATGGTAAGCAGCACCTGTTCTTTGCAATAGGATAACGGACACAAAAATCTATTAAAACATGGTTATAAGCATGCCTGGTTATCCTTCATCAGCCATGAAGAACTTGCAGAGGTTTGGAAGAATGGCACAAAATCAGTAGCTCCTTTTCGCTCAAATTCTTTTCTCTATGCAGGTAACATATTGGCTTACAGACCATAAAACACCTACAATTTTTATTTTGCAATAATTTATAGACTGTAGTGTCAATTTTTCTGTGCAACTGTTGACCACTTCTTGGGAATGATACATGTGCACATCATTCTGACAGTTCTGATTCAGTTTGTTTCATCTGAGTACAACAGTTGATCTTTTCTAATAACAGTATCACTATCTCTTCATGTGAGAGAAAGCTTAGTTCTTTCTGAGATGATGTCCAAGACAGTCCAGCCTGGTAAGGTAGTTCATGATCCATGGAAAAAGCCTCTGAAGCAGAAATTAGTTGCTGCAGTGACAGGAGAGAAAAGTGAGATTTTAAACCCAAAGATACAATACAAAAATTCTAGAATAAGGAAAGTAATACTGTCTGTCAGACCTCCACAAGTCTTAGGCTAAGGAATGGTCCACACCATGACAGAAGCCATGGAAGCTGTTGTTTGTGATTACAGTATTACTAGTGTTCCAAGAACACAGGGGGACCCCGCCAGTAACAACTCTGCACTGGGGGTAAGACTGATGGAGTTCTCTGAAAGCAGCCTTATCATCACTTGGCATAGTGCTTATCTAAGAGACTTGGGTGGTTGCCAGAACTAGGGTTTTACAGTTCCTTTATGTCCGTGTCAAATACTGAGACCCACACAGCAGAGTGCTGGCATTCTGTTTTTTAGAAAACAGTGGCATTTACTTACAAGGAGCTGTTTAGAAATGCCAGCTATGTAGTCTAAATGTATGAACTCACTGGACTTGGAAGCACTCATCTCAAAAACAAAAAAAAAAGAGACTAATTGATGTTGGTTTCATTGTGAATTATGTCTAAACAACCCGAACTAAATACAGATAAAACTAATTAATAAGTGTCACATTAATATAAGACTGAGAAAACAGTAACAGACTTCAAGTTTTTTGAGTAGTACTATATATATAGTAAAGTACAGTATGAGTCATATAGAATCAACTCCACTGATGTCACAAAAAAACTATCATGTCATTTTGCAAAAAGTTAAGTTTCTTAAAAGATGTTTTATACCTATCATCAGTCCTAAAGAAAGTGGTTTTGGTAAGCTTCTTAAACCCAGTATTTAACTGCTTCACAGTCATTCAACCTTGAAAAATAAACCAGACTCTTTTTTTTCCCTCTTACTGCAATTGTAAATCTTAGATAGCCAGTTACCTTTAGGGAACACCAAATTTATTCAGTTAATAACCATTAAGAGTTCTGTAACTAGATAATTTTAAAGACAGCATCAATTTTCCCAATTTATTTATGCAACACTCAGCTTGCAGTGAAAACCAATTGTCTGGAACAAGGGTAAGTGGAAAAGAACTGAAATTAAGCACTGAAAAATTGGACATTTAACTAGTCTCATTATATGCATCTACTAATCACTGTAAGTGTATAGGACTGCTACCCTGGTTGTAAACACATTTCAGAAGTGTTCCTGAAAGGATGCACTTTCTCCCTTTCTTCTTAGAAAGATGCATTCGTCTATTTCTTTGTCACTAACATTTCCTAGGCAGAGGCAGAGGCAGACCTCCTACAAACCTACTTTTGGTGGAGGAAGGCATACAACATGGTAAAACTGGAAAAGAACATCAAGCTAACAGCTCACTTCTAGTCTAATGTTACTTTGTGCTTTTCCTTGCACAAAAATTAAGTAAAATATTCTTTCTTTGGAAGATGGAAGAAAGATACAAGTAGGAAGTTTCTGCCTCCCTATACCAAGCAAATCAAAGCAAAGCCAAAAAAAAAAAAATCATCAACTTGATGCATGGTTTAAGCAAGGAAACTTTCGGACAAGGGGATAAACCCTGCACCCCTACCTCAATACTTCTTGTGCCATTGCCGGGACACTGTTATTGTTACCTACAGCAACCAAAAATCACAAGCTGTCCCAACATACTGCTGCTTTGGGGTCCACGATTTCAAATTTTACTTTTGTACGCAATAAATTTTACAGTAATGCAATTTCACTGCAGTGATTCTTTTCCCAGGGCAGCTGCTGACACGTTATCTCAGGCTAAGCAAACCCAGTCAGGCACGAGACATCAGCACTGTCCGAAGCTTCCTGGCACAAGCCCTGTACCAGAAACGCTTATTTCTGATGATCAGCGCACACGTACTTGCTACACACAAAAGAGGGATCCCGGATTATTCCCGGGCCGAGGCCCCCAGGCCATGAGCTACCGCTGCCGCTTGGGGCCGGCGGGCCGAGCAGCCGCACACCGCGGGGAAAACGAAACCACCGCTGCCATGGTTGTGCGGCAAAACGCTGCCCGGGGCTCACCGGACATCGACAACCACAGATACGAGGCCTCCCTGAGACCACCGGCACGGCCCACGCCCCAGGCCGGGGTCGGCGCCGCCGCAGCCCCACC
>VZTG01004476.1:898741-1167098 GCA_013397845.1 Melanocharis versteri
GGGGGGGGAGGGCAGCGGGCCCGGCGGGGAGCCGGCAGAGCTGCTCGGCCGTGATTGTGTGCAGAGCAGACTCACTCCCTCCCTCGGTCTCGTACGCTGCTGAGCGGGGTGTAAATGGAGCGAGGGGCGCGGTGGGGGCCGGGAGGCGTTCATGCGGAGAGGGAATTTGAAACGGTGTTCCACAGCCCTCATTCAGGCGAAGATAGTGTTGCTGCCGCGCTCCGTTTGACAGGCAGCCTTCAAACTCTCGCCCGGCTTTTTATTTTTAATCTCGGTCAGGATGCCGCAGTTTGACAGCCGTGAGTCAGTGTGAATCCAAGCGCTCCTGCTGTGTGGGCTGTTGGAAGGGAGGTCCCAGCCACAGATGCCTCGGGCGGAAGCAGCAGCAGCGCTTTCACTTCGATGCTCTGAGCGTGACACTGGGGTGACTGCAACAGGCTGAGCAGTGCGCCTGCCGCATGCTGTCCCTGTGTCTCGGTGAAAACAGCCACAGTAAAAACAGGATGCAGAAGAAGATAGGAAAGGTGATGGGATTTGGGAGGCCGGTCTACTTGGCATAATTATGTCTTGCATCTGTTTCAGTCAAGCACAAAGCATACTGACTGCCTAGAGGATGATGGAAGTTATGAAATGGAATAAAGCTACTATTGTCTCATGAATCTTGAGAGAATTTGAGGCTGACGTGTCCACTAAAGGCCACTATTGTGTTCTCCAGAAAGTACATAACACAAATTACAGATGTAGGATTGTTGCTGTTTTCACTATAGAGCATACACACTTGCTATAAGAAAATAATATATATATATATATATATATATACTCTTTCTTGACAGCAACAGAGTGAATCTTTGATAAAATTGTATAAATTTAATCTCTGTAAATGGATCAAGCAAAACATGTAGATATTGTTGGTGCTTAGGGATATAGTTTGGTGATGGACCTGGCAGTATTATGTTAATGGTTGGATTCAATGGTCTTAGAGGCCTTTTTCAGCATTAATGATTTTATGATTCTATGAGGCAGTGCTTCATTCATGGAGGAAAGCGAACCAAGAATTTGTTTCTCTTAAATGCTGAGCTCAGATATCAAGGAAGAGGAATACTTTGCTTCAGAGAAGACTGCATTAGGAAAGAAATACTGTGGATTTCTTTCAAGTCACAGGCCAGAAAACCTGCTCGAGAGTGTCCTTCAAAAGAGAATGCTCTTCTGCGTCATCCTATGCAGCAGTCTGTGTGGGTTGTTTGTGTTTTTGTGAGTTTTGAGTTGCTTTTTTTTTTTCAGAACTAGGAACAAGGATTGTAGAAAGATGTCTCTTCATGTATTTTTCTGGTAAAACAAAATGCCTGGAAACAACATGCGTTGCTCATCCAGTTTTAAGAAATACTCAGTGTGGGTCAGTCAGCCGTGGGCAGTCTTGGCTAGTGCAAATTACTTTCAGCAAGAAACAGCTTCTGGTTTTCTGTGAGATGCCATTGAAGCCTGACTGAAGCAGTCGTTTAGGAGACTCAACATATATGTATATATATGTATAAACCTCCCAGCATAAATAGGGCCGTTTTCTGAAAGAGGATCTTGAGCAGGGTGGAAGTGGTGGTTTGCAATTTCTAGCAGCTACACTATTGTTAAAAGTCTGCAACAAAGCTGTGAAACTCACTACAAATCAATATACATGCCAGTCAACATGCATTTCCCCCCAAATTACTGCAGTGCTGGTGGCAAATAGGATTGTCACTTAAATCCACATTTGGGTGCTATTCTATGTCTTAACTGGGTTTTTTGGCTGTAATATCCCTGGCAAGTGGTGCTTATTACTGATACCTTTGGGCAGCTGGAAGTGTACCTTCTTTTGAACAGAAAATACTATAACAATGCTACCAAATGTTATTTAAAATTGTGAATAGTTATTTTACAAATAAGGCCACTATGCACCTCACAAAACAGCACAGCAACAAAATTACTAGCTTTATTCTTGGTAAACTTTTGTGTACTCTGAGTTACTATGAAAGCTTAATAATCTTTTTTTTTTTTTTAAAGAAAACGCCTTTTTTGAAATTATAGCATGAGCAATATTTGAAAGAATGAGTAAGGTTTTTAAAATCTTACCATCAGTTAAGAAATTCTACATTGTTCCAGTTTTTATTCTACAAGGTCTCAATGGTAAGATAAACATGTTTAACCATTTAGTTACACAACAGACAGTTCATCCAGATGTCATCCGAATGAGTGAAACTCAGCTACTATATTTCCTAACAGTCCCCACCCACTTGCAACATTACTCCAGGAGAAGCACAGTAGTGTCTATTTCTTCTACATTTCCCCTACAAGATCTGCCAGCAGAACCAACTGGCCCTTGTATTTATTTATTTCCTTTGGGAGACAATTCTATGAGCTCCAACCTTTTGCCTCTTCTATGTAAATGGAGCCTGTGTTACTCAAGAAATTTCCACCTCTGCACGCCACCCTTGTTTTGATACAAACAGGTCAGAAAAGGCTTCTGCAGATTTTTAAGCTGAGAGTATGCTTAGTTTATGCACTTGAAAATATGCTCTATATTTAAGGAATCCAATATTTAGCTTTGGATCATCACTTGTTTGGAATGTCATGACAGGACTGCAAAACAGAAGCAAGCCAGTCTGCTTTCCAACACAGCTGTAAATTAAACAATGTGCCTATATTCTACTTTAAAGGTTAGATTACACTCTTAATTGAGTTTTCTCTTCAATTTCAATGTGTATTTTGAAATATGTGGAAGCTCTGGTGGAAGAGATAGAAATTTATTAGCATTAATTTATTAGCACACACTACCTTTTGGAACAAAAGATGACAGAAACCTCATTTTTTAAATATATGCAGAAAAATTGCATATTCATTGAGAAGAATAAGTTATTTCAGACATAAATGTCTTGCAATGACAGCTGAAATGTTGGGCTAGTAAAAGAAAATTGTGAAAGGATACACGTTTATACATATGTCAAAAATATCACCTCCACTATTCCATAGTTTGATGATTTGACTGAGCTATGATGATCCAGTCTTATCTCACCATTTCATCTCTAATGGCTTTCAGGGGTATAGACTACTTAACCCAACTAAGATCTGTTCTTGCAAATGGTATAAACACTTACTTTATTAGAAAATATAGAAGTTTCCATTCTTTCTGGTATGCTAACTATACTGTAGTGGCCTACCAGAGTAAGAAATACTCTGTATAAAATAACTGCATGTATAAAGCAGGATAAATGACGTCTGCAGGCTTGAAGTTTTCACAAACTTGACATATATAAAATTTTAGTCTAGATTTTCCCAGTAGTGCTATTAATGCATATGAAGTGATGCAATTTCCCTTTGTGATATATTGACAGAAAACAGGTGGCCTGGTTTCATACAGTAGTGGAAGGGAAAATTAGTACTGTAACTTTTGCTTCTTTTCCAGAGCTCTGTGGAAAGGATTTCTGGGATATGTCTTTTTCTGCTTCATAGGATACTGCAGCAACCAGTGACTGTGCAATTAATCTCAAACTCTCATAATTTCAAACCATTACTTTTGTAATTTAATATACAAGATACTCCCATAGCGTGGGAAGCGTCTTATGAAATTTTATAAATAGCTACATCTAAAATTCAAAAAGGTACAGGGAAGCAACCATTTTAGCTCAGATGGGTCTGTAATTTACTAGAAGGCTATGTATGGTATTGCTGAAGACAATTAATGCTGTGCTCAATGGAGCAATAGCAAATTTTTTCTTTGTTTACTTTCTTTGACCCTCTGAAAGGGTGATACTTACAGACTTTGTGTGCTGATTTTTACATCCGTTCTGCATATGTCTAAGCATAAGCTTCTGCTAACTATTCTATGAGCAGATCAGATTAAGTGCTTTAAAATTCTTCCTGAAACCATTAAAATGGTAATAAGTTTTATTTACAAAATTAGATGTTAACTCGTTATTTTCTAAACTTTGGAATTTCTCATGTTAGGTTTTTAATCTTCTCAGATAAATATATCTCCAAAGCAAGCTTTTAAAAAATATTTGACTTTTCTTTGCAGATATTTCAAGTATTTCTAGTGAAATTCTGGACATTTATTTTGGTGATTTAACAGAAAACAGCAAATATTCTGTTTGCCCAAATGTTACATCTCTGAAATTTTTATTATAGAATGTACTTGTTTCATACAAGCCAACGTAAATTTATATTGAGCGTATCCTTTATGATTATGAAATACAAAACTTCTCCTTCCCTGGGGCAAGACATGTTAATAAAAGAAACCTCAAACCCCTGAAGTGAATATTTACGCATATAGAACATGCCACAAAACATGTGAAATAATTCAATCTCTAGGCTGATTTATAGAAACCTGTGAAGGCATTCCTGTTAGTTTCTCCCTCAGCTGCTGTAGCAGTGCCTGAGTGCATGATCAAACCAGAGGAAAGCAAAAAAAAAACAGACAAACAGAAACAAAGCAGATCCAGAGTGCAGCGAATCGACGCTACATCTATATATCCTGTTCTTTGTAGATCAAACTCTACACCTGAGCCTAAAGATCCTTTACTCAAATTCTCTTTATACTCTTTTAAATTCACATTCAGGGAACTGAAGGAAAAAAATACTTATGGATATATAATTCCATAGCATAAACCCAAACTCACAGTTGCTTGCAAAGGAAATCTGCAAGAACATGGTCTCTGGTGTGCATCCTGTAACACTGTGTGGCAGCATCAGTTGGCCCACATCAGACATGCAAGTTCCTGAAAAGTTATGGTCTCACATGCTAAAAGGAATTGTGGTGGTTGGAAGCAGCCAACCTACAGATGTCCACAATGCTGCAATACAGTTAGGGTCAGTTCTTCATCTGTTTTGTAGCTAGGCCTTGAAAAGACAGTACAGATACTATTAAATGTGCCATCAGGAATTTTCCTTTTGGTCAGTAAAGTGAGTGTATCAGTACTTCTTTAAATCTACCTCATTATCCTTTTCTTTCGTATCTTCATTTTTACACGTGGAGGGAAGGGAAGTTACTCTGTACCTTTTCCCGAAATAGGCTTGCCCATAACTCAATTTGCAAGAATGAGGGATGGATATAGACAGAGAGAGAGGCTATGTAGCTGCCTTCATTGTGCCATATACTTCTTTAGGAGTTGTCATACATGACTTCCAAATTCTCAACTTTGGAAACTTTTATTTATCTTTTGAACAGATTTTTTTTATTTTTTTGCAAAGGCATATAGTGATAGGACAAGGGGAAATGGCCTTTATCTGGAGGGTAGGTTTAGATTAGACATGAGGAAGAAATTCTTTTCTGTAAGGGTGGTAAGGCACTGGAATAGGTTGCCCAGGGATGTTGTGGACTCCTCATCCCTGGAGGTGGTCAAAACCAGGCTGGATGAGGCTCTGAGCAACCTGGTTTAGTGGAAGGTTCCCTGCCCATGGTAGAGGGTTTGGACCTGCAACATCCTTAAGGTCCCTTGCTATTCTCTTTTGATATTAACATGAATAATGCCAGCCCTACTAGAATGAGGTCCTCGCCTCAGTTATAATGCTAAGGACAGTGCTTAGCCTTTCAGAAGAAGTCACAGAATCACAGAATCAGAGAATAAGTTGAGTTGGAAGGGACCCACAAGGATCATTGAGTCCAGTTCCTGGACCTTCCTCCCCAAGAGTCACGCCATGTGCTTGACAGCATTGTCCAAATGCTTCTTGAACTCTGTCAGGCTTGGTGCTGTGACCACTTTTCTGGGAAGCCCGTTCCAGTGCCCAACCAAAAAACCTTTTTCTAATATCCAACCTAAATCTCCCATGACACAACTTGAGGCCATTCCCTTGGGTCCTGTCACTGGGCACCACAGGGACGAGATCATTGTTTGCCCTTCCTCTTCCCTTCAAAAGGAAGTCGTAACTGCAATGAGGTCTCCCCTCAGTCTCCACTTCTACAGGCTGAACAGACCAAGTGATCTCAGTTGCTCCTCATGTGGCTTCCACTCAAGGCCCTTCACCATCTTTGTTGCCCTCCTTTGGATACTCCCTAATATTTTAATGTCTTTCTTATATTGACCAAAACTGCCCCCAGCACTAGAGGTGAGGCTGCCCCAGTGCAGAGCAGAGTGGGACAATCCCCTCCCTTGCCTGGCTGGCGATGCTGTGCCTGATGCACCCCAGGACATGGTTGGCCTTCCTGGCTGCCACAGCACGCTGCTGACTCATGTTCAACTTGTCATTGACCCCCAGATCCCTTTCCGTGGCACTGCTTTCCAATATCTCATTCTCCAGTCTGTCTGTACATCCAGGGTTGCCCCATTCCAAGTGCAGAGTCCAGCACTTTCCGTGTTGAACTTCATTTGGGTGGTGATTGCCCAGTCAATACTTCAGAACTTCATGTGGTGGGTGATTGTCCAATTTGTCAAGGTCCCTCTGCAGGTGTTCAAGACCATGCAAGGCTGCGCTGAAATGATCATCATCTTGGGTTTCCATGGTCTCAAGTCATAAATATAGGCCCACAGTAGAGACAGTTTCTTACAGGACCGGCAGTACCTATCTCCTGGACTCACAGGACTTTGTCATGCTATAACCGGTAAACTGGGTAAACAGGAAGAGCAGTCATCCAAAAGAAGACAGTTAAAGGGGAACATGAAAGTTGAGGTCTGTATGTGACCCTCTTGATAGTCAGTCACATCTGTAGAAAATAAGAGGAAATTCATCGTGCCTGAAAAAAAAAACAAAGGCAAAGATTTGAACTCTTGCCAGACTACTTGGCCTTCACAGTGTGTTCAAGGCTATTGTAGCATTCTGCAGGCATTCCTTGATGTTTGTGAAGCTGTGGCAAACACACAAGCACTCATTGCTCAGCAGACAGAAACTGAAACAGTCATGCTGATAGTTTGAGTACAGCGTTGTGGAGAGCAGATTTATCCACAAGGAAGATGGCACAGGAGCAAGCACTGTTGGCACATAAAGAAAATGGATCAGGGAGAGTGTGGCCAGCCAGATGGCTTCTTTGAGGCTGATCACATGCTTATGCAAATACTAGATTAAAACCACAGAAGAGAAACAAAATGCAGATGTTTATACTAGATTGATTTCTTCTGTGAGGGAAAATCACGTAAGAAAAGGCTAAAAGGGTAATGCCTGGTGGCACACACAGGTCTTAATTACACAGCATGACCATTTAATTCTGCTGTTCAGTGATTACTTTCACTTTAAGAAATCAGTGCAAATTTAAGTTATATAATTTTACATTGATAAAAATAGTAGAATTCACTGCTGTTTTTCTCCATTTTGTGCTGGCTTTAACACTTTCAATTTTAAAGATGTTATGACACTATATGGAATAACTGGATGGTGAGCAAGGCAACTGAAGTTTAAATTGAAAACAGCTGGGATACTTTTCCAAAAAACATTGTTAAAATACTCAAATCCAGTTAGATACATGTTTCTGTGAGAACAAGGAGGGGCAATAAGGAGAACCTCTATCAAAATAAACACTTTCAGTTTTACAGGCAGTCAGTTACAGAAAGCACTGATAAGAGATTTAAGTATCTATCCAAGTATCTAGCTGGAGATAGCTAGGAGCTATGACAGCAGGTATATTCGAATATGAGTAAAGAGAAGGAAATCATAAACCAACAATTCATTATCAATCTGAAATCCACTCATAAAAAATCTGTTAAACAAAGCAATACAGTGCATGAGTCAGCTCCACGTTTTGAGGAGAGTGAGCAGGTGTCACTCTCTGTAGTAGCAGGGCAGTACAGTGGGCACTGCCTGTAGTGCCCTCCTGCAGTGTAGCAGATTTGAGGTTGGAAACTGATCTCTGTGCCTTCTTGTCTCTTCCTGATTTCACTGCATCCAAATATGAGCAGCCAGCCTTTTGAGAGAGAGAAAATTGTGTGGTGAGGGACTCCTATGTTAAATATTAAATATTATTTAGTTGAGAAACTACAGAACCTTTGCAGAGGTGCAGCTGATCTGCCTAATTGCCAGAGGAATGCTTTATGACATTACTCAAAAGAGGCTGAGAATAAAGTCAACTTGAAACTGGGCAAGTCATGACTCCAAACATCTGAGCTTGCAGATTCTCAGTGCAGTCAGTATTTGACAGCCAAATCTCTGAAGGTTACGCAGTTTCCTGGGACTTGAAGGACAGAGCAGGATTCCCCTCCATACTATCTTTTCCCAGTGTCTTTCCCAGATCAGGAGGGAACTTACTAGATTAACATCGAACAACTAAAAAATTTTAAATCATTTGTGCTTTTCAGTGTCACTTTTGGAGACAATTGGATGCCAAGCAGGATGAGGTGTGATTGCAGCACTGAGGACTGGAGTCAGGAAATAGTCGTAGATAGGGAAGGTAGGAGTAATGGAACCTTGTACAAGGCAAAGGAAGAGAGAGGAGTTAAAATAAAGGATAAAGGGTCTTAAGCTACCCAAGTACCTCTTTTAGGACATCAAGAAGCTCATGGTTTCTACACAGTTGTGGGCAAACATCTTGTATTTGACATTGGGGTGGTTGCTTGTCCTAGTCCTTGGTTAAGAGCCTCAGCTATTGGGCTATGTGTAATAACCAAATGTCCAACAACTCTTATGACAGGTAAGATTTGAAACTCAGGAGTGTCAGAATACTCACAGTGTTTATGGCACACTTCATCAAGCCATTCTAGGAGAATGTTAGTCCACCTGTAAAAGAATAACTTTGACATTAAAGATGTCAGATGGTTTAGATATTGAAATCTAATAATTTTAATGAAAACTGAAAATAACCTGCATGATGGATTTTTTTTTTCTTTGGCTCTAGAATGCCTTTAAAAATCTAGGGAGTTTTACTGTAAGGGTTACAGAGTCAATTTGTCCTGAGTTGAAAGTTACAGCATCCTGGCTGCTTGTTGAACCTTACAGGCTTTAATGCACACATGAAGCACTGCTCAGCTTAGACTTCGGTCACAAACTACTTTTTCCAACTTCCTAAAGAAGTTTTGTTTTCATATGCTTTTGTGAAAACTTTCTTTTGATATATTCCACGACCTTCAGTAAAAAGAAAACCTCAGAATTAAATCCTGGACATGCTAAACTTGACAGTCCTTTTTGCTATTGACCTTACGAGTGCAAGAATACTGCCCAGATCTTTTTTTTTCAGTAGTTTTAAACCCATTGTGTTACTGTCTAGTCAGTAGAACAAGCTAAAAACCTGCTTCTGCCTAAAAAACACAGTGCCAAATAATACTATGCTATGAATGAGTATTATTCCTCAGTGATGTGACCTATTGCACTATCCATTTTTTTTTGTCTTCTCTAGAGTGAGGTAATATGGCAAAATTAAAAAAAGATGAAGAGCAGAAGGGCATTTCCATGTAATCTTTAAAAGAATGGCACTCTTAAATGAAGGATCTAATTATGCGTCGTCTATGTTAGATGCACATGACATGGTGTTTTACTTTCTAGTAAAGTCTGTCTTCAGCATTCGTTTAGCTCTGCAATATCACAATGAAGAGAGATATAAAACTTCCTAGAGAGGAAGGCAGCTGCAATACATTTTAAAAAAAGAAGATTCTGTCGTATCTTGTTTCAGAAACTCTTGAACAGCCAATGTAAGGAACTAAAACATCCAACTTTCAGTTGAACAGTACCTAATTGTTCATACACACTATATCTAGCCTATACCTAGCTGCCCAGACGTAATATTTACCATTATAGAACAAGATCATTTTGATCTGTGTTGATGTATTTGTAAGCATTTACAATGTCTATTCCCTTTTATGTAGGTGATAAATACAGACAAATATGGGGAATGAGGTCATTGCTCATATACTCAAAACCTTGCAACATTGGGCCCTTATGAAATATTCTAACCATGTGTATTTATGAAATAGTTTTGTTTAAGAGTGTACTCAGCTAATGTTTCCATGACCTTTAAACTAAATAATGTCCTTGTGCTGAGTTCATTGCAAAATGAAAACATGCAGCATGATAGGAGTCTCTGAAAAGCTTTGAGGGAGGTTCTAATGCAGAGCAAGTGAATGTGTAACATGACAGATGCCCCTTCCTTTGTATTGGGCAGTGAGAATTCATGTTTTATCTTTGAGATGTTTGACACGTCAAAAAATATCTATCTTTTTTGGTAATCAGGAGTGTAAAAAATTATTTAGGTCATTCTTCTATCCCTTTTTATTTGTGTATCTTCACAATTATCTTATTGTTATAACAATTTTGCACCATTATATTTCTGCTTTTCAAAAATAGAGCTTGCTACTATTAAATCTCTATATGCATGTCCTCTATTACTTTATTTATATCTTCATAAACCAGATTAACTGCAGATATACTCAAATAAAGGCAGTTGAATGAAATCAAATGAAATGAGCATTGACTAGCAAATTAACTGTTAGAAATGTATGCAAGAAGTCAGGTATATATCTTCCAGTAGTCCAAAGCAGTGCCTGTTTCTGACTGAATGACTTGACAGAAACTAATGTTCACAGCTGTTATTTACTGAGTGCTTAGGACAAGTGGCTGTTCTTTGTGTACCAATCCCCAGGTGTAGCAAGTTATTTGCTCTAAATCTGAATTTAGCTGAGTGTGACAATTTTAACATAAGAGACCTTAGAGGTAAATATGGGATTAATATTCCTGTGCAGATGGCATCACTCAAGGGTGGAAGCTTAGCAGAGTTCTTGGCATTGAAGCTTAAAATGTCAAGCATTATCTAGGTCTATGCTTATGATAACTCTTCCCCAGAACTCAGAATTTTATAATGGTGTTGGGAATATGTAAGATGCTTTCTAATACTCTGCAGACATTCAGCTAAATTCCTGTCCAGATTTCTGGTATCAAATGGGATCTATTTCCTTCTGTAGTACAATTGTGTACTTTTTCAACAGGATCTCTAAAAGCTCTCATAGACATTAATGGTCTTTAGTGAGTCTGCAGAGGCATTTTACTGCGAGCAAGGAAATAGGACTTTTTAAAATCATCAGCAAAGAGGTATTTATTTTTCTTTTTTGTTTTGTGGATTTTTTTTTCTTACTATGCGCAAGGAAACTTGTTGTTGTTGTTGTTTGTTTTTTTTTTCCTTGTTTGTTTCATTGGCTAGTTGGGGGTTTTGGGTTTTTGGGTTTCGGTTTCTCTTTTACCATAAGCTATGAAATGTTTGGGGTTTTTTTTACCATGATGTAGGAAGTGAATTTTTTTTGACAGGTCACAGCTACAAACTTCTGCAAGTACCTGTTCCTCATCTTCTGCAGTGTTTTTCCATATAGGATCTGAAAAGGTCACAAAACTTGTAAAGTGCATGTTGTGTGCATTATGCCTGCAGGATATGCTCTACATCAGAATTTCTTTGATACTCTCCCATCATCTACATTGAAGGGCCTTTGTGTTGTAGAAATCACTAAGAGGGTAGCCACAGTACCTTAGCACAATGTCTCACTCAGGGCATAATGGCATTACAAGGTCTGCAACAGCTGCTGCAGAGATATATCCGTGACTCATCTGAAATCCTCCTATGCATAAAGCACTAATCCAGCATCATAACCTCTTCTGCTAGCCAAAGAAAAATGCTAAATATAAATAAATCTGTTATAGAATGCAAATGTAGTGGAAGGTTGGTAAGATTTCAAAGAAGTTCAAAAGCTCTATCATCCCAGAAAAGGAAAATTGAAGGAGAAATTAAAAGAAAGTTTTCTAAAAGTCTTCCATTTCCATCTCTCTTCTAGTTCTTTAGAGATACTAGCATCTATTTAGACACCAGGACACTAATCTCATGTTTATCTGAGAGAAAAGGATCGTAAAAGGTAGACTACCAAGTGAAATCACTGTTATATCAGATGTTTGGAAATTAAAAAAGATGATTATTCAGGTTTTGAAACACAGCATGGTATTTACCATGGGTGGAGCTTAACTAGTTCACCTAGTTGCTAAACCTCCACCAGCACCAGCAATACCTGTTGAACATTTTATCTCTCTTACCAAGCTGAATTTGATGCATGTGAGGATATAAAGATAAGCTTCCTCTAAGCAAAAAAAATATTGCTTTATACATTCTTTTAATTCTCAAACATTAGCCTGCTGAAAAGTAGCTGTTTCTACTCAGAGAAATACCTATTGTAATCTTAGATTCAGAGACATCACTTTTGCTGTCACCTTTCCATGCAATACTGTGGACTAACTGAATTCAGCGTTACCAAATGGAAAGGTCATCATTAATAGAACTGAATGCAGTTTGTGCAATGTCTCCATTTTAATAAGCTTATTTGTAGTTTTAAAACCCGCTGAGATGGTGATCTATTTATATCTCAGCAATACTGCACACAGCTGCAGTGTGCTTAGGACCCAGAGAACTGCGTGGTCTCGAACTCAAATGGAACTCTGTGCAGAGCTGATTTAAGGGGAAAGTATAGTTTGCCAAAGCAAAATACAAGAAAAACAGGGAAGAAAACATGGCTTTGCTAAACCGGATGCTTTTCTGCAACACGAAAAGGAGAAAAGTAAAGGTGCTCCATCCTCCATTGTGGAAGAGCAGCATGTGTCCAATTGAGAGAATCCCTGTTTTATTAATTATTTCCTTCAGTGGGCTAGAAGGCAAACATTAATTTAGCTCCAGATAGCGCCTCTCGTTTCCTGCAGTGATTTCTACAATTGTCTCTTTACCAGTAAACTGTAGCTGATAATAGCTTTTGGAAACAATTATAAAATTCTTAGTTTAGAAAAAAAATGAATAGTATTGCTTACTTTTCATTCTTCTCTTGTAAAGGAGCAAATATAGAAAACTAAGTAAAACAAGTTTCAAAAATAACAATCCATAAAATTATGTGTTATTTTACAGTCATGCTAAGCATTTCCTGTATATTTATGGAGAATTATTTTAATTGTTGAGATAAGTTGAATCTAATGGTTGGCAATGTCACATGATTACTCAACATGCAGGAATAAAACAGAAACTGCAACGAGTGCATAAATCAAAGCAGTGACTCAGCATTCAGCACATGACCTTTGCCTTAGTTTCCCAAAGGAAATGTGGCGACGAATATAAATTGTCTCCTTTCTCTCATAGGGAAGGAAAAAAGAGGAACAGAAACCTGTTCAGGTTCCTGCAGGTGTTCTACCCTGCTCTCAGTTCTTGTTGTGTGAGTGGCCAGCAGTTTCACTCCCAGAACTTTTGCTCTTACTGCCTTCCTCTTTCCCATGAGAACTCCCTGTTGCCACCTGGAAAGAAAACTGTAGCCTCTACTAATGATGGCTACATTTGGGTAGTATGACCACAGGCCACTCACGGAAGGCAAAGATAGAAGCAGGACCTGTGGGGGTTCATTCCCCAATGCCCCTCGAAATGGCGTTTCCCCTCACCCTTCTCCTTCCCACTATCCCCCATTTCCCGCTACCCCAAGGAACTTTCCCACCTTAGACTGGCTCTCTGTCACACCCCTCTCCGCCCCTACCCTTCGGTATATATTGTGTTGCTGAGCTCTGCTCAGCGCTCTTCACCCCCTCCCCCCCGTTATGCCTGTGTTCCTGCTCTTCTCCCCTTGTTACTCCTGTGCTCCTGAAACCTCCGCTCCCCAAGAATAAACCTCATGCCTTCCCGAAGAGCCGCCTTCAGCCTCTTTCGCCTCCTCCTCCAGCGCCGGTAACACCCCGGCAGCAGCCTGGCTCCCTGGGAGCCAAGGACAGCGGCGTAGTAGTAGGCGCCGGCCGTTCCAAATACTTTTATTTTAAACTACTACAAGGACCCATCTAAAGGGGAAGTGGAAGGGTTGTGCAAAGGCACTGCATGGTATAAGTGTGTTGGTCAATGCAAAACTCCTCTGCTCCAAGAAATGTTTGCTTGCACAAGGCTGAGAGAGACTGTGAGAGCTGGATCCCCGTAGTAATGCCTGAAGAGTGGAGATAAAGCCAAGGAGACACATCCTCTAATTGGATTCTTGTTGATTGCACAAGAACATTATCTTTACTTGGCTTTGAGATTAAATAATTCTGGGGATAGGGATGCTATCACTGAAAAAGCACCTGCTATAAACTACATTTGACAGGTAATAAAATTGATATTATCAGTTGAAGTCCCTGCCTTTGCACACACGGTTGAGAATAAAAGAAGCAGTCCTGAGCTTAAACACAATCTCTAACCCAATCAACAGCTTTAACATGCTCTTTTTTCCTGTAAAACGAGAGTTTGATTTCAGTCCTATACATGAAAATCCTCTGCTTCCATGGAAGACAAATGTCCAATTGTAATGCTGCTCTATTTTTAAAAATAATACAAACTGCAAGACCAAAAGAAAAAAAATAGCTGGCAACAGTGTTTGTTCCAGACATAATGATGCCACAGAAGGAAAAAAGCCCTTGTGAGTGGTCATTTATGAAACTGAAGTAAAACATTCATTCGTAGTGTAAAAGGGAGTACTGGGAACCCCATGTGATGCTGATAATCACTTTCACAAAGATTGATATAGGAAACTCATTCATTCCCCATTCTGCAGCACTTATGAATTATTCAGTTAATCCTGTCTGAAAAGATAAATGTTGGATGCTATAGGAGCCTATGCTATGATATTTCAAAATTTATTTTGATATTTGTCAGTCTTCAAATTTACTTTTCCAGAATGCCAAATATTATTGCTTTAGTTCCTGTATTTTGCTTCTTACCACTGAGCTTACAAGAACCCCCATATGTATTTCTACTTGACAAGACTTTTGAAATTAATCAGTTAAAAAAGTTTTGATGCTTTAAAAAGTGACTGTAGACATTCTGTCTCAGATATTAACAGTATTTGTTAGCCACTGAATAAACACAGCTTATCTGGACTTTTTTTCCAGGCCTTGGAACACTTCCATTAGGTTTTAAACATTTTTAATCTAGGTCTTATGTCAAGAGTGATATAAAGTTCAAACTGAGATATGTTTATGAACTGACAAAAATCAATACAATTTGATGGACAGTCTGGCAAAATACTGAATAAATACTCATTATTTGTTTGGGTGAAGAAAGTTTGGCTGATGTTAAAGTGCTTGCTGGGTTATCATGCAGTGACTTATGGCACAGGTTACTGCTACTTTGCACTCTCAGGGCTGCAGTCTTGAGACTCAATGCATTGGACATTCTCTTTAAACAGTCCAAGTATTTTATAGAATACCCATTTCAGTTCATATTTCGCCATGAAATGTGTAGTATATAGGTTCAAAGCCACTATTTATATGGTTAAAATAAAGATGTCACTGCTCTGTTGAGTGCTTTGATTACAGTGGGGACAAAAGGGATGCAGTGAAGAACTTTTATTATGCAACTGAAATGAGAGATGCCCTTCACCTGATGTGATGTTTTTCTTTTGCAGTCCTGTATTCTGCAGCAGCCAGTTGGGTGGCTGAAGAGCAGTGCTGCCATGCTGGGAGCTCCTCTGCTCCACCGCAGCGCCGTGATTGCGCTGCCTCTGCAGCCACAGCCAGCCAAGCAAACACAGTTGCCAGCTGCGTGCTAGGATCAAGAGTTAGCCTGCTGACAAAAAGCCCAGTAGTTTTCCTAAGCACCTGCCTTCCAAGAAGAAAGCTGGCCTTTTCTCCCCGCTAGAAACATCTCTCATTCTCAGTGCTCATTCTCAGTGTGTGCTTAATCTGTCATCATCCTCTTGTCGAAAAAATGTGAGGGCTGTTTGACCTGACACAAATCCTATCTCTGGAACAGCAAGGCGAATTGGCTGAAAGAATCCCTGTCAAAAAGAGTTTTTTGATAGCATCGCAATGTGAATACACCTGATTAGTCTGAAAATATATGGGAGAGCATGCATATCAGGAAAGTGCTTGATGATTCTGCCATAAATTCAACTATATAGTATCCAGTATCTAACTGACAATCCACCTGAAAATAAAATAAGTGAAAAAATAGTATACATGCATGAATCAATTTTAGCAATCAGAGATGACTCTCGTATTAATAGCAGACCAACACAGTTTCTCCACAGTCCTTTGCTTGGTGCACCTGCAGGGCAGCTAAATTTCCACCCAGGGAACCATTGCACATACACCCCAGCAGCCCTTGCCCCACCAGGCCTCCTCAGCCCCACTTCCAAACTCACATAGTTCTTCTTGAGAGCTTCTTCTGTATCAGTAGGAGAGAAAGGGCAAAGCCTGAATCCTCAAAGAGGAGTATAAAATGACTTTTGTGTGTATGCAGACACATGAGAGATACAGCCCATATTTTTTCATGATAACAAAGAAGGAAATAATTGCAGGTGATTTTGTGTGCCTAGGTCCCAGATATGTTAATTATTAGAGGTAAAAGTAAAGCTTCAAGTGAAGTACTGGTATCAGAGATATATTTTTTAGGAATTGCTGTAGCTACATGTGTGATGCTATATTTATATGTTATTCTCTGGAAATTCTCATTTCTGTGGAGAAGAGGAAGAGAATGATAGATGCTTTAATACAGTGATAGTTTTCCCTTTTGTGTTCATGAGTAGGCCTTGAATTCTACTCCTGGGGTTTACATCATTAGAATTCTACTTGACCTGAATCTTCCTTGCATAGTTTGATTTTATGGCACCATTAAGTTTAGTTGGCAATGGAATTACTTTCATCCTAATTACTTTTCCTGTCTGTGTTGTCACAAAGTGACACAAGGACTAGAAAGGAAGGAAAGTAACCATAGAAGTCCTAATACTTTCCTAATGTTTTATTTCATTTAGCCCAGCAATTCTCCACTGTGAGGCATGCTGGTGAACAGTGTAGGACCTGGCTGGAAAAAAATCCGAGTTACCAGTTATGTGAGACATTAACAAAACTGCTTTAAGACTGTAAGAATGCAAGACTGCAAAGGATCCATGTAGATCAAACTTTACTTTTTATAGAATGACTGAAATATTCTTAGGCTTTTTCCTGCTTGATTAATTTTNAGAGCAGTGCTGCCATGCTGGGAGCTCCTCTGCTCCACCGCAGCGCCGTGATTGCGCTGCCTCTGCAGCCACAGCCAGCCAAGCAAACACAGTTGCCAGCTGCGTGCTAGGATCAAGAGTTAGCCTGCTGACAAAAAGCCCAGTAGTTTTCCTAAGCACCTGCCTTCCAAGAAGAAAGCTGGCCTTTTCTCCCCGCTAGAAACATCTCTCATTCTCAGTGCTCATTCTCAGTGTGTGCTTAATCTGTCATCATCCTCTTGTCGAAAAACCTGACACTGGAACAGCAAGAACTGAAATCCTATCTCTGGAACAGCAAGGCGAATTGGCTGAAAGAATCCCTGTCAAAAAGAGTTTTTTGATAGCATCGCAATGTGAATGCACCTGATTAGTCTGAAAATATATGGGAGAGCATGCATATCAGGAAAGTGCTTGATGATTCTGCCATAAATTCAACTATATAGTATCCAGTATCTAACTGACAATCCACCTGAAAATAAAATAAGTGAAAAAATAGTATACATGCATGAATCAATTTTAGCAATCAGAGATGACTCTCGTATTAATAGCAGACCAACACAGTTTCTCCACAGTCCTTTGCTTGGTGCACCTGCAGGGCAGCTAAATTTCCACCCAGGGAACCATTGCACATACACCCCAGCAGCCCTTGCCCCACCAGGCCTCCTCAGCCCCACTTCCAAACTCACATAGTTCTTCTTGAGAGCTTCTTCTGTCTCAGTAGGAGAGAAAGGGCAAAGCCTGAATCCTCAAAGAGGAGTATAAAATGACTTTTGTGTGTATGCAGACACATGAGAGATACAGCCCATATTTTTTCATGATAACAAAGAAGGAAATAATTGCAGGTGATTTTGTGTGCCTAGGTCCCAGATATGTTAATTATTAGAGGTAAAAGTAAAGCTTCAAGTGAAGTACTGGTATCAGAGATATATTTTTTAGGAATTGCTGTAGCTACATGTGTGATGCTATATTTATATGTTATTCTCTGGAAATTCTCATTTCTGTGGAGAAGAGGAAGAGAATGATAGATGCTTTAATACAGTGATAGTTTTCCCTTTTGTGTTCATGAGTAGGCCTTGAATTCTACTCCTGGGGTTTACATCATTAGAATTCTACTTGACCTGAATCTTCCTTGCATAGTTTGATTTTATGGCACCATTAAGTTTAGTTGGCAATGGAATTACTTTCATCCTAATTACATTTCCTGTCTGTGTTGTCACAAAGTGACACAAGGACTAGAAAGGAAGGAAAGTAACCATAGAAGTCCTAATACTTTCCTAATGTTTTATTTCATTTAGCCCAGCAATTCTCCACTGTGAGGCATGCTGGTGAACAGTGTAGGACCTGGCTGGAAAAAAATCCGAGTTACCAGTTATGTGAGACATTAACAAAACTGCTTTAAGACTGTAAGAATGCAAGACTGCAAAGGATCCATGTAGATCAAACTTTACTTTTTATAGAATGACTGAAATATTCTTAGGCTTTTTCCTGCTTGATTAATTTTTCCCCACAAGAACAGCAACATCTTGATGAATGTGTGATTTTTACAGAAATCCATTGCTTCAGTTACATTTCTTTGTCTTTTCATCCCATCCCTGAACAATACTAGATATGTCCCTTGTGTTAAACGTTTTTAACATGATGTTGATCCTGCATTTTCTAACCTTGCCAAATTCCTATTTATCTGTGTTTTCTGTTTTTATCTGCTGTTGTGTGGTGGTTAAGTTTAGTTAACAGCTTGTGGAAAACTTCTCAAATGATTTCTGCTGTTGGGGATAATGATTCATCCAGATAAGCTGTCTTTTGTAAATTAGAAGGTAGTAAAGACATTGGCTTCTCACTTAATGGTAAAAGATACGTTAGTTTCTTCTGTTGTCACTCCAGGCCACATATTCCAACATAATGAGAACTTCTATCTTCTTTTCTTAAGAAGACTTTTTTTTTTACCCCTTCTTCTAGAATACAGGGAAAAAGCTGGTCAAATGAGCCAGTTGTTTTGCTTGGGCTATTGATTCTGCTTCCTTTGGAGGACACATTTGAAATTTATATACTGTTGGATATTTTTTTTCTCATTTCCTGTATTTTATGTGGGAACTTTTCTTTGCTCTGAAAAAGTACTTTATTCTTCATAAGTTTCTGCTTTCTTGAAAGAGTTACACACTAACACAGAAAGGGAAAGAAAAAAAAAAGAGACAATTGTATGTGAAAAATGTAAGCCTCAGTCAAGAAATTCAGGATCAGCCTGGATACAAGTAGTGATTTTGCCTTATCTCTGGGCTTTGCCTGCTTTGCTCTTTTATGACCCAAGAAGCTAAGACAGTAGAACAGCACGTGTTTGTCCCTCAAACATAATGGTAATAGCCATAGCAATGAAATTCCATTATAATTTGAACTTTTTCTTTTAAGCCAGCTACTAAATGACCTTAGAAAAGCAATATCCAGGGAGCACTGGCAATCTGGCTGTGCCAAATTAACTGACTATATTAACTGCACTCTACAGTTCCAGTTTGAAACGCTTCTTCTTTCTACCCCCTTCACCCCTCCTGCCCCCGATTTACCCTCTCTTGAACTTACATTAGAAATTCAAAACCATAGAGCACCCAACATAAACAATTATGAATAGAGATTGTAAAAATTATATCTGAGATTTTCTCCTCCCATTTCTTTTTTAAAAATAATTTTTTGCACTGCTGCTCTTTAGAGTGTGTAGTAAATGATTATTTCACTTTCCTGAATTTCAAAAGGGAATAGGATATAATCTGGATTCTATTGTACATTGTTCTATCAAGACATAATCCAATTTATAGTTTAATTTCGTGAATGGCAGTGTAAAACAAGAAAAGAAAAAAATATTTCAGGGAAGTTTAAAAAATCTGATTAAACTGGTTTTGTAATGGCTTATATGTCAAGAGAGCAGAGTAATATTAGACTTACTCTTCTATTTTTCGCTGCCTAGTTTCTAAAAATACAGCAAACTCTCTTGACAATATGAAAAAGAATTTCAGTTACATCTAAATACCACCCCTGAAAATATGTGGGTTGATTTTGTGGTGACTTTTTAAAAAAAAAAAATTTAACTTTCTTGCATTAGGAAAGGTCTTGCTACAGAGCACCACTTTTGCAGGTACATGGCAGGCACGTACGATCCAGAAGGTGTTCTGGTGGGATTATTGATGCCCAGCAGAACGGGAAGAAAGCAGAAGCAGATGTCGTACATTGCACAGGCTCCCCTGAGATTAGAAGAGGAACATTTCACTGAATGTCACAGCAGCAGATTCCTGGGGCTTGATTATAGAAATGGTGAGCCTTCTTCATTCTTTTGGGCTTATTTTGTTTACAGGGAGAGTGGTAGAATTTGGCTTTGGTGTCCAAACTTCCTCCAGGGTCTGTGTATCACACGCAGTGCTGGACGTCTCTGCTGTGGACATAATCTGAATGATTCAATTCTCTTGGGTTAAACCAGCACACGTGGAACTATCCACAGAGAACATTATATTTAAGCCTTTGTACCCATATTCCAGATGAAGGGACTACTACAGATGTACAGTCTCTAGTGACCAGCCGAGCACTCTGCTCACTGCAGTCTGTTTCTCTGATAGGTCTTGCATAAGGAATGGGGGAAAAACTGGTACAAGCTGCTTTGTCTGTACTTCCACTTCCTTAATGTCTTTTCTCTTCGGTATCCCACCTGCAGCAACATGGCTACAGATTTTTTTTACCTTCAGAACAATTTGATACTTCTGGTTCATTTAAGTAGCTCTTTACATCTGGAAGATGCCAATCTGCTTCAATTGGTTCTTGAGGGTATAATAAATCTTTGTTACAACAATAACTAGAAAGACTGGAAGAATTTTTGGGTTTGTGGCCCTCTTTTTTTTTTTTTTAGAAGAGCCCTTTCTCTTGCTGTTTGCCTCCTGGTTTTGCTAGAGGCTCTAATAAGAACAGAGACATGATGTTCTAGGAGCAGGATCTCAGTAACTAAGAAATTAAGGATTATACAGCTTGGGTTCAGAGTGATACCACTCTATCTTCTGAGCGAGCAATAAAGTTTATGACATTCAATTCAACAATTATATTTCAAAACAGTAGAATCATCTGTGTAATTTTTCCACTCTAGCCAGTAAGAACAGTTGCTATAAATTCTGTCTTCTATACTGCTTTGACTTTCTAGATTAGCTGTTTAATTCTAACCACCCAGTCATTGGCATCACAGTCACACTTCCTCCATCTCCCCTTCCCTGAAGAGACTTATATCTAAATATTAAATTAGTGTTAAGTGAAGAATAATTTGAAATGTCTAGGAAATTAAATTTTAAACACTGATCTAAGCTATTCCCTCTGTGTCAGACATTACCCATATTACTTGAAGCAATTCTGTGCCATCTCACATCATGCACCACTACAGATTACTGATTTGAATGCGTGATCATTAAAGACAGGATGATGGGAAAGACAATAATGCCCCTTAGTGCTTTTTCATCTGTCAACTCCCCAGCCAACATGACACAGGGACTGTACTCCACGCTGCAGAAAGACAGACTAAAATGAGTCTGTGGTCAGTCTTCTGTTACTGTCTATGGTATTCCAGCTACCTCTTTTCTCCCCATTCACAGCCAGCATGCAATCTTAGGCCTAATATTGTTTGGTTTTATGTACTTGTTTTACTCACAGACACTGTGAACTCCATACCTGTAGACCTGGTCTCTGGGGAAAAGATCGAATATGAAACAAAGCTTCCCATAACAGAGGGAAGGAGGGATAGAATCTAGCAAGCCTTGTATTACTGCAAGGGTTGTGTTATATGCTATTGTATCATAGCAATGTCATCACCATACTAACCCTTATTTCGTTATTCAGATATAATTTTTTGCTTCTTGGAGAATTGCTGCACCATTTCATATAAATATGTGTGTACTTTTTCAGAGCGGCTGCTGTTAAAACCTCACTTTGTTTTACCTTCGTGTATCTACAAAGTAACAGTAAGGATTTAGGGTACACATATGTTTTTCCTCCTGTTATTTCTCAGGGAGGAGAATTTATTATTTCACTGTTATGGCTTTGAGTGTAGGGAGAGGGTTTAATCCAGACAAAGGGCAGGGTAAAATACTGCCAATGACCTGACCCAGATGTGAAGTGTGGCCCTTCATGCAACTTGGCAGGAATACATGAGCAAAAGAGGTGACGCACTTTCCTTCAATTAGACTGCTTGTCTGTTTTAGCTGTTAAGGACAGAAATTCTTCATTTGTGTTTGGCAGCACAGAGCTACAGCTAATTTTTACCGGAGGAGAACCGAGTACCCTGCATGCCAAGTGCAAAGAAATTGTACCAGTCAGTGAGTGTCACTGCAAAGGAATGCCTCACTTTGATAAGGTAAGGTGAACTACTCTAGTTTGATAAGATTTTTGTTTCCAGGTTAATTGTCTGATTTGAGACTAAAAGTTATTCCAGACTGTCAAACAATTATTTTAGACCTTTAAACATAGCTATATTATGAATGTACTGTTTAACTTATAAGCTACATTTCTACTTTTGCCTCAGTTTATTTCCATACCTCTAATCACACTGAGGCAACCTGTGTTTTCAGAGGTCTACAAAAAGACCAGGGTCTGGGAATTTTTGCATCTTCAGAGTGTAAATGCCTTTAGATGTCTAAATAGATTGATCAATGACAGAAGACTGACTACTTTAAATCATCATGCTTTATCTTTGTCCTGTGTTTACTAGGTCAAAGAAGGAATCAGAATATAATACAAGATGTAAACAATTCTAAGACTTTCTGAAGAGTCAAGTCTAGAGGTCTGCATTTGCTGTATACTCTTGAAACCTGATCTCAGTCAAATATTCTGTTAGTCTGCAGCAGATCGAACAACTGCATTGCTGTAAATTGAGTTTGCTTCTCGACCCATCAGCTTCTGCAATTTCTAGCCATGCTTGTTTAAAGTAGAGGCAATCCAAGGCAGGCTCCTTTTGCTCTGATGGTGTTCAGACACATGCACTTGAGGAAGCTTAGAGAAAGATTTAACTCTTCAGTTTCAGTTATTCCTGTCTTTTGAGAAGTTAGTCATAAATTTTGGTGGGTTTTTTTCCCAAAATACTGTGAAGAGCAGAACTTCTCCTCAGAATGCATCGTAAAGAATTGGGCTTCACCATTGGGCACAAACTTCCTGGCACAGCTCAGAGCAAAAGGCACACTGGGAATTGTGCAAACCCAGCACCCTTGAGCACTGAGGGTTGTGAACTCCCTGATGGACAAAATAAAAGAGTACTGTGATGTAGTTGGTAAAAGCTTTATACCAAACAGTGGCAAGGATGGGAATATTACATTGTAATGCTATTTAAGTGTTTGCAAAAGTGGCAAACAGAGTCGGTATGTGGTGTGCACTACTTTGGAGATGGGAAAAATGTTGAAGGAGCTTTATTTCCTCTCCAAAATTTTCTTGATATATATATATATACTAAGAAAGAAAGGGGAAAAGAAAAAAAAAATACTGTGATTCATTATGATATTCATTTTCAGTAGCTGCACAGGAAAAAATCTGGTCACTGACTTTCAAAGTGAATTTGTGGTGTCAGCCCATATCAATATGGATAAAATTAATTCAGTACTGACAAAGATTATTCACATAGAAAGAAGTTTTGCAATTTCAGAGAGTGGACTGCATTCAAAGAAACTGCACAATCTCTTCTATTTCCAGCCTCAAGTGAATTTTTTTCTCTTATTTGCAATTGAGTACATCCCCTTGATAACCACAAGATGGAATTAGGTACAATAACATTAGAAAAAAAAATGCATGGGTTTGAAATTTTTTTTTGGTGGGGGGAGGGCAGAATTAAAATTACTCAGTTTACTTACACTGACACACACTTATTAATTTTCTTCTCTCTTTTCCTCTGCTGTATCCCCTTATGTCTAGCTAAAAGAAAAGGGAATTAATATTTCTCTAGCTAGTTCACTGCAGCTTGAAAATCTCTGTGATAAGGAACTGCGTGAAGGAAATAATGCTTTGACTTTGCCTGTTTATCCGTGCACTGATTGAGCTTAGGAAAAAATTAATGACTGTTTTTGAAAGATTAACATAGGTAGTTTCATTATCGATTTAAGTTATTAATTAAATTCTGCTCAAATTTCAGTGGGTTCATTTGGGCTGCTAACCATGTTTGTCTCTTACATGGCTGATTCAAATGAGAGCTTTATGTGCTGCATTACATGACAAACCACTTCTCTGCTTCTGCTAAGCACGCAGTAACACTTCAGAGCAGCACCTTCTGCTGTTTGTTGCTTCAGAGAGGACTGTCTTTCCCTGTGGGTTTTCAGTGTCTGGAAGACACTCATACACATCCTGGAAAGAAAGAAAGATTGATTAAACCATTTTCTACAAAAAATACCTTTCCCAATTCACTTCCTCATTCCTTTCCGAGGTGATTTTAGGTCAGATACTGTTTTTAGGTCAGAAATGTCTCTCTCACCCGTGGCTCAAGTAAATGAGCTGTTTGCAGGGAATCTGCTGGAAATTGCATTAGAGGAGGAAATGTTCCTGTAAAACTACAAAACAACTGCAGTCCCAGAATAGCAATGAGCTCCGTGAAGCCCTTTCTTAGTTACCAGAATTGCTCGCCTTCCTACACGAGTCTACTGCAAGACCTGTGTATGCCATGTGCTGTCTCACACCCAAGAGATGCTCCCTGTGTCGTTAAAAAGAGCCCTTCCTGGGCAGGGACGGCTAAACTTCACCACCAGAAGTTTTTAATATAGCTATATTTTGTTTCTTAACTATCCATCATAAGGAAAGAGCTGCAGAATTCTAACATCAGCTTATCATGGCTCTGTGGTTTCTGATGGGAAAACAAATATATCACGTAAAGGGAATAAAGTGCTTTTCTCTGGTTATCATTCCACTCCAGGCTTTTGTGTCGCAGATTGTCTGGCAGACTCTCACAATTATTTCCTCCCGCAGCTTCTGGAAATGATCTCTGCACTAAAGAGAAATATGCCCACAGCAGAGATGGGTTTTATTTGTGGTATTCTTTTATATTTTTCCATTTTACCATTAACTGATTTTTTAGCTCCCAATATTTTTAATGTGTAGGAACATAATTTCTGTCAAGACTTGTACTTTGCTCCAGGTAATTGCTGATATGCCTGAAATCAGTGTCCTATTAATGTATTCATATTGTTTTTGATGAGCATGCTAGACCTGGGTCACCTCACAGGCTGCACTGAGGAAACGACATTGCACTTCAATAGAGCAGATCTGGCTGCCTGTGAGGAGCTGCAGGAATGCATGGAGCAGCTCCCAAAGATGCTCTGATGCAAAGGTGCATACACAGCTGAAATTAATACTGCCTAAATGGACTTTCCTCTTTGATTTGTCACATTTCATCTCTTCAGGTTATCATGAAATCTACAATTTGGGGTGGGTCATGGAATAAAAATATCCAATACAAGTGCTTTTGACTCTGAGTCTGATTATCTTTCTAATGAAAGGGAACAGCAGGCATTTGAATATGAGCTGGCTGGCTGGTCCATGCTCTGAGAGTGCTTTTCCCCCTCCCCCAGTCCTCCTCCTTGATATTATGCAGTGGCCACTCATTCTCCTGAGGCAGCTTCCTAGTGCTGGGCTTTGAGGCAGCCATCTGGCTCCTTCCTCTTGCCCAGTACTGTGTCACCTCAGAGACACACCAAGTCCCCACCTGCCACGCAGGGCCCGAGGGTTGGCTGCTGGCCTCTGAATTGCTGGAAATCTGAGTGATTCAAGTGGATATCACTAAAAATAAGCCTTTTTTTTTCTCCCCCTAACCAATGTGACTGCAGAGCACATTTCCTTGAGAGCTGGGGAAGAGCACATTGAGCCTGACACCTGATGAAGTGGTTAGTCTCTGGCTAGCATCCTTCATTTGATGAAAAACATCACATGGAAGGTAGAGTTGCTAGCTGTGTTCCTTGCAAAGCCTCAAATAATTCAGAGCGAACAGGTTCAGAAATGAGCATTTCTTGCCTCTCAATCACTTCCAACACCACCACAGAACATGTTTATTTTTTCAGTTACTTTTTCGAGTGATTTCAGTTGCTTCCTGTGTATGCAGCACTATGTCTGTGCTTGTGATTCATTGCATTGCTTATGGGTGTTTAGAGTCTGGAAGCCTCCTGTAAAACATGATTTGTAAATACATCCTCCATGTGAGGGAGGGAGGAAGAAAGGAAGGGAGGAGAGGTGACTCTAGCATTTCACTGCCTGCTGCGCTGATCAAGTATGGAGGTAGAAATAAAAAATTCTCTCCAAAGAAATTTGTTCTTTATTGAAAGAGCTTAAAATGGAGGTTTGAAATGAAGATGAATGGTAAATTATATATACACATGCATTTAACAGTAACGTTACCAATTGTTTGGTTTTAAATTATGGATTCTAAATCAATTCTCCCCATACTTCTGAGAGGGAGTGAGAGCCAGGCAAACTGAGAAAAGCCCAGGCTCTTCTCCTCAGCCCTTCTGCCCGTTCTAGACCATTGGTCGCTGTTTCTCTCTGCTCCAAGCATGTAAGCAGAATTTGGCAGCTAACTGCTGCGAGAAATTAAATTGATCAGTCCCATGTGACATGTGATGAGAAATACAGAATCAGTCTTTAATCTAGTTTTATGTAACTGACTTTGCAATTGATCTTCATGTTTTTTTCCTGCGTATTTTTCAGATTTGACCACTCCAAGAACTGAGGAAAAAAATACTGCTATAGAGGAATCGTATTGACTATGTTAACATGGCAGGGTTGATCAACAGTATTGAGTATTTCAGTTCCAATACACAAATCTCCATCACTGGGTGAGATAACAACTTGTCATTCTGTTCTCAGAGCAGCCGTGTGATGAGGACAATATGAGCTTCTGCTAGCAGGGAAAGGGCAGGGAGCCTGGTGATCTCTGTCTCCATCAGGGTCTGAAATAGAGAGTGCTGTCTGGTGCAAGTCCAAGGCTGTGTTCCTCACTTCCCCTTTGCCTTCTGCCTCCTTTTCTCCCTTTCCCCCTTTCTCCTTTTCTCAATTCCTCCCTCCCGTCCTCCCTCCCTCAAGTGCATATTCCTTCTGTCTCATACCAATGCTGTCTCCTCTGCTTTGAGATACCAGTTTCTCTCTAAATGGTTAGAGCGAGCCTCTTTTTCTAGCTGGGAATACTCTCACCGAAACAAAAATGGAGATCTGAAACCTGTTTTACTCAAACACATCTGTTCCACTCCAATTTTCATAATCCAGATTTTTTTTCCATAGCCACACAGATCCAGTCATTTGATCAGCTGCAGCACCTTGCAGGGGCTGGGAAAAACAGTGGTAAGCAGATTCCTGTTTAGTTAATGAAACTGTTTTGGTAATGTGGAAAAAGCAGTGCATTCCCCTCCTCCAACTCTGCTCTCTGACACAGCAGAGTATTTTTTTCCCTGCAATTCTTCCAATAAAACTCAGCCTCAGGCAGAGAACCTGGTGTAGAAAATTTTAGTCCAAATAGTTAGGCAGAGACAACCAAAATAGAATCTTTCAATGGAAATTGTCAGGAGACTGACAGTTGTCCGGAGACTGACAATAGGTGATATTACCAGCTTTGCCTACTGCTGTGTAAAGCCAGCTTTCCTGTGCACACTGCGCTCACAGGGCAAACTCAGTGGACAGGAAGACTTGAAGTTTTTCTCTGCAAGTTGCCTGCAGCTATTCGTCTGTGTTCCATTTTATCAGCACCTCTGGCAGGATGTAGCATAATGAATGCATGAGTGTTATTAAACAATTAGCCAGGTGTCATTTTTGGATTTTATATTACCCTCTAGTAAATGTGTAACACTCATACATTAGTAAGTGATTGAGTGTTCTGCTGGGTCTTAGACCGTAAGTAATTATGTGCCATTTGAAAACAGCCAAAGAAACAATGTAAAATGCTTAAATGAAAATGGGAGAAAGTAGACAAAGACAATTCCCAAGAAGACAAGAAAAACCTCATACCAATGACCTGCACAAGCTTAGGCTTAGAAAATACTGATGTAGCATAATGGACCTAAAATTCATCAGTATCGGATATGGAAAAATGACTATCCTTTTAGTTTAAATGAAAAAGAAAATTCTAGTGTTTTACAGTTAAAAGCTGTAACAATAGCAGCAACAATGAGTAGAAATATAGCTGGTCTTGTCTTGTACTACCTCTGTTCTGGTAGGTTGCATATTCATAAGAACATCCTGAAAGATGATTGGGACTGTCTAGAAATGACCTGGGACTCCATAAACCTTTTCCAGTGACATAACGCTGGCTATCCCGCAAACAGCTCTCAGAGAGGCCAGGTAGAAACAGAAGTCTCAGGAATTTACCAATTTCATACAACAGCTGGACTGATGCTGGAGTCCTAATGGGAGAATAAGAGCAAGGCTTCCCTGCTTAGTGGAGACTGTGGGAGATGCTCTTCTGCAGCTATATCTCTTCACCTTTCCTGGGCTGCCTGACCTCCGATCAATCTTCCATGCATACCAGTACACAGGGGATGAATGATCCCATGCCACTTTCAGCAAACACAGAACAGGCTTAGCTGAAAGAGCCTCAGATAAATTTCAAGGTGGATTTTTTTAATGTTGACTGGAGGAGGCTCTGTGTAATTGATCTGTACAATAAAATGAATCCTGAGAACATTTCAATTTGGAGATGATATTTAGCTGGCAATCTAATGTTATTGCTTCGGTGCTGCTGGTTGAAGGAAGATTGGCATTTGCCTTGCTCTTCTTGCTCTATGTGTCCATTCCCACCTGTGGACTGCTTAAAGTAATTTTTCCAGGAACACTAAGCCAGACTCCTGGAAACTAATCCTTGATGGATGATGTAATTTGAATGATGGATTCTTGTATCTCCTTCTAGAGTAGAGGCACTTTAGGTGTTTTTCCTTCAGATATTTTACAACCAGCAATAACAATAAAAGGAAGAAAGCAAAGACCTTGAAAACTAGTCACAGTTTTCCTATTGCTATGGAAACTAAATGTTTTTGTTTTATTTTCTCCTACCCATCAGTGTATGCTATTATGCCTTATTACAAAACTCTGGTAAGGCTTATCTTCTTGTAGTGAAGAGCTCTATGTAGCTTATGTAACCTCAATTAAATTGTTGCAGAAGTGGTAAGTCTAGACTACGAAGTGATGTTCTACAGCACAATTTTAACTTGAGATATTTTGCATGCCAGCCTCTGTGGGCACAACGACAAGGTTTTCTCTTCCTGCCTGAGAGAAACTTTGTGTGGGTTATTTGAAGGCACGAGAAAAACAGCTATAAGTGATGTCTGCAGGCAGCCACTGGAGGTACAAGACAGAGATCTGAAAGACATCTCACCATATTCAGTGAACACAGGGCTACAGGTATCTCCTCAGATGCAGGAGGAGGAGCTGAGCCTGCCATCCAAGCTGGTGGTGCCTTGATGAAAACATGTCTAAGAAAGGCCTTATTTTCTGCAGGACAGAAAAATACAAACCGAAAAAAGGTACCTCCTTTTCCCCTATACAATACTCATCAGAAGAGACACACAACATCCACTATTAACCCCAGCACCTCCAAAGAATATTTAGAAATATACCTTGAGAACCTTAGTGTGCCAAAGCCCAGCTACTGGCTGGATGCTCAGCTGAATCCTGCTCATTCACCTGCCCTAGAGGAGTTTCCAATCTCATTCAGGCTCTTTCTTGGAGCCTGAGAGGTGAGGGATTTGCCAGAGAGGTCACTCCAGCCCCACTTTCCCCTGAGCCAGCTAGGTTTGCCCAGAATGTATGTCGTTTAGCTTTCACTGTATATGGCAAAAAGTAAGGGAAGGCTCAGGATCAGACCGAATACTCCTGACAAATAGCTCTCACAGCTGCTGTCGATCCAGCTCTCCCTCAGGGCTCATAAACCAGAAACTACTGTTGCAGGGTGGCTGCTGAGAAAGAACTATTTCCCACTTCTGGCTCTAGATTAATCTAATCTCCCTTTTACTGGTGCCAGGCCTGCTGAGTCAGCTCCCTTCTCTGCTGGACCAGTGTCTGTATCTCCTGACTTTGCAACTCCTGCATTATAGGTTTATCAGTTTTCCAGCACCTTCATGCACATAGAGAGTGGGGTCAAAACTAGGGACAAAGTCTTTGTCTTGCATACCTGGAGGTCTTTTGCAAAGCTGTATAGGTGAGAAAATAAAATAATCAGCACATCACAGCTTCCTGGACCTCATGCAGACACTGCCATGCAACCCATCCATCTACTGTCACTAGACGCAGGTGCAAGCTAATGGCTGGGGTTTTCTTAAATGGTGAATATACTTGCTGGAGGGGTATTTACTGATCATATCAACTATGTCTGAAGTCTTTTTTCACAAGCCTCTTGGGATCCATATGGAAGCATGCGGCCAGGAGGTTGCACTCCTTTTGCTGCTGTGGCAGAGTTAAGGTCTCCAAAACCTAGTCTTCCAGAAGGCTCAGCTTGCTCACAGAAGAGATAGTTTGCTGACCTGTCTCTATCACCCCCATTTCTGTCTGTCATGAAAATAAACCATCTTGGAAACCAGTATCTGCAATCCTACTTGGGGGTGGGTTTTTAGATACTGGGAATAAGCCATAACTGTGTGCCGTAACTATGTGTGTCTGTCATCTAGCATAATATGGGTACTGGGACCATGATTCTGGCTTGGAGACAGCATTAAAGAAGAGAAATTATAGGCTCATCTGCCTATATCTATACTATCATAGGAATAAACACTTAAGAGAGTTCATATTTGGGGTGGAATTGCCAAATGCTGGCCAGTTCTGAGGCAGAGTGAGAAAGAGATGGAAGTGTAGGTGTAGCTGGAAGATCTACTGGGGAGGGCTCAATCCAGGCCATCAGGCTGAAATTTTAGAGAAGTTGATTGAAAATGAAACATGCAGTAAGGGTTTCAGAGAGTTGCCTATTTGATGTAAATTTCTGTTTAAATTTCTCTCTTTTGGTTTAATGGGGACAAGACCAGTTCATTAAAACCAGTGACTAATTTCTAATAATACTTGGAGACTAATTTTAGCACGTTAAAAATCTATGGTGCTATTGAAGTAGAAAACTTTGAACACTAACCCTTTTGATTTGTCAAAATATTGCAATTTCACAGTGTTTAATTTAAATGTAGTTCCTTAAATCTCAGCCACACATAAGAAATGAGTCATGAATTTAAATGGAACAGATTAAAGTCTAACCAAAAATATGCATAATTTACACAGGAGATATTGATCTTGTCTGTCCTTTATACTGTAGCTATATGTAATACAACATGGCCATCACCCTCAGCAGGGTGTGTTCACATGACAGAGAAGAGTTTCCAGTGAAAATACTGTGTTTCATGGTGAAGGCCCACACACCTGCAGAGCATGTATTCTTTTTAAAATATCTGTGGTTCCAGTTCCCATGTTTTCTGTGTCATTTCCAGGAGGGAGTCGCTTTGCATTCTTTGCCCAGTATACATAGCCTGGTCATTTCTGAAAGATGCATTAAAGTAAGATATATTAGATATGTGCTAGGTGGGAGCACAGAAGCAAACAAAAGGGTATTGTTTCAAGGGAGAAAATGTCTCTAAACTTAAGTACCTGAAATTGCATACCTACCTGGACACACCTATCTCCTACAAATCTTTCTCTTCCATCTCTGTTACTGTAAGTACCTCTTTGTAAGATCTTCCGCTGATTTCAAATTTGTCAAGATCTCCACTACCTGGGTAACTCCACGGTTTTGTTTGGTAATGGCGGTAGTTTACAATATATGTAAATAGATGTATGCTCTTGGTGTGTGTAAATATATACATATATAAGTTCCAAAATCCTGACTTTTGAAGATTTCAGTAATACACTCTCAGGATACTGGCTACGGGGAAGAGAAATGTCACAATGTTTCAGGGATCCTTCCCAGAATTTCATGCTTGCATTTACTCTTGCACGGTGCAGCATATCTCTTCCTAAGAGCTGGTCTCCAGCCTCTGCACATGCCCTGGGGATGCTGAGGAGCCATACGCAGGGTTTCAGTTACACCAGGCTGTTAAGTAGACCTTGCCACACAGAAAGAAGCTGCTTGCATATTCATTCCTATACTTACTTTTTAAAAATGCTTATAATATTGCAGAAATGCTTATGTATAATTCATTATCTTCTTTCCTCTGGTCTGCTTTTCCATTTGTTGGCATAGTACTTATAGATAGAAGATTGAATGTTGAGCTCTGACCCATTGGTTCTGTATTTCATACAGTGAATCATAAGCTTTGTTTCTCTAAATAAGAAGGGATTATCTCACTTGTTTTTCTAGGACTTGTCACCCTCTGAGCAAATTATTGTTGTGGTTTTGCCACTGACCTGCTGTCATCCTAAGATCTTTATACGGTAAAATATTTTTCTCACACAACTCCCATGCTGTTCCCGGAAGAGCTGTGTTAGCATATGTGTATGAGCTTTTGGGGATGTAAGCTAATTCTCAGCATCTGTTTTAACTTTGGTGCTGAGTTGTCTTTTTTTAGGTTATTTGGGGTTTTTATTTTCTCTTTACTTTTTTTTCTTATTTTCCTTAACCTGAACCATTTTCTCCTTAATGTGCCTTTTTTTGACTAATAATTTTTGTAGTCTTAGTTAATCCCCTTCTCTTTCCCTCACCCATTTCACCCTTGACTAGTCTTTTCTATTGGGCAGTTTCTCTCTTGTTGGTCTGAGATGAAATCTGCTAACGTGAGAGTCTAAGAAAAGAAAGAATGTTTATCATACAATGGCAGAGTTGATGCTTGTTGGAAAAAGCCACAGGGATGAGGAAAGACAAGATGAGGATCTATATACATGCCAAGACAGAGAAGATTCACTGCTCATGAAACCACCAAAACAATGTAACAGGGGATGAAATCGTCTGGAGAATGATTTTAATTCCCACTCTAAGGTGATCTCCTACTAGGTAAAGATATTAAGATGAGCAACTGAAAAACATGAGAGAAACCTGCTGTGTTTTTCACTTCAAGGCAAAAAATACATTCTTGCAGAATATCCAACTGTTTTGTTTTGTTTGTCTAAATTATCGTTTCCATTTGGCAATGCTCTTTTACAGCTTGTATCTCCTGTGCAATGGGTAGGCTGGTACAGTTTTCTTCCAGCATGTCTGTAGACAGTGAAGAATGGTAAGTGATAATATCAAAATCAGCCTTGAGGTCCAATAGAAGGTGATATTAGATTACCACAGCTGAGCTGCAAAGAGGCAGTCAGGAAGGCACTGAAGCGAGGTAGTTAGCAAAGCGCTCTAAGAAGATGGTAATACTGAAAGTAGGGCTAGAGACATGCATGACGCTTATTTGGCCTGAAGCAAGGTTGATATTTTATGGTGGTGACCTTTTATTTTTTTATAAAAGGAGGGGGAGAGCAGCAGCTTTCAGTGAGACAGGTAATTCAGTGGAGGAAATGTGTCTGACTTGTAACGCTGAGACATGCCCTTTGAAATGAATGTCAGGTGAAAACTGGAACTGGAAGGAGAAGTTGGTCATTTACTTAAAACATCAGCTTAATGTTTTTTTAACAGAGAGCAGAATTTTATTCAGGTACAACCTCAGCCACGGTTTAGCAGGTGTCAGTCATGCCAAAAATGCATGAAGGATGAGGTGAACAAGGGTATGCAAACCTTGTGTGTCTCCTTGCAAAAGTGTGGTATGGACACAACTGAGGCATCTTCAGTGAAAATGCAGCTGGAGTAGGTGGAAGAGCATCTCTGAGCCTGAGGAACTGGAAGAAAGTCGTGTGATCATACCAAAATGCAACATATACACAGCCTATGGCCAGTTCTGGTGCCTTCATAGATCATTGCGTCTGAATGAGTTGATCTTTAATATGGCATTTCACTTCCCTTGAGCTTCTAATAGGAGTTTGAATACAGTGCTTAAGTGAAAAATGGGCAATAATGCTGTTGGTAAAGAAAACAAAGCCAGCCTCAAAGCGCTATTAATCTTTCAGGGACTACCTGTTACAAAAAAGAGATTAAATATATATATTAGCTGCAAGAGGATGTTGTTGCAGTGTTGCAGTGTGTCCCACTTTAAACTTAAGAACTTATACTAGCCCTTGGAAAACAAGTTTTTGTCGTTCAACGGCTAAAGGAAGAGCAGCAGTAGGGACAATAAGTTGGATGGCCAGGAAGTCCTGACTAGAAGGACTTCCTCCCATACTTGGAGAAAATCCTGTAGATCCCTCTCCGCAGTGCTCACTGGGGGAAGCAGTGGTTAGGAAACTGGGTTAGAAAACTGGTGAGTTGTTACTGTGAGAAGTAATCTTTCATCTAAATTTGGGACTTTGAGTCGTCCTTGCTTCCTTTGATTATTACCAAAAAAGATTGTCATTAATTTGGTGGTAAGCAGAAACTTTACATCAAGGGCTTGAAAAAATGATCATTGCCCCAGTTAATTTTGAACTCAGTATTCATCTCCAGAACACCCTCCAAATAGTAACAGGAGAACAAGATCCAATAAGTATTCCAGATGGAAAATTGTCTTTCACTTTGAGCTTTCGTGGGGAAGATCCTCTTTATCTGTGAACAGTTACTTGCAAATTTCTTGTAGTTCAACAGGCACGCATCACTTCCCTCTTCACCTCGTTTATTTTCACTTCAGTAGAGGGAACATATGCAGTGATTTCAGGAACTAAGGTCTCACTACAAGAATGAAAGCATATCAGACACTACAGATATCACACATTTAAAATCAAATCTGAAATCACATTCTGTTTGAGGTCACAGTGCAAGTATTTTTCGCAACTACATTTCTGTTTAACTAGTTTTTAAGCCTAAAATTATATACCAAGAAATGGTATAGCAATCACTGGTTCCATGTGGACGGGACCAAGTGACCCTGGTATAAAACTTTCTTTTGTTCAAACCACTGTTATTGGGCTTTCATTTTTGTTGTGGCTAAATCAGCAACTTTAGGAAAGACACTCAGCTGGGAGATACACAGCATGTCTTAATGCTCTCATCTCCAGGCCACTGCTGTTTCTTACATCTTCATCTTATTTTCAGTAGTAGCCAAATGTGTTAGTTTTGAAGAATTCAGAGGACTTTATTTAGAACTCTGCTTTGAATTTGAAAAAAAAGAAACAACAACAACCAAAAAAACCCCAAACAAACCCCAAAAGAAACCCACCCCCCCACGCCCCCCCAAAAACAGCAACAAAAACCCCAGCCCGAAACATTTGCTTTTGTCACTTTTCTGGAAACAGCCTAAGATTGTTTGCTGTCCTGTTGGGCAACTTAAGGTATTTCGTTATTGCCAAATGTCAGTTTTGTAATGAAGTTTTAGCTGGAGGTATGGCAGAAATACATTTAAGTTGGACATATACAGAAATCTTATGATGTGTATGAGAAGCTGGTATCTGCATTGTGTTAAAAGTCTCATAAATAGAAATTTGCAATATATGTGAATTATTTTATGGATGAGTAAATGACACAGAGCACTTTGGACTGACAGGCAGAATTACTCCACATACACTCCATATAATCTGGTCTCTGATCCAAGTTTTTTCCATAAATATGCGAAGAGGTAATGTAGTAAGAGACTAACTCAGCTAGCTTTACGTTAATTGTATTCCAAAATATTTTGTGGTTTTGGATAACATAATTAATGGGGAATATTTACTATAATGGATGATTTGCACGATTTTCATAACTGCAGCTTAAAACTAGATGTATTTAGTCATAGCAGTTAGGGAATGCAGTGAAATAAATTCTTAAACCCTAAATAATGGGGTTTTTTTAGATTTTGTGGGAATTTGAAAAGTAAAGAAGGACATCCCTAGGCTTCCATTATTGGTCACTGCTTGAGTCTGAATATCAGGTTAGAAGGGTTTTTGCTCCCTTGACTTCATACATCCCTTTATAAGGTTTTAAAAAAACAGTTTCAAAAAAATTGATTTTTTTTTCTCTTTTATGAAATATTAAATCAATTTCCCTTTGCAAGGAAGTAGCCACTCTTTCTGTATAGAAACACCTGGGAGGTATAATAATGCTCTAGTATAAAGAAGAGTGAGTTATAAACTTATGTTGAAAATATGTGGACTCATTTAATAGAGTGTCTTTTGCTCTTATACAATAAAGATAATGGAGCCCCTATTCTCAGTGCATCTGAAATGCACTCATTTTCGAACTTCTGTGTTCAAAATTACTGTAATATTACACTGTAACTTTGCAGAAGGAATGAAACATTTTCTCATGTCATTACTGTATTTCTTTTTCCTGACTACAAGCATCCTGAAACATTCTTTTAATCTCTGGAGGAGTTCAAAGATTAAGGCAAAGTAATCATGCATGATGTGCTTGAAAACTTGGTGAAGTAAAAGTAGCATTTAGTTATTTATTTTTTACAGTGGTGTTGATGTATTTGCCATACTAGGATTTAAAACAAATAGCCTACTTCTGCAGTTTTAATTAAATATGACTGGATTAAAATGTGAAAGTGGTAAACAGAATTACAAACTATTGTTTGCCTGAGGATGGGATTTAGAACTTGTCACCTAGAGACATGTTTTTCACTCTAGGTTAGCTGTTTCAATACATAGAATATGAATTAAACCCAGAAAAGATACTCAGTCACTTGTGGACTGATGGAGCTGCATAAATGCTGAAGGACACAGTTAAAAATTTTGACAAGCATTACAACCTTTGCAGCCTATAAAGGTCTTGCTTATAAAACCAGAGGTGGTCTCTGTACACCAGTTTCCATTATGTGGTCAGCCAGCTCTGCCAATGGAACATCGACTATCATATTAACATTGTCAGAGAGCTTTGCATTAGAAATTATTCACAGACCTCGTGGTAATGGGACTTGCTTGCCAGACAGGGGGGTCCATCTTACTGTTAAAACAAGAAGGAGACTGTGCCATGGCTGACTTGCTGCTCAGCATCGTGGTGGATCCTGTCTTCAGTAGTTCATCTGCTAAGCACCTTATTTTTGTCACTGTGGATATGGGGAAGTTTTTATTCACTTGTCTGCTAGACCTTCCTCCATGTCTCCTTCAGCAGTAAGAGCTGTAGTCTCATGTGGGTCTCTCAGCATATCCTGTGGAAGCCTTAGTGTGCTTCTGAATACTCACGGGATTTTTGTGTTCCTTTTATGCCATTTATAAAACACCTGCTGATGAGTGAGGGGAAGGCTCTTTGCTGGCTGCTGGGCAGACTGCAGCTCACTCAGCTTTCATCAGTGGGGGATTCTTCTCTTCACGGCTGGGTGACGAGAGTATGACCTGACTGAAACCCGTAGGGCACGTGCATATTGACATTATGCTGACTTCTCTTTATAGACGCATTTCAAAAAAACTGCAGTGGAACTGCTCAAGGGAAGAATGATACATATGAGCCAGTAAGAGAACCAAACTAGGATTAATCGGGCTCATGTTGATGATAATGGAATTTAATATACATCAGATATAAAATGAAATATTCAATACACTATAATATTGATTGAATCAGTGAGATGCTTTCCATTGATTGCTGTGGATTGGGCTCAGAGCTTTGTTATCTCTTTTTGCTGGATCACTCCACCTGGCCTTAAAACAGGCAAAACAGTTTTTATGAAGTAAATGAGAGAAAATAATTAGAACACTATTTTATCCATTTTCCCTTTACTTACTTCCTACTTCTTGGGAGATAGATTGTTTTACAGTCAAGAAACTGTTAAGGAATACATGGATTTTGATACTTTTATTCATATTACTAAAAGCATGTCAGTACTGCTATTTTTATTTTTTTGTTCAAGATGTATAAAAATAAGATAGTTCCACCTTGAGCTATGCCCAGGTATTGCAGATGGCTGATAGCTTCAGAGATGTGTGAATATATTTGAAACTAAAAAACTTGTCTCCAAGTTGGTGTTTTTCTATAACTATAGCTGGCAAAGTCTATACTAAAGGAAAGGGAAGGAAAGAAAGGTGCAATATTTCTTGCAATCTCATGCCTGAGAACTGTGTGGTACGATTTATCATTTCTTCCACCTGCCATATAAGTATTTTTTTTCTTCTACATCAATGTCAACTTGCAGCCTTTATTCTACAAAGACAGATACAAATATTATTTGTTTTCTTAGAGTTGGAGGGACTCCCCATAATGACCAACATTATGCTTGTACTTACGGGTCTGACCAAGCAGGCACTTGCATGCTATTGAGGTGTTTAGTTTCTGCTTCAGACAAACAGTTTCTGTCAAATCATAGTAGTGAAAAAAATAACTGCGAGGTGTTCAGTATCTCCTGTGGCAGTGGCTACTGGAATGCTGTTAAAGTATAAAATAGGCACATATACTGTTGGAGGAACATTGTCATAAAGTCTGAGACTTTTGTTTACAAGTTTGCTCTATCTTTTTGTTTTTGTTTGGTTTTTTTGTTCTTTGGGTTTTTTTTTTTTGGTGGTTTTTTTGTTTGTTTGGGTTTTTTGTTTGTTTGTTTTTTTGTTTTGCCTGTCTTCGTTTTTTAAGTTCTGGTTTCTTGGTAGGTGTCTACTCAAATTCCTATATATATAATTGTTGTTACCATAAAAATTTAAAACCCAATAAAAATAGGAATTTTTTTCAGGAAATACTACTATGGTTGCATTACCACTTGTTTGTTTGTTTGTTTGTTTGTTTGTTTGTTTGTTTTTGTTTCTGGGCAAAAAGTTGATTTTTACATGTTTTTCCTTCACAAACTTGTGAATTTAAATTATTTTGAATGATCCTTGATATTCTTGATGCATTTTTAAAATTAGTTCTTACATTTGCTGTTATTGCCTTTTGTAATTATAATTTTTCTTAAAGAAGTGTAGTGTATAGCCTGACTTACATTTTCTCCATTTTACTCACTGTAGATGTAGCAGTGAAAACCTGCTCTTATTATCTCATAACCCAAGCACATTAAGACCTGGATTCTTAATTGAATTCCAAATATCTAAGCTCCTGCAAAAGTTTCTGTCTCTCATGGCTTTATATGGCATCTCAACATATATTTGGAGAATCTCAATAAAGATTTCCTTCCTGGGTTTATTCTATATACACCTTCCCGGTATTATTAATAATATTTAAATTCTCTTTCTGGGAAAAAAACCAAGTAAAATTTGGAACATGAAAACACAAAAATTCACAACTCCCCTGCAAAAACTTTAGCAGCATTTTACCTCCTAAATTTGTAAGCCAGATTGTCTTATTGCTCAGTGTTTATCAAATAAATAATGACCCAGCCACTGCTTCTCCATGCATTATTTTCTTGCCTGTAATGTTGCCAGAATTATTTGAGTGCTCTGGTTCCCTTTCTTATGTGGTGTGTGAGCACCTGGGTACAACAAGAACTTTGTCCATTTATATATGAATATTCAGTCTTTGAGTTAATATGAATTCCATGCTAATATTTATAGTTTCCTGTATTATTGTTCTACATGTAGTCACAACCATATTCGTTACATTGATTTTGCTATCAGATACCCCCTAAACAGTTCAGGGGTAACAGTTCAGAATGCAAAGCTCTCTAAAATAAGCCTTCTGTGTCTATTAACTTTGGCTCAGAACTTTCTAGAAAAAATTTCCTCCTAAGTTTTCTTAATAGAGAAAGTCAATGACTTTCTGTATGTAGCCCATCTTTCTTCTTCTTTTCCTTATTCTTCATGTTGTACTTATTGCTTTACTTCTGTTTTTCAAATAGTGCTGCAGTCAGAATGAGTCATTGGCCAAGGACAACTCCTGTCTAATACTGCAAGAGCAAATAAGGAAAACAAAACAAAGAAAAAAAATTTCAATTTGTTTCCTAGCAGTGACACAAATCTTTAATAATGTTTTCATTGATTACACTTTCTTGCTCAGCATTTACACTAACAGAAAAATTATTACAGTCTGTAATGCAGGACTCAAGCACTGACGAATGGTTTACTGCAACTATCAGCCACTTAATTAGAAGTAATTATTCATAGACTTCCCCGATGAAAGACCTCATTATTACAATAATCATATCATGTAGGTTGTCAGTGTTTTTTGAAATACCTTGCCTAATGGAGCTGTGGAAATTGCTTGTGATTTTAGTCTAGGAAAAACAAAGTTTAGAAAGAAGCCCTGAAATGTGGTCTGGCAGAGTTTTCCCATTGCTCTGCATTCAGGCAATGCAGCAGATTGCACAGCCCGGTGCACAGCCCAGAACAACCCCTCTATAGGAGTGTGGGGCGAGGATGTGCTGCTGCCCAAGCAGGCTGTGACACATGCTCTGTCTCTAGGGAGGCTGTGGCAGCACCTCAGGAAGCAGAATGCAAGACGGAGATCTGGGAGAATGGGAGCAGGTGAGTGACAGCTCTGTCCTCAGACAGACCTCTGCAGACTGCCTGGGGTATCAGGCTGGAACCTTTCAGGAAGGTGGTGCTTCTTTAGAGAATGTCAGGTATTGCTAAATGGCATTAACTCATGGGAGTTACCTTGTGGGAGGCAGGAGGGTGACAGCAAGGGTAGCAGGTTCTTTGAGGGAGCTGGAGAGCCAAGGCTCTCTTGTGGAATGTGAGAGTCCTCATGGTGAAAGACATGAAAATTCCTGGCACTGCACACTTTCCTTGCAGATCCAGATGAGATGTTGAGTTTGTTAGAGCACCACTACGTTAATCAGCCCGGAATATTTTTCCTTTTTGATGTTACAACATCTGAGGCAGGAAAACCAGCATCTATTCATCTCTTCTTGGAAATGAAGCTAAGTTTACCTAAGTGATTCTGTGGATTAACCAGAGTCATGGAGAAAGATCTCAACCTGTCTAAGCAGTAAGTGATCTGAACTGCTTTCTGCATTGAAATTGATAATGGCTGTCAAGTCAAGCTGCTGAAGTATCTCACTTAGGCTTATTATTAGGGGTGAGATCCATTGACGGCTCAGGCTGGATTTCATCTGGAACTAACTTTAACTCTCTGGCACATATCCATAAATGTCTTGAAAGGACAAAGCCCCAGCTGGCTGTGGTGGTGATTGCTAGATTGCTGCCATAAGCTTAGTGCTACTGGGGATGTGAAGGTAAGAGTTACCGTCACATGAAAATGCAAGTCACAGAAATGTGGGGAGGGAAGAAGAAAAGGAGAGACTTGAGAAAGAAGGGGAAAGGAGGGGAAATGAATTAATCCCCTTCCCTTGTTCTGCAAAGAACATGAGATCCTTTATGCAGTTAGCATTGCTCATCCAACAGAAAACATTTAAACAATTTCGAAGTTTTCTGTGAGGTTAGTATAAAATAGCAGTGCCTAGAATAGCACACCATTATTAATCCTGAAATTGCTTCAAAGTCCCCCTTTTCCTCCCACTCCACACATTACATAGACACAGTTACTGTTATTTTTATGCTTAACTCCCAGTATATCTGAAAATGAACAATGAAGTATGCTCATATAATAGAATCAGGAAGAAAATACGTACATTATTGAATTCTGCTTCAGTTATACAGGTCTGTAGCATGTCTCCTTTAGGTCTGGATTGAAACTGGTTCAACTGAAGGTAATAGCAGTCCTTCAGCTTTTTCAGTATTTGAAAATACAGAAATAAATTAACAATTTTCTATTGACTTGATCACATGAAATATTGCACAATCATCTGCTTTTCACAGGAGTCGATGCAAAGCTATAGAATTTTGTCCAAGCCTGTCATCTTCTAAGCAGCAAGAAGCTGATTTTGCCCGGGAGTTCTTGCCGTGGTGTTGCTGTGTGTCCTGCTGACAGAGCTGGCGGCAGGTGTGAAGCTGGAGCGGTCCCTCGGCATCATGTGCATTCCCTGGGACCCGTCCCCTCGTGTGGCGGTCTGGGGACACTGCACGACACGGGACAGGGCAGCCTCAGAAGCCTCAACACACGCTTCTCTCCACTGTGACTTAATTCAGCCTGTGTAGATGTTAAGACCTGTCTCTAAAGGAAGGGTTGGCTGCCAGAGAAAGGGAAGAAACTGCACAATCACTCCCGTGATTCTTTCTGTGAGCTGGAATGGGGATGAGTTCAGCAGAATTTGACCTTGTGGGATTTTGTTGTCCCCAGGTATTTGGGAATGGTCGTCTGAGGCAGAACTAATAACCAGTCAAAACAACTTTTAGCTTCCCACAGAAAAAGCATTTGTGCTTATGCCTGCGACTGAAATTAATTTCACTTACCATGAGTCAAATATGAGTCATGATGAATAGAAACATAATTCACAATTGTCTTGTGATTATTTGCTCTTTCTGGAAGTCCCGTGTATATGCTTGGGCATTTCTTTTACTAGTTTATCAATATATTTTACCCTTTAAATATACTTTTGAACCACTTTTTTTTGTTTTTACTGTATGTGTTATTATCTTCAGTACCTTTGTTCTACAACTATTCATAACTCACCATTTATACTGCCATAAAACAATCTAGGTCTGTTGTGAGGGGTCAAGGTACAGTTTTGGCCTAAGCTAGGATGGGGCTGAGTATTGTAATAATAAGATTATAAAATATTTCAGATACCACTTTGAATACAAGTGTATTTACTTGCATTTGATTTCACAACGTACATTCCTTCTTAAGGAGCTGGAAATTCAACACAGTCATATGTGTGCCAGGAAACGAAGGTGGGTCAAAGCTAACATGAACAACAGGCCTGGGGGGGTAAGAGAACAAACATGATATTTTGTGCTGGTGCTTTACTTAATAATAGAATTCACAGAATGTTAAGAGGTTGGACAGGACCTTAAATAACATCCAGTCCCAACCCCCTCTGTCACAGACATGGACACCTCCCACTAGACCAGGTTGCTCAAGGGCTTATCCAATCTGTCCTTGAACCCTGCCAGGGCTGGAAGGTCTACAGCCTCCCAGGGCAGCCTGTTCGAGTGCCTCATAATCTTCACAGTAAAGACTTTCTTCCTTATATCTAATCTAAACTTCCCCTCTTTCAAATTGCACCCATTACTCCTTGTCCTATCACTGTAGAATGAAATGAATACGATTGTCACTAAGGAGAGATCTGTGTTGACATTCTTAATGCATGACAATAGCGCTCTTAGTTAACTGAGTAAGTAACATTCAGTTGGATAAATTCCACTCTTTTTCCTCTAGTAATTTCTTTATTAAGGGATTTGGTTTTTATTGACCAATATCTGATTGTAAAATGTGTCTGACTAGTTAAATTGAGTCTTAATGAAAACACAATATTTCCAAATTTTGTACTGTTCCAGGACTGGATGATCACCCTGCTGTTTTTTCACAATGTGACAGTGTAATGGTGGTAAACACTGTCTGGGCATGAGGTGACTGTATATTTTTGTTGAATTGTAGGTCAGTGCACTGATGGGGGCCACGTGATCATTTCTTGTCACATACTCTTTATATCATAGGCCATCATTACTACCATCCCCCGGACTAAGCCCAGTAAGTTGGGTGTTCCTGAAAAGTATCCAACTTGATTTTAGGACATTAATATGCGTTTGGCTTCAGTTTCTCATATTTCATGGCGTCTGAATCGAGCTGGACACAAAATTGCCATGTCTAAATAACACGACGCTAGGCCTGGTTAGAGATCCCTGGGCTAGTTTTGGGCAAGCTGGCCCGTGCTCACTCTGTAGGGCAGCCTTATGCTGAAGTACGAGCACAGGTTTTGGAAGCAGTCGAGGAAGAGATGACACATGGAGCGAATAACCCTCATCTTTCAGCTGGGCTTGTTTGCACCGTACTGCTGCAGTTGTATGACTTTGTTTGACAAAAAAACTCTGGCTAATGCCGTGGCCAGGGCTGCAGCATGGCCATATTTTTCTGCTTGAGTATTTTCTCCAATCACGAATAATTTCTTTCACTCTTGCCTGCATTGGAAACAAGCATGCAGTACATACAAGCACGCACCTGAACTTTGTTGACCATATTCTAACACCAGGTTTATTGCTACTGGATCCACCAGCCTGTACTCTTTTCCCAAAAATCTAGATGAATTTCTGAATCTAGTGTTACTCAGAGATATTTTTCAGATTCACTAATTTTCTGATTCTTATGTTTTGGCTGAATTGGTTGTATTCATTGTTTCTAGATGTAAAAAACTACGTTTTGCAAAGTTGAACTGTGATTTTGAGGATTGGCTTCCACACAAACTCCGTCATGCCCCTTAGCCCATTTGTTGGCCCTTTCTTGATCTTTCTAATATGCACCTTACTGATAGTGTGCAATACTGATTTCTAGTCATATTTTGTCAAATTGCAGTACATCAAATACCTTATAGAGCTGTGTGGATTACATCTGATTAGTTATTTTAAATCATCAAAGCTTATGCTCTTGAGAAATGCAATTAGATTGGTTTGACAAAGCTGATGTATTTCCAATATACCATGTTGACTGACTGACTGATTCCTGCAATTCTTAATCAATTAAATCGTGTACCATTTCCTCCTTGAATTTATCTAGGAGTGAGGCCATGCAAAATTATGCTCTTTTTGAATCCTTTTTTTTTTCTGTTTTGCAAACACTTCTCACCAAGAAACCCATAATAGTCAGGACGTTTGTATACAGCAGCTGGGCAGTTGAAAATGCATTAATTAGTATATGATAGCAGTGACACTTATTATTTATTATGCCATAATCAGAGAACACAATTAAGTTATTGTAGAGTTGCTATGGTTTCCAAAGGAGATACAGTGCAGACTAATTACCTCAAGATGCCAGATGGTGCTGAATAATTCCTGAGCAAATGCCTCATCACCTCTGCCTCTCTGTGTTTGTATAGTAAACAAAACATGAATAAAATGGAGGCTGAGAATGTAGTGATTTCCCTTTATAGGTCTCCACAGGTTTGTGTTTGCCCTGAGCATATTTACATTCTTCAGACTATATTGTTTAAATTTCTCCCATCTGTGCAAATATCCTAATGAATGAACTGCAAAAAAGCATGTAAGAAAACTCTGCTGCTGGACATCTTGACTCGAAATGTTTCATCTGCACTATACCTGCAGTTTCTGTATTGTCTGTCACGTCTATCCCAAGAATCTGCCAGATAGAAAGATACTTTATCCTGTCCACAGGGCAAGTAAGCTCTAAGAGACATTTTAAGCATGGCTTACACCCAGGATTTCCCTTTAGCCTAAAAACTTTGCAGACCATGGGGACATCCCGCACTGCAGCAATGCAGATGAACATCATTTGGACTGTAAGCCTGTAGAGTGCTCCACATTGCAGCGTACATGCAACTACTGGGAATGAAAAACATTACAAAGCTTAACGACATTGATGTTTGAGGCTACTTAGTCTTACTGACAAGATTTTTTGTAGATCTGTGCCTGGTCTCATGACTACTTTCTTTTCTCTTTCAGTGATCACAGTTTCATTGGGTATCTGCAAAACCATCCATTATACAACCTGAGAGGCAGATAACTAGTTGAGCTCCAGGTCTGCACATGTAGTAAGTACCAAACTCTAACTTTGCCATCAAAGGATGCGACAAAATATAAGGCCACAAAGGAAAGTCTTTGGGTTAGTGTGTCAGAGAGACACATGCCATAGTCCAAAATTTCTGTCTGTGTGTAATGTCTGTGCAGATAACCTGAAGCATCAGATCAATACAACAAATAGATCAGGCTTTGGGAAAAGGCTTTTGTGCCCTATTTCTGCTACCAGTATCATAGGATTGCCAACACATGGCCATAAGAAACAGCCTTTTAGTTTAGTATATTTAGTATATATTCAGAGTTTAAATTCAGATTTGCAGTGTGATTGGTCCAGGAAAACAGCCATGGAAAACCATAACAGAAAATATTTCCCCTCCAAATTCAGAGCTTACCTATACAGAGATTGCTTAGGCTTTTCCAGATATTTGCAGTTATCTAACTGATATTTCACATCTACAAAGCTTCATGGGGCTTGCTTTTCTCTGAGCTGGTCCAAGCTGTTGGAACTATGTGTTCTTTCAGCTACTCTGCAGGGTTTCAGTGATTCCTGCTATGAGGACTCTCATGAGCCCAGCTAACAGAGGCAGCAGCAGGCGTGGCAGTATGTGTGGGTTCTGCTTAGGGAGCTTCTGGGCCTTCTGGGGACAAGATCCAGGATCACTCATGAATGGCTGTGAAACCTCTGAGAAGCTTACAGGTGCCTGCTGCTGTCAGGTAAGGATGAGGTAAGAGGAGATAAAGGGTGCACAGTGTCCCCACCTAGTCCTAAGGTAAGTGCAGCCTCTGGAGAAGTGAAAGGGTGGAAGCTGGTGACTTCTAGCACCAAGAGGAAGAATCCTACACTATCTAGGGTCTTACAAGTACAAGATAGGTCCACTACACTCAAAGGTAGAGAGGAGCCAGATATGCCTTCAAGCAGAAGATCTGGTCGACCTCTGGTCCATAAGGAAGAGTTTGATCAAAGGAAAGGAGACACAAGAGTGGCAAAAAGGTGGTTCTGGAAATAGAATAAATTGGAATAAAGAGTGATATCAGGTAAGGAACACGGGACGGGGTGAATCTTCTGATGACAGGAGCAAAGATATCTACAAACAGTGGAGCTGACTTGTAAACTGAGATCTCAGTCCATCTTCTGGGGTGCTGGAGGGAGCTCTCCTGGGCAGCCCACAGAGCTTTCCACCGCATCTATGTCTGAAAGACTTGGTGTGGGGTATGGTAATGATAGATGGACTTGCAGCCATGTACTACGTGGTGGTGGGAGGAAAGGGGGTGATAGAGCTCTAATTCAGTAGTAGTTGTGCGTGTTTCATAATATTTGAGTGATGATAGCTTTGTAATTGCATGCAATAATTATCCAAAATTATGCAGCTAAATCAGTAATAGTGATATGCCTATTATTTAATTATATTATTAGGCAATAACTTTCTTAGTAATGTATTGCTAAATCAGCAAATGCTTAATCATTATTTCAATATTATATATTTCAAGCCTGCAATTTAGAGAGTGTTAGACCCATGAAGCAACAGTGTCCAGAGGAAAACATACATAAAGCAGCAAAGATGTAAATAACAACTCTTACTTTGCAGTGTTGGACTTTAAGTACAAAATGACTCTCTGCCTTGTCAGATTGTTTGAATATTTAAACAAGAAATTAGTTTAATCAATGAGCATTGCAATCATTGCCTCAGTTCAAGCTACATTTGTAAATGTAATTTAATTTCTTATTCCTGCATAAATCTTGTTTTGTTCTTGATTTCAGCAAAGGAAACAATAATTGAAATGTCCAGATCAAATGAAATATTACACTTTTTCTCTTAAAATACTAGGTTCTTAGGAACACTGAAGGCAGACAGCTTTCTCAGGTCAAACTGTAAAAAAAAGCACTATTAAAATATCAGCCAATTCAACGGGAATACATATGCTTCCCAAGATAACACATGAAGTTCTACAGTTAGTTTGAGGATAATACATATAATTCTGGTGTAATAAAATTATTTTATTACAGGAGACAGAGAGATATGAAATCACTTCTTGCATTACACCATCTATTGATCATGAAACAGCAAGTCACATAGTTTGATAATTTGGTGGGAAATGACTTGGCTGTAAACTATCTTGTTCCAGTCAGAGGAACTATGCATTTCTTGTATATAGCTAATAAGCCAGGATTACTGAAAATAAATACTTACATTTATGAAAGTTTACAACCTAGGTATACTAAATAATAATTTTATTTTACTGTAAAAAGTAGTGTAGAGATTTGCTTCTCCAAGGAAGGATCAACAAAAGAGATCAGAAAGAAGCAGGCAAAGTGGCAAGGCTTGAGTGGTGGGGAAGCAGAGGAGCAGGGGATTAGAACAGTGGAGAAAAAAGAGGACTACGAAAATTTTGCTCAATATGCAAATGTTTCTGTTCTGACTATTCTATTTTCCAGGAATTTTTAATCTGACTTAAAGGCTTTCGGGGAATTTGCCATAATAAAATATTTGCTCCTAATGAAATCATTGCATATGAAACTAATGGAAATTATTATACCAATTAATATCTTTCTCACTCTGCTTTGTTTTCTTGTTAATAGTGCCTGAAAGTTAGAGAAAAATGTTTCAAGCTGAGAGAAGTTTGGACAGAGAAAGGGAGATGTGAGGACTTCAAATATGACACTGAAACAGACATGCAAATAGTTTGTCATATTGAACAACATGTGACAAAGAAGTTGTGATATACATGTGAAATACATCAATATGTGTTTGTTAAAAATGAAAGATCAGCATTATTAATTTGCTGTAAGGTAAACTGATACTCTTGACTCCAGCTTATGGCACCAAATTCAATTACTGGGCACTAAGAAAACCTACTAGCTCTTGAAATCTGCCATCTTGTATGCTGCCTACTGTAGTCTTATGGAGTAAGTGCTGCAACTATGCATCAACAGAGAGGAAACAATCTTAGTTTTCTTTCAAAAAGAAAAATAACTCATTACAGTGACTGTGTCTATGTGTACATCTACTCCATCTGTAATCACATAAAACCAAAACTGGGATTTAAACTTCATGTTTATTCAAATCTACTATTTATCGGTATAAAAAAGCATTTTGCAGCACATATGCGTTTTCAGTAATACAATTATGGTATTCTTCTAAGTGATATCATCACACTATATGATGACTTTCATCCCAGAATGAACATTTTTTCAGGCCTATGAATGATATCAAATGATAGGTATTAAGTCCTAAGAAACAGAAATATATGTAGCCAAAAGTGTACAGATTTCAAATGTGTTCAGATACAGTGTTTGCTTAAAGCATTCATTGTATAATTATGGGCATAACAGGTATAAAAATGACATCCTTGTCTATCAGGAAAGGAATCAATCCATACTACGTGGACAAATAATGATAATACAGAGCTCATAAAAGCATGGAAAGGCATCCTGTGAGAATTTCTTTAATTTTGCTCCAGATCTGACAAATAGCCTTTTTTAAAAAGCAGTATTTTAACAAAATCTTTAGGCAAAAACATTGTTTTAGCTGTAGCTGAGATTCCAAAACCGAAGAACCCTGCCCTTAGTGTTTATGACAGGAATTTTATCCCGTTTGCTCAAGCAAATCATAACTTGGTTCTCTGCTATACTTTGTGTTGCCCTCCACTGTCAAGCTGCTGAAGGCAGAGAGCAGAAAAAGCCCCCACTCCACCACTTGACCCTCTCTTGACCCAGTGAGGCTTTAACCCTGTGCCTTACTATGTGCCTGTGATATTTTTAGATGAAAGAGGGACTGAAACAACAAAAAGTAAAATTTGACAGATGATCTAGAGTTCAGCTCTTTCATCAAGAAGGACTGGTCCAGCCATCTGAGCACTAATAGTGGGCCAGTTCAGGTAAATGCCGCACAGTACCACGGTTGCTGTGTAGTCTTTGAGCTGCTCAGAAACTCTGTCTCCTATTATGAGAGTTAGATCTGTCCAGGAGACTGAAGTGCCTGAGAATCATTGAGGGCCTGCAAAATGGCATAGAATCTACGATTACTTCAAAGATCAGAGTGCTTCTTCCATTAGCTGCTGGCATGCATATTGTGTTCACACAACCTTCACGTCTCCTCTACCCCTGCAGCAAGGCAATGTGAGCACACGTGTGAGAAAGGTCTATGTTGACCTGGGCTGTAATTAATTATCAAAATGCTATCACTAAAATGTCAGGAACGACAATAAAGGACACATGAACTATAGATGGTTCTGTATCCAGCATCTATAAAGAATTTCACCCCTGAGGTGCCTCCACATCTGGAGTCTTCCCACAGCAAGGGGTGGCAGCTTGCTATCCAGCTGTTCCCTTATTAAGCAATGTGGATAGCTGATGACTGCTTTTGCATCACATTGTGAAGATATTCTAAAATAAGGTCAGGTGGTTATCCACTGCGGTAATATGGACCTGGCAAGAACTGACAGTAGAAGTCCATCAGCAGGTGGCTGATGGATTATCAGATGCCAGGTGTTGAGATCTAACTGAAGAGAATAACTTTTGCCATGTGAGCTTATGGCTATACCTTTTGCTAGCCTATCCTTACACAATAGAGTCTAGGGAAGAGGTTCAAGAGAGACACAAGGTGCTGGATGCACCCTGTTGCAACTCACCCTAAGAGACTAGTTTTGGCAATCCTTGCAATTTTGTTGTATCACAATGACTGGTGATCTTCAGCACAAGACTGAAAAATGTCATTACTCAAAACCTGATTGGACATGGTTGTAGGCAATTTTATAACTACTGAAGTAAAGAGAGTTCGTGGAGATCTTAACTTCTCTGAAAAAAATGTGATTGTTCTCTGTGTTGTTGCAAGGAAAGGTTTGAAAATAAGAAATGAGTTCATGATCAAAGAGAAAAAAAATATGCACATTTTAAAATTGTACAATATTTACCCCTTCTTAAGATTTTAGGGAACCTGACTCAGTATTTTTGAACATTTAGGAAATGCCATTGATTACTAATATTCATTTGTGTCACTCACTGGGTTATCCTTAAATAATCTGATCTCTGTGCTAGAGATAAACCACCAAAATGCTTCACTTTTTAAAAAGGAGTCTTCACCTACCCAGGTGATATAGCTTTCTTCCGGGTTATTTTTGCTGAAAATAAACAAAGCCTGCTGCAGAAAAATGAGAAACTCTCCCTCAAAATGTGGGATACAGAAAGATTTGTGAGAGTAAGCCTTACAAATTACTTGTCCTGGAACTGAAGTCCCAGCAAACAGAGATTTTTGGATCCAATAAATGCATGCCTTTGGAGACCACAATAGAAGACATTCTAGTGACAGAGCACGTCTATGAAAATTCACTGCAGTATCAGACATCCCAGGTGCCTATTTCATCAGGAATCATTATGCTGCTCAGTGTTCCAGGGACAGTTCTGGACAATGAAATAGCTTTTGCTTTCAAAGAGGTGACATTTAGTCACCAGGCATTTAAGTGCCAGGCATAAAGGCCACTGCTTGTGAACGGGGTTTGTTTGAGATGTGAGTGGTTAACTGGAGACTAAGGGTAAACTTTAAAATTAAATATGCTGCAGCTCAGTCAATATCTTGAGCTCAGCATCGTAGATGGGGGGTGAGGAGGCAGTCTGAGTTCATGCTGAGCTTACTTAGAATTAGGACTGCCACAAAACCTCACCAAAGGTTTGGTTTGAAATTGTGCCTTTGAGAATACTTCAGACGTAAAAACCCAATAAAATGAGAGTGTGCATTTGAATTTGCTTCTGATGAATACACATCACAAAAAAAAAAAGTCATTTTTGTATGTATGTTCAGCTGAAGGCTGCATCCTTTGGGAACTGATATAATTCAGCTCCACGGAGCAAAGAAATAAGAAATAGCAAGTTAACAGTTACAGTAAAACTAATAAAACAAAAACAATTCAATGCAAAACAAAAAGCTCCTCCAAAAGGTATTCTAACCAGAAAGCCATTTATAAATGAAGGAATCTCACATTCACAGAACGAATCTCATAACTAAAAGGTGGAGTAGCAATGAGATCAGTAATAATGCTGTGGGGCTGGCTGAAAAAGCTACATTGTGGCTACATTGAAAAACCTTGTACAGGCAGGCTCAGGATACAGCCCTCAGACAAGCCTTCTGGAAATGGTGTTGAATGCTGTCACTGTCTCTCAGCAGTGACAAATCAAGGTAGAGCTAGAAAGAGAAAGATTCTGAGACAGAAAAGCTATTTCTTTTGTTTTGAAACTGTTCAAGATAAATCAGGGAAAAAAAAGAGATTTAGCACATAAGCCTTTTGGCAAGTCAGTCATTATTTGTTAAGATTTGGCCAGGAAGCCTATAGAGAAATTCACATGCGACTTAGTATTTAGTGGAGGAAAAAGATCTACAATTTTCCTTCAGTTTCTTTGCCACTTTTCCACCTCTTGGATCCTATTTTGGGTTGCAAGCATAAGAAAACAGACTGATGCTGCACCAGAAGCTCCTGAGATTTTAAGACCCAGAGACCGTTCTGACATTGAGAGCTCCTATGGAGATACACTGTCTTCTCCTTTCATTTGCAGTCTGGTTAATGAGCCTGAAAATTGAATTAACTCAGCTGAAGTGCTCAAAATCCAAGCTGAAGTGAAAAGAAAAGAAAACAAGATGAGAGTAGTGTATGGCTGCTATGCTTGGTACCTTTGGCTTCCTGAGGAATGTAGTAAGGCTGAAATAATAATAATAGTAGTTACAATAATAATAATAATGACCACAACAACAAAAGAATATGTGACTGAAGATACATGATTCATTATATCGTACAAAGCAACCTATTAAACAGTGTTCAAATCAGAGTGCTGGGTACTCAGTGAGTCAGTGTTTTCCAGTTTTAAAGAGCAGTATCTAAAGAGATTAAGGGTAGCTAAGGGGGAAGGCGTCATATTTTAATTTTTTCCTGAGTGCTATTGTATGTGCATATCGTTTTGGGCAATGTTTGCCATCTCTTTTTTTACATAGCAAATGAGTGGCCCAGAAAAGTGACTGCAAATTGGAATCGTAAATAACTAGATTTATGATAGCAACAGTGCACTGAAGTGTGGGGAAAAAGCTGGCTCTCACTGCATCATTTGTTCCCAACGGTTTTGAAACAATCAGTGCCAGAAGAAAAAAACGTAGTCTGTCCTTCCAAGCTTTTCCTTCCTCTATAGATCAAAAAGTACGTGTTTCAGTGCTGGCAAGCAGGAAAGAAAGGCCTCCCCTCCCTGTTGGCAGTGGCTCTCCAGCCCCCCTGCACCTGCCGGGGGCTGCTGTGTGCCAGCGGCACCCAGCGACTGGCTCTGACAGAAGCTGGCATCCCTGCGCCAGCGGGTGAATCACTGCCCCGGCTGCTCATTTGCTCTGACTACGCTCTGAATTTCTGCTGCTATAAGGCGGTGATTTCACCCAGCTCCGGCGTGGTGGCATCAGTCAGTCCAGACAAGCGTTTGCTGACATTGTTTCCCTTCTCACAGTAAGGGTTTCTCTGAATCAGACTGAGCGAGGTGATTCCCCATTTGTTTGCTGAGATAACAGAGCCTAAGTGACTTAATGATTCATCCCTCTTGCAATTACCTCAGCCATTAAACAGACCAATACCCTAATGCCCTGCCTTCTGTCTGGTCTGTCTCTGCCTCTAGACTCAGTTATGGTTTACTGTCAGGTAGAAAAGTCAAACCAGTCTCACCTCTTCTGTGTCTGTGACAGGTTCTTCTGCCTCCAGGTGTCATAAAGATTTGCCTTTGGAAAGTCCTGGCTGTTAAACTCTCCCCAGAGGCACACAAGAGAAAGCTGTTACGTTTCTGATGTCCTGAAGGCTGTATGAAATGCCATCTAGGATTGAATATATTTGTATATACATAAATATTTCTGTCACAAAAACTGATGTACACCTTAAGTTAAAAACAGCACCGCAATCCTGGGATTGGATGACATTTCTTGTCAGACGATGACTGTATGGGGAATCATGGTGTATGCAAATAATCGTCTTTATACAGGAGTCAATCTGATGTTATGTTCAATAACAGCATTTGGAAAAAGCCCAACTTCACAAGATTTTGGAGCCTTGTCTCAGCTGAAAAAACTGAAGACATGGAGAACAAACACATAGAGATTTATCAAGCTTTGAAAGAAAGAAACCCGCAGCAAGAATACTAGAGGTGACATCAGCTAGCAACAATAGAACTAAATGAAAGTCCTTTATCTTATTTTCATCACTTTTATTTCTCGGTATGAAATGAGACCTAAACTGCATTATTATATATGATTATTGCTAGAGTATCTGTTGTCTACTATCACAATAATGATGTGGTTTTCTGGGGAGAAAAAAATGATCAGAAGAAAGCACTGAATATACTTTTTTCTCCCATGAAAGCCATAAATGACTAGTAGTCATGTTTTTGGCTCAAAAATAAATGTCAAAAGTAGTACATAGTGGAATGTTTGATGGAGGCATGCAAGATATGAGCTTCAAGTCAGATCGAGGGTTATGGCAGATATTTACATGCTCAGCAGCAGAATTTTCCATCTCATTAAGATCCAGCTATTAAAATTATTAGAGATGTGTCTGCCTAAATTAAGGTGCAAATGAGACCATATACCAAAGTCATCAGTACGGCTTTTAATTTAACAGTAAAGGTGAGGTAGAGAAGGACAGGGAGAAAGAAATAGGAAAAGAGAAACTCTGTGGGTCCTGGCAGAGTCCTGTTTGTCCCCTTCTTCTGGTCTCAGTGGTGAGAGTCCCAGTATGTCAAAATGCTGGTCTCTGTCTTGGAGGGATGGGGGAAGCCCTAGAAACACAGAGTCCACTGGATTTATATTCATTCAGATTTGTGTGGGAATGCCCAGGTACCTCCCCTGAGGTGGGGAGTTTTGCACTGGAGGTTACTTTGGATCAGGGAACACTTCACGAGTCTTTGATGGTTTATGGCACCTGCTAAGACATTACAGCTGCCACTCACATCAGTGGAGTTGAGTCAGTCACGGCCCATTACGGCCCATCAGCAGGGATGAACACCTTCAGGCTGTGCGCGAATGTCTGGGTACTTTCCTGAAGGAGAGTTTTCACACTTTATGTTTGTATGTATGTACATGTGTATGTATGTCTAACCATGTATGTGTGCATCTATCTGTGGGAGTTTTCAGCCATTATGTAAGGGAGGACATTGGCATGATGAAAAGCACTTTCCCACCACACAGGATTTGCCCCTTGTCAGCCTTTTCCCTTTGTTCAAAACTCTGCTGTAGCCTCCAGCCAAGGTGTGCACACCCTCTGCATCTCAGCTGTTAAGTGGTTGATTGTTTGAGTCATTAAACATTAACAGTCCGGTCTCTCAAAAGTCTGCAAGTAGTTAATGGTTGCGAAGAGTAAATCTGACCCAAAAAAGGGGTGCTTACATGTTGTTTACATTGATTCCCTCAGAGTGAGAGCCCCAAAATAAGTTTTGCCCATCCAAAAAATCTGGTTGGATATAAACCAACCTAAAAAACACTTCTATAACCTAAGAATAAAATTTAAGAAAACACAAGCCTACTCATAGTACTTATAGGTCCTTTTCATTTCTCTGTAAAAATCTCTGAGTAATTCAATTAAAACTATATAATTAAACTTTTCTTGCCTCCAAGGAACATTTGGGAGATATGTTTAAATAAGGCTACTCAATAATGAAGTCTAGAGCTCAGCAGTAGGACTCAGATGCAGTCTAACAGAACAAAACAACGTGTGTAGGGAAGACCACCACCTCCAAAATGTAACAATGCAGCATTCAATGACCTACTTGGGGTTTGTCCAAAATATTGAAAGCAACATGTAGGCCTAATATACCTACCTTATAAAAAGAGCTCTAAGGATTTCGTGTCTGATATGTGCTTGTATTTATGAGTCAAAAGATGACAGATGTTTGATAGAATTTGAAATTTAAATTTGAAATTTTTATTTAGACAAGTTATCCATAAACATGGATTACCTGGAAAGCGTAATTGTGGTACTTAATAAATGGTTATGGATCACATGAGAAAGAGCAGCACTAAACTGAATTTCACTAGAGTTTTAGTTCTTTCCAATGTAACTGAATGCCAGGTCCTTTCATTCCTTGTAATTGTCTTATTTATATTTTTTAACAGGCCAAACACAGAAAGAATGCCTATATCTTTAGTGGGAGCTAAGAGAAATATATATATAAGGAATTTCAGGACAGGGTTCAGTTATCTCTGCTGCTGCTGAAACTGTTTCATGTGGAGCTCTGAGAATAGAAATTACTCTCTGAAGCTTTCATGCTGATTTTTTCATCTTTGTTTGCAATGAAGAGGGACTGTTTGCAATACTTGAAAACGAGCTGTGAAAACTGTCATTAGTAATTTTTCTTTACAAGAAAAGAGTATATCTCTTTTTAAAGTTCCTGGTTGTTCCTTAGTCATTGAAACAATGATAAATGCAGTATGGATACAGAAGGGGATATTCTTCCTAGTGAATCAGCGCTTCCTGTAGTGGGCTCTTTTCCAATGCTTTGGTATTTGGATTGGGACATGTAATGGAGAAGGGGTATCAGATTTTAGGTCAGATTTCAAACAAAGGTGTCATAAACTAACCAAAAAATATGGGAAGACGTTTTTATATTTAAGAAATTTAAGCAGAACTTACAACGACTCTGTACAAATATTTTGCTCTGCTATTATCTTCTAATCTCAATTGTTTTCTTTCGCAAGACAGGGCTACCCATAATTTCCAGTATAAGTGGCAGTAAATCCAAGCTCAGAGGAGTTCAGGCAGAGCCATTGGAATCATCAGACAGAAAACAACTTTTTTTTTTTAATGGTTGCTCCACAGCCTAGCAACCCTTTAGCTGACCCTCAGATGTGTTCTGTGCAAGATTCTGGCACCCAGATCTCCTCCCCTGGGACTTGCCTGTCAGTAGGGAGGTGGATTGGTGGAGAGGTGCATACTCTGTACTTAATCCTACCTCCAAGTCGGACATGTCTTCACTGCATATGTGGCCCCAGAAACTGATGGTGTTACTTGAGTGGGTGGAATTAAATATCTATTTTAATATCTGGCCCATTATCACATGGAAGAACAGACTGGCTGAGCTATTACATCTTACGACATGCTTTTTTTGTTCTCTGCTGAATTGAAGATTTTTTTTCCTGACATATCATACCTATACAACAATTTTTTCAAAACAAGGTTGTTCTCTCCTCTACAAATTGCTGCTCTAATGGAAATACTTTTCTGTCATTATTTTTTCCTGTTCAACCAGAACACAGGAGAAGATGTAACAGAGCTTTTAAGGGAGCTCAGTGTAGGAATTCAGTCCTAATCTAGACTGTAAAATTTGTGTCCACTGAAAACTTTGTCATCTAGCTACAAGCTAGAGCTTCTGGAGAAACAGCTAACATTTACACAAAACCTATGATTACCACTTACATGACTAGGAAAAAAAGAGCTACAAACTACGATTTTTTATACTAGCTAGGTAAGGAAGTAATAAAAAAATAGTGCTTGTTATCAGCTATCTGACATGGATCAAAATTTCCAGCCACTATTCTTACTCCTATAGCCAGTAGGCTATAAGTATTTCCAGGCTCTCCTGAAGGAAAACTGGTCTTTGCGTTGCATGACTCAGATATGTAACACATTTAAGAGCTGACCTTTTACCTTGTCCAGAGTAAATAAACAAATTAAGTCTTGAAGTACCACGTAATGACAGAAGCTTTCCATGTACTGCTGCTTCTGTGTTTAGCTCAGCAGCTTGACTACTCTGGAAACCTACCATGGGAAAAATAGAAATGAATGAACTGTTGAAATGGCTGTGAATTTCAAGTTCAGGATAGTGATTGATTGTATTTCCAAATGCAATGTAGAGCATTTTTCCCTTAAGATTTTGGAAATGGAGGCTTTCTGCTCACCCTGACAAAAAGGATAGCAGGAAGTTTCCATATGTCTCCCTAGGTCCTTGAGCACTTGTGTGCATGGCCTGGACACAGGTCTTGATTTCCTCATTCATTCAATTCCTTCATTATATAAATTGAACAAAAAATGCACCCAATTCACTAATGTATACAGAAATATGGACACAAAACCTTTGACATTTGGTCTAAAAATTGTTTAACAGAAGTTAAATGAAATCTACAAATAAAATGAAATGACAGTGTAAAGCACTTGTCATATGAATAATTAGGCATTACAATAACAACATTATGCTTGGTTTGTTCTTGTCTGTATTATGTCCATTTAGCAGCTTCTACACTTGAAAAACAACTGCCAGGTGCAAGAGTTCCCTGATGGGGACCTGAACGTGCTCTGTGTGTCCTCATGAACTTTACTACAGCTAAAATGTTATTCTGGACTGCAGAAAAGTAGACCGATGTTTTGCTGACCTAGCAAATGGGAATACTCCTTCTCTGAACAAGTGGGAAACACACTAAAACTGTCTCAGATAGAAACAATTTGGTTAGCATTCAGTGTTCAAATCATCTGCTTTTGTAATCTCTAAAGCAATAGAGCATGTTGTTCACAAACTTTACTTACTTGTAGCAAAATAAATGAACTCAGCTTACCACACATGCTTTTACAAACCAAACACCTGGTCCCCAACAACAGGAGGGAAATCCAGGTCTTCTGAATATCTGTGTCCTAATGATTATTCTGCTAATTTTGCATTAAGAATTAGAGATTACAGAATGTGCTTCTGATTACTACCAGTGTAATAGAGTTGGAGACAGTTGCAAACAGTCTTTTGCAGACTGAAAAAAAAAATTAGTATCACAAGACATGTCACTGTGAATTCATACCATCTGTCTAATGATGAATGACACCAGTGTGGATGGTATCAAGTCAGCCTACAGATTTGCTATATATACTTAGTAACCTGCAAATACATCACACAAAATGGCCCTGCACACACTGTGCATCAAAACAGAGCATATAATGCTTTGTCAAGGCATAAACTGGCCTATCAAAATGATTGTGTGTTCAGAAATGAAGAACGCAGTTGTTGATCTCAGCCCATCTTACTTCTTTTTTTGACATGTTTTCTCCTGAAGCCTCATTTCATGATTCAGGTTCCATTTTGCTGCTATTTGAATACTACAAACTCTATTATTTTTTATACCTTTTATTCTCTGATGCATGGGAATGTCACAAGGTACATTTTTTATAGTAATTTCAAACAGCACACTCTACACTTCTTCAGCAAAATGAAAGCAGTCTTTGCTGCTTAAGACATGTCTAGATACTCTTTCAAACATTTTGCTGCAGTTTGATATTATTGATTTGTGGTTCTTTTCTTAGGTGAAGCTGGTAGTGCTCCAAACTTAGTGAAATGGAACACCTAGGACAGACTCTCTACTTGTGCAGGCTGAAGAAACTAAAGTATGTATATGTATGATGAACTCTGACAGAAAGAGTTACTTACATATTAAGGAAATTACATCAGAATTATAAATGAGACTAGAGTTTCCTTCTATTATCTTCTGCTCTTTTGTTTTTTTTCCTTCCTGATACAGCTATAACGGTCTTACTTGGCATAATGTGATCCCTACTTTAGCTTAGTTTTTTCATTATAAAATTATTAAAGGCTTTGCCTCACTTGACCTAATATCAGTGATTTAAAAGGTAAATATTGAGACTAAGTTTATCATCTAGACTTCCTCTACTTTGCCATGGATGAAAGCTGAGCTGCCTCTGCAGGTACTTTCTTGCATGGAGCGTGAATCCTCAGATGTCAATCTCGGAGTAGATGTTTGTCTTTCAGTCTGCCATGTACAGCATCTGTCTGTCCCCTGGTCCTCATCCAGTCCTGCTATCTTAGTTCTATGTCAAGCAGAAGCATCAGGAACCAACAACAAGCAGAAGCATCATCTTCTTTGTTCCTTTCAACTCACTGATATATTGAACATGATAAAATCTGCGGATTTTATTGGCTACCGTATAATTTATTACAGCATCAGGGTAATGGGTTGGTCTAGTTCCTTGTGAAATGAAACAAAGTCACATAAGAGGCAATGGATGAAATAGCTTATTTACAAGTGTTTACGCTTTTTTTACAGAGTGCTTCTCTATTCAGGGGACATCTCTGTAGAGACCCTTTATTTCCTGTGTGCTTTGACTTTATGGTTGCTGGATCCCCTGGCCTTGAATTAATCAGTGGCAGAATATTAGAACCAAGCTATGCAGAAACAAAATCTAGCAATAGCCAAATGATTCAGGAAGAGTAATAATTATGGACGAGAAATATCTTACTAATGCAAAACCCCACCACGTTAGTTTTTAATAGATACTGCTCATTAAATAAACCTTTGAATGAAAAGAAGTGTGTGTAGGGAAGATAAAAATGATAAACAGAAATGCAACAGTTGGCAGGGTGCAGCCTCAAACTGCACAAATGGAGTTAGATTAAGCATTTAATACAGTTTTAGTCTACAGGAGGGACAGAGATGCTTAGTCAAGTTTCATCCTTTCTGCTGTTGTTGAGAACATGCACCCAGGCAGATGGTACAGATATGTGCATCTCAGGTTTTTGAACTCTCAAATGTCTTATGTCATGAATACAACCTGTTTAGTCTGTAATGTTTACTACTGGATATATGCACTTAGCCTCAAAGTCACATATTTGCTCGCAGAAGGTCCACACCTGGAACATCAGGATGAAATCTTATGCATGTAAATTCTTCTGTCAAGGGGCACACTCCCCTTCGCTTAATTATTTTTTTTGCTGAGAAAATTGTGCATACAGTTTCTTATTTGTCATAACCAGACATAAGAATATTTCCAAGCGAATAACAGAATTGCCAGGAAACTAAACATCAAGCTGATTTCCTACTAACAGAGAACAAGGTGCAAACAGTATTTGGAGTTTTTTTAAAATGTAGTACTGATTAATTCTGCATTTATTCAATGCTTCATTAACTCTTTAAGTCACTCAGGTAGCATCAAATTCTTTGCACTCCAGACAATACAAGCTTTCTCATTGCCTGCAACAGCAGTAAAATGGTTTCTGTCAAAGGATATATAGTGCCAATTGGAGAAGATAAAAATATTATAAAATTTTTGTGCAAAATATTTCTGCTATAGAAGCTCAGATTTTTTAATGTGTGGTAATTAATTGAAAAACAGTTGGGTTGTATTAAATAAAAATGAATATGAATAAAGTTAATTACTGCAGGTTTCCAAGCCACTCAGATAATCATGGAAACACTATGATACAGTTAACTTTGGTAGGCTAAACAATTTCTCCAGGTATCTTGCAGCCCTGTTTGGATAATTCCATGAAAGATACTTTGAAATATTTGTTCTTCTACAGAATGTTCTTCGTTCTGAGTCACATTTCAGTAATAATGAACTATATTTCCTGTCAAAACTCCTGTGGGCAAGTGGCTATGACACAATCAGTGTGATTCAGCATCCTCCTCCTCAAATGAATTTCACGAAGTTTCTTATAAATGTATTCAATATTAGTACAGACTTTGATACTAGATGTTTCTCTTATCTGAAAGATAAGTAACAATGCATTTTAACTCTTGTAACTTCTTATTTTTGACTATTTTTGTCTGTATTAATTATAGTAGTTAATAATACAGTGAATCATCTTATCTAGAAAGAAGTGTGGCAAACACTAATGCTATGAAATGCCACTAATGATCGTGTTTGCATTTTGTGGATGGGGAAACAAGTAATTTTAGACTTCAGCCTTGAAAATTGTGATTTTATTTTGGCTGAAGAGCAATATTTTCATGCCTCTTGTTCAAAATAAAGTCACAATAACCCCTATATAATTGTTGAAAGATTTCAGCCCGCATTTCCAAAATCTTGACCAGAGTGTCTCTGATGCTTGGAGCTCTGCAGCTGCTCATGACTGCAGGCATTACCCTTCTGGGTTTGCTGAGCATCTAGAGACCCATTTCATGCCTACACCTGTCAGGGGGTCACAGGCTTCAGGAAGCAATTTAGTATTCATGAGTCTAGAGAGAAAATGAAGCTGTAGAGAGTGTCTAGGGAACGTCTGTCAGGAAAGTGAGAAGAGGATTGAGTCCTTGATGCTGCATTTTTCTTTAAATGAAGAAAACACAGAAATAGCACTCTAAGTAGGAATCATCATGCAAACTCAGAACCAGCTTGGGGGTTTAAGGTGCTACTACATGATATTGAGTAGACATAGCCAGAAACCTCAAGTGTAGGTTGGTTATTTTTACATCTAGAGCTGGGTGTTGAACACTGTGGCAACCACTACTGGTGATTTGCTAGGATAGAGCAATGTGATTCCCCATGGATGAATTCATATTACCCTACTTCCCATTGTTGATCCCTGTTGCCTCAATTAATTAGCTTTCTCCTACTCCTTGTTCAGATTCCTTTGCCCAGTCACTGACAAAACAGAACATACGCTGTGGTTGCTGTGTGGTACTAGCTACGGCTCAGTTTTATTTAATAACATTGTGTTACTCTGTGCAACAAATTCTGACTAATTGCTTCTCCTCTGCTCTGCCAGTCTGTGAAAAGGTCAGCATTGAAAGCCATCAAGTCAGAGCTTGCTGCCAAATCTCCTTAAAGCTGTATAAAAAAAGCAGACTTTGGTGAATGAGGTCTGACTGGTAGGGAAGTTAAGTGTTTTGATGAAAGAAATGTGCTCATCATTGATTCAGGTGCTGAAGTTTTTGATTTCCCCCCCAGGTGCAATGAATATAAACAGTTTTGACTTTGTAGATCTTGTGAAAAACTCTTCTTCTTTACCATTTTTAGCAAATCAAACTGCTTTCATATAAACTTGTGTAATTGCTGTTAATTAGTTTGTTACAGAATCACAGAATCAGAGAATATTATGAGTTGGAAGGGACCTATTAAGGATCATCAAATTCAACTCCTGGCCCTGCACAGNAGTGCTAAAAAGTACACAATGTCTTTTTAATATTTAATCAATGAGATCACTTTACAGGTTTTAGTTTAAAGGTAACCATAGCACAAACGCATCCATTATTAACTGCAGAACGGCAGTGGCTTCTTGGGAACCCTTTTTAGTTTAATATGAGAACCCCTGTCAACAGAAAACAGCGCTGATATTGTTGTTAAGTGTGACAAACTGGCAAATGCAATGGGCACCCCGCTGGAACAATGCAAACTGCTTATATCAATGGAAGAGGCAATGTTTAAAAGCGAGGTGAAGGCGGACAGCGAGAGGCTGTCGAGGAAGGTTCGGTTCCGCGTCGCGTCCTCGCACAGCGGGCGGGTGCTGAAGGAGGTGTACGCCGATGGGGAGGCCGCCGACTCGCTGGACTCCGAGTATGCCAGTAGCTCAGAGACTGACCAAACCAGCCGGCTGAGCGAAGTGGACGGGCAGCAGAATGGACACGTAGGGTCGGAGTGTGACGAAAATGAGAATGAGCAGGATGACTTACTCATTTTAGTCAGAGCCACTAAAGAAAAGGGGTTTGGCACAAAGCGAGTCAACATCCTCAGCAAAAATGGCACAGTCAGGGGAGTCAAGCATAAAGTCAGCGCTGGTCAAGCCCTTTTTGACAATTTGGCAAACGTATTTCAGGTAGGTGATGCAGTTCTGCTGGCTGTAAGCTGTCTCTCTGTTCCTTTTATCTCCACACATTATTCTTCCCTTTGTTCAAATTGCTCTCATTTAGGATTTCTCAATATTCTGTCTCATTCCCATTATTATCCACTTGCTGTTGTTACACAAGAGGGACTCATTGGTCCTTCTGGTATAAAACAGCTCCACACTCCGTATTGACTGTAAACTTTGTTTTTCAAAATTTACCTAATATTTGCTGAGTAGAAATATGTATGTTGTGCTTCCCATGTCTGGATTACGAAAGAAATGTAACAGAGGATTTAACTGGGGCTTTGCTGGAGATCTACACAGGTCTGCTGTACAGGGACGTGTCATGTTTCCACTCCTATTATATTAATTCTAATGAGTTTACGATGTTATCTACTGTCCCCTACATGTAAATATGTATACTTGCAAATTCCATTCTGTTTAATCTGCAAAGTAGATCAAACTAGGTGCAGGGTGGCAGCAATGACGGTTTTCCCACATGAAAATTTCAGGGGAATGAAATCTTAGTTGGAGATCTCTTTTATTAATGTCTGTTTTCTATCTATTTTGTAGAAGGAGCAGAATATCTGTATTTGAAACAGTATATGCTACAGTAATGCCTTAGTCAGAGAAACACGGGCCTTCAGAAAAATCAAGATAAAAGTTCTAAAATATTTATTCGATATATATAATTTATTTGTATATGCTATTGAAGCCTTTCAATCATTAATATTCACACAGATAGCAACAAGTGTGCAACCAGACTCTTCCTGAAGTTCTTAGGACCCAGAATTATGCTTTTCAATTAAATTATCCTGTGATGGCTTCAGGGCATTATTTTAAATTTTTATGCAGTTTTAAATCACGGGGAATTTGCTATTATTAACGACTCTTTTTGCATTTTAAAATGACTTTGAAATGAGGTAATTTCATATTACATTACTAAATGGCAGTAGATTAACATTCTCTTGCTTCTGGATATGAATTTATCCTCTATGTTGTACCTAAATTAACAGTCTTTTTGTCAATATGTATGTTCCTGTAGAAGTTGAAGTTTCAGAGAAGAATTTCCTGTTCATTTTTGTTCTTTACATCATATCACATAGCACTCAAGTAGTTTGCTTTCTCTCAAGCTACTCATGGAAGAGTTTGTCCTTAATTCCATACTCTGATAAAATTTGTAACAAACTCACTTTTTCTAAGTAAATTTGAATTAGTAAGTATTAACTGAGGCATGTTTGGGTTCTCCTCCAACTTCAATTCCACAGTTCTGTGCTATTTCACTATATAGAGAACACCATTTCACCCCACTAGCCTCATTTCCTTCTAAAAGCTGCCTTCTATATTATATCGGTAACACCAAGCTAAGAAATTTGAATCAGCTAAATAAACAGACCCATTTGAAGACGTATGCACCTTAATTAGTGTCCCTGCCATATTGCTTTTTCTATCCGCAGTGTTAGGTTGGAAGTTCTTCAGGAAAGGCCCATGGACTGAAATCAAGGTACTTTGATTGCAAAGCTTCTTGTATTCCTAGCAGAGTTAAGGCTAGGACCAGTGCTATTTCCATGAGGTGTTTTTCCAGAAGAAAGTATTCTCTTGAAAGGAGGCATATCCATCTCATAACCTCAGAAAATTACATGTATCCAAGTGTCCAAGTCTACAGCGGAAGTCCTTAATTAAAACCTGTAAAACAATGACTGGTTTAAAAGATGGCAAGGATTTTTTTATTGACAATATTTTACTGCAGAAGAAAGGAGAAAAATTAAATAATCAGATTAAAACAAACCAGACAGTTTTTCACACAGCATGTAATTACAATGAAGAACTCTCTGCTACAGGCATGGCAAAGTACAAAAGAAAAGGCAGGTTTTCAGAGTGGATGAGGAAAATATATGTGGAACTGAGAAGCTTCTTCCTAGGCAGGCCTAGATGAGTGATTTCCAGAAATAACTGTATATTCTTACATTAAGCACCTACTGGATCAAAGACATATAGTCAACAATACAGAGAATATAATGATTTGAGGTTTCTACACAAATTCATATTTCCCCAGAGACAAAGTTCTAAGTCTAGTGAAGAAGGATGATGGTTTGCATATCTTCTATGTCACACTGTGAGCCAATCTTGTATGCCACATGGTGAGCACAGAGGAGAGCAAAACACAAAGGTTAGCTTTGAGATGGATTTGAAACTGCTCAATCCTAATGAGAAATATGATTGAAATTTGTCCAATTACAAATGAAATACTGGCCTTTAGAATGAGATTAGAGGATGATTTCTAGTTTTCTGTAAGCATGTTCCAGACAATTAATTGAGCTGTAATACCAGTTAGAGAACAACAAGAGTTCTTGTTTCAAAGATTTAGTAAGATAGAAAGATGTCTTGGTTGGTAGGTACAACACAAAAACTCTTGATCTGGGCATTTTTCTAAGTTACCCCCTTGATTATGTGAGGTCATCTCCAGTTACATATTTCTCTTAGATAAGCAGCAGCAGATGCATAACAATAGTTAAGAGGAGAGTGCCCTTCCCTGAGGAGAGTCCATCTCTGCCCCTTTGATGATTCAGCAGCAGGAACTCATATGAGATGGATTCATTGTAAATTTCTCAGAGTTAGTGTCAAAGCCAGTATTTTTAATCTCAGTATGCACATGGACTCTTGACAATCCTGTCAATCTGATATTCTAAGCACTGATAAATTCTTGTATGCAAACACTTCTTATTTAGTATTTACTATATCACTTACTAACCAAAATGTGCATGAAAGAAGCCAAGTACTGAGTGTGTGTAAGTGTCCTGTGATCCCGAAACTAGGGGGTGTTTTTTTAATGCAGTATCAGCATTCTTCAGACTATATCTGCAAACTCCTCTGATATACTATTTCCCCAAATCCCTAGAGGCTCCCTGTGATAGAGGACAGATCTTTTAAAGCAAATCACTTTGCTCAGATATTCTAGGGATAAGCAGGGATTCGTTAACTGGGCTTCGTTATGTTGTGCAGCCAAGACCTTTGATTTTGTCTGTTCAAATACTAAAAGCACTTGTGTATTTTAATGTTCTATGGGAATATTTGGATTTGCGAATATTTCTTTACACACTTTCTTACTATAGCCTTTCTACAGAATTTGTTCAGACACTTTCTTCCTGCAACAAACTTACCTGAAAAAAATCACACCTTCTGGACCTTTTTTAATTTTAAGAGAGTGATGTAATGCAGGAAGTATTTATAGATGAAAAGGTGTTTTTGGTTGTTGTTGCTATATGATACAAGCCTGGTCTGAGAATGTATATCTAGCAGATGTGTGTCACCTGCTGCATCTTCCCACAGTCACGCACTGAGCACTTCCCTCACCTGCTCAGTCTGTAGCCTCTCATCCCCACCGTTCCCTGGGAAGCTGAGTCCTTCACATTACGCTGTCCGAGGACTGTCTGTGTCCCCAGGTGAGAGCTGCTCCAGTGCTGTGACAGTGAAAGGTCTCCCATCAGGTCATCCCTGCACAGCTGGTGAAGCTGCTGCCAGGCGAGTGGGAGCAGCCGCGGCAGCTGGGGCTAACACAGCCACGGGGATGGAATGTGGCACGGAGCAGGACTCGCCCGGGGGTTCTCTCAGCTTCATGACAGAACATTCCGGGGGAAGAAAGGTGGGGAAGAGACCAGCTCAATTGCTTGGTTGCTTCAGGACAGCACGGTTTCCATGGCAACCCCTCCAGCCTTTTCCTCCTTGGGGTGGATGCCACAGAGAGACTGTTGACATAGCAACCACATCCTGGCGGGGTGAGGGAGTGGTAGGTGGGGTGGTGATGGGTGTTGACATAACAACCACTCTGGGCGGGGAGGGTGGGAGGGAGGTCACCGGCGGCCATCGGTGGAGGGCAGAGACAGTCACATGTGTCACCCAGCCTCCTCTAGCACCTAACCCGGACTTGGGGGTAGCCTCCCACAGTGCTGGAAATACAGGCGTCAGACAGCTGGGAACATTTTATTTGTGAGAAACACACACTACTGAAAATCCTGAAAAGCAGGAGGGAGCTGGAGCTTCCAGTCTCCCTGTTCATGCACCTCCTTGGTATAAATTTTCTCCTGCTGAGACACTAAAACTGACAGCGTTGACAGCGTTGACAGCGTTGGCAGTGCTGGAGCTGAGGACATGACTTGCCAATTATGTCAGAAGCATAAGCCTGTTCTCTGCATATCTGAAGTAATTGTGGTTTTATTTCAGTACACTACCAGAAATTTTGTTTTCTAATATTACAATACTGTTTAAATGCAAATGGGTATGAATATTTCCTGTATCTTTCTGTAAAAAGTAGTAGAGAAGTAGTTCTTTTTTCCTTGAAATAAATATAATTCTCTTCACAACCAATTTTTATGACTAAGCCATTCCTGTGATGGCCTCTGGATCACATAAAGCAAAAATCCTTGGGTTGTCTGATATATTACTATGTAGTGCAATGATCTTTTTATGCCAAACTGGGTTTCCATCCCAATGTGCAATGTAATGGAGCTCAGCCAAAGGTTTTACACAGGTCTCTCCTCATTTTCCACTGTTTCAGCATGGGTATTTCTCCTCCATCTCCATACTTACACACTCCATTGGGCTTCCAGCCTCCTCTGAAAGGTCAGGTTCTGCTGAATTAGCCACAGAACTCATTCTCAGGTAGGGCTTGCTGACGTCTGTTGCAAAAGGGCAGGCCTGGTTAAGAAACCTGATGAATGCCTTTGTGAGCATTGCATCAGAGAGGATATGGGTGAAGAGTCAGACATAATGTACTCAGTCTTTCCAATATTTCCAAGAACAGTTTCTCAAGTAGAGCTCACATTTAAGGTTGCAAAGTGCAAGTCATTATTCAGCCTGATGAAGAATGAGCTTACTAATATTTAGAGAGAAAGGTGGGAAAGAATAAAAAATCACGTGAAAGTTTTTTAAGAGGAGAGCTTTTGGGGTGGTTAAGAGCACTTTCATCTTTCTTTACTTGTAGGTGACCTAGAAAAGTGAATACACAGCAGGACATGCAGAGCTTACAAACTAATTGGGCTAGCTAGTACCACAAACAAAATGAAGTGAAATACAGCTGCAAAACCAAGCATCTTCCAAAGAAGTCAGAGGCTGCAAAGTGATGTTAAGAAAAGGTTCTTGTGTAATAGTACAAGCAAAGGTTTTTAGGGTGGGTGGCATGCTGTATACCACTCCAGCCTCTGGAGCATATATCACTATAATCCCCAAAAGTCTGGGGAGATGAGAAAGAGAGAGCTGCACTTTCACTGGAGAAGTCATGATACTCTCTTTCTTGCTGATCAGCTGATGATCAGCACTGATACTCCAGAAATCAGTGGACTATTTGAATTGAAAGTACTCTTCTAGGACTGGACAAAGATTGTAAAAACTCTACTGAACTTTGCCTTCATATTCTCCTGCATACACACTACTCTGTGACTCCCAAACGGACACAGCTTACAAAAGAAAACAATGGACTGGATTGCTTGTATAGAGCATTTGATGTAGTAATATCCCTTATATGGATAGAGATAAATCCCACTGAGCTGCAGGTATCTGAGGTACAAACTTCCAGTGTATTTTCCTAGTCTTGGCAACTCTGGAGAACTAATTATTGAACAGTGTTGCCCTGAAATCCACTGGAGAACAGGAAAAACTGGAATGTCATGGAGGATCAAGAGATTATGAAGAGCAGATTTTTGCTTGTTACAGAAAATTCAGAGTTAGAAGGAAAACTGGATCACTACTGGAATGGGCACAGCATCGCTTCACCACCCACTTTGTACCTTCAGAAAGGCTTCAATCTGTGACCACACTGCATGGGACAGTGATTCAACTGGTGCCGTTGATCATGTCACGGTTATCAGGAGTGGTTTCCAGAACTCATGTCTGAACAGACACACTGAATTAAAAAGGGAGATGGTCAGGTCTGTGAGTTTTAACTGGAACGTGGATTTGGTCAGTACTTAGGATATTGGCTTTTTATTGCTCATATGTTCTTGTAGAAATCGGCTGTAAAGCACTGAGGTCAGACAAGCCTATTATTAGACTATTCAGGACATTTTAGGATTTGCTTCTGTTGGACTTGAAATATATATTTGACATAGACTTGATGTGATCAGTAAATAGATTTTTAACTATCTAAACCTCTGAAAGTGATATACAAGTTTTGAGTTAAAAAAGACTTAGCTGTCTCGTTTTCAAAAAGTGTAGATATGGGATGTCTTGACTTCTCATTACATTAAATATTGGGAAGCTTACCAACAAAACTGTGGTTAAATGTGTCACTTTTTTGAGACTGAATCAATAACTGAAGAAAAATAATTTTATAGGCTTTTATGCTGGGCAGTCTGACCAGCATCAACTGGACATCTGTTCAACACCCCAGGGCACTGCATGGCCTCAAAATTACTCTTGCCCTGATGAGTCTTGACCCTTGTAAAGGATCCATAAATGAGGTCAGTGTTCTTGAGACACTGGCCTTGTCTCTTGCATGAGAAACGGCATAGCAAAGAAGCCATGGTGTTACTGCAGTGACCACGTATATACAGAATATGTAGTACTAGAGTGAATCAAGACTTCAAGTACAGATTCAAAAAACTCACAGGCCTCTGAGGAAGGACTTTGACGCCAAGCTCCAAAACCAAGGTTCTCCAAATCTCTCATTGGTGCCTCAAAGGCAGAAAGAGCCTTTCCTTAATGAAAATTTCACTAATGCTCTGCCTTGCCCACATGCCTCAGCATTTCAGGATTGACAGGATCTGACAGTTACTTCCTAATTGTGTCCTATGGGATCTGTAAAATAAGGGCTCTGTTGCCTGTCCCACCCGCGTGGCTTTGTGCAGTAGGTGTTCCATGAGCACGCCTGGTGGATCAGCTCCTGCACAAACTGCACAAAAGCAGATGCTGCTTTGTTACAAATTGTGTCTGCAGGAGGCAGTGATGGGAGATGTACTTTGAAATAGACAGTCACAAGAGAATAAGTTGTTGGAGCAGGCGTAGAAATAGGCTTGCTGATTCTCAGCTTGCCATACTAAATACTACTGTGTTCTTCAGCATCATGCTTCACTTCAATCTTCCTTCCTTCCTTCCTTCCTTCCTTCCTTCCTTCCTTCCTTCCTTCCTTCCCTCCTTTCTCTACAGTGATCACATTGTTCTAGCATGGAGGTATCCTAGAAAAGCTTGTAGCCTGTGACTTACTCGTTAGGGAAAAGAGGTAGAGAGGAGACTGAGTCAGGTATTCAAGACACGAGAGATTGCAAATAAACATGTTCTGCCGCCTTGCTTCTTCTTCTCTCTTTAAATCTAAAAGTAGGTTTGCTTTCTTTTTGAATGAATGCATGCAAATACCAAATGGAAAAAGAGGCTTCTTGGTTGTATTAAGTGGGATTCCTAGATCATATTGGCCTCAGGAAATTCTCTGAGATGAAAATAGCCATAAAATGAAACAGTATTAGTAGGAAATGCCATATATGCTTTCCAGACTCTTACTTTTAATTATCTGTCTGGTAGATGACCTGGAATACCAAGCACTGGGTCTGAGCCTATGTACTGCTCTGGGAGACATCATTACATAATGTCCCTTTGTGGGACTGCTCAATAAGGTGCCCAGACTTGGAATTAAAATGGAAAATGCTTCATCTTACTTCAAACTAACTTGAAAAAGTGTCAGGTTACACAAGCAGCCTATCAAAAAAAATCTTAGGATGCTAGAGCAGAAATTTTTCTACTTACTGTAAGAATAGGATTTTTTTTTCCTGAATTGGCCTCTTACAACAGAGATGAAAAAGATGAACTGATCAGTCTTAATCATTAATTAGTAGCAATAACTCTTGTCTTTTGCCATCCGTGAAGCTCAACTTGGTAAATCAGCAGGAAAATAAGGAGAAAATGTGTTTTGAAGTATTCTTAAAGCTAGGACTATAAAGAAAATTTGGGGCTATTCACTTTTCTTTGACACGGTACAACAGGCTGTCTGCTAGATCATTGCCCCTGAATCTTTGCATGCCTTTGACACAGCAAATACAAATTTTGTAGAACATATAAAGATGAAATAAATTGCCTATGTGCCTTATTCTTAGCATCATACTTGGTCATTGATCTTTAATTTTGTGTACAAATAAATTACTCTGCAACCAAATATTTAAGGGTCCTTATTGCACTTGATTGTCTTAGGTGAAGTATGTTTTACTTGAAACTTTACAAACATGGAAGCAAATATTTGCCTACATTGGGCCAGTTTGTCACCAGAATGCACAGCTGTGCAATTGCAAAAATATGGTAATAATGAAGATGAAAAACAGCTCCTTTATTAAAACTTAAATTTTTTTTCTAGCAAGTTAAGTGCATTAAAATCCCATTATTTAGTTTACAGATCTCAAAACTGTTTCAGTTCTGAACTAGGGTTTGCAAATACACTAGTAGGCTTACACAAGCTACAAAATATAAATATATATGTGCCACAGGTATTGTGTTGCTAGACTGCTCCAGTCTGTCAGCAGCTTGCTGTGATATTTGTCTACTAGGGTTGGCAGTTTATTACATACTGCACCAAAACAAGGTACATGATTAACAGCTTGAAAGAAAGAAATGGTCAAAAAGTCCTTTTTTAATTTGACTAGAACTTTAGCCTGTGACTGCAATGTTTGGTGGCATCATAATTTTGTAGATGAAATATAATTAAACCTTCTTCAGAATGGAATTTGCAACCAGAGAGAAAAGGGTACAGCTTTCATGCATGAAAACTTTTCTAATTGCTGCAACATCCACGGCAAGGTAGTACAAAACATGAAAACCAAACCTCAATGAATTTTTCCAAAGCTTGTGAGAGGAATAATAGATAGGACAGCATCCCCAGCCTGTTGATTTTGAATAGAAGCTGGAAAGTTACAGCTCCCCATCTAAACAGGCAATCCTGTGGTTTTGCTTGATGCAGTAGTTATGTTGTGGAGAAGCTGCCACAGCACGACTCTTTATAGCCTCCATCATAGAAAGCAACTGAAACGGTCACAGATGAGCAGCTGGAGTCACTGGGGTAGAGACTCATTTCACGCATGGCAAGAAAGAAGACGGAAAAACCATCATTCATTGCTAGTATGAATTGTGGAAAGCATTTTAACAACCTTAGTACCATTTTGCTTTGGAACTTTATCTAGAGACACCATCCATCAATGTCAGATGAGTATGTCTTCTATACTGCAGTAAAACCACTCACAGATTCATTCTTTCTCCATTTCTCAAAAAGAAATATAAAAAGCCTTACTGGCCAACATTTGCACATGTTTATAACACCATGCATTGTTATGAGCTGCAATGACACATCAGCCAGTGCTGGCACAAAGGCAAAGAACGCTTTCTTTGGAGTTCACCCTTGTTTTGAACACTACTGATTTCTAATTATCTAACAAGCTTTAAAACTATTAGGAATTGTCAGGAGTCATACACTTATTTAAGAAAATCTGTTTCTCCTTGAAAATTCTGTAAGGCAGAAAGAACTCAGTCTCTAAAGAATTTACAGCTTTTAAAAGAAAATTTGATACTTTCCTGCCCAGCTACTCATGTCTTGCTATTGGTTTAGTACATCTAAATGCAAAGGACTCTCCCTCTTAGTCCTACAGGCAACTATAAAACATTTTGTTGTTGTTGAAGTGGAGAATGTCCTAAGAGGCAGACTGATAGACACAGTCAAAAATGAGAGCTTTCAGCATTATTGCTTCTTTTCACCTGTCACAAGTCATAACCTGCACCTTGAAAAGTTCCCTTTCCAGGTGTTGGCTGATGAGGTCTCTGGTGAGAGAGACCTGCATCCAGCTCAGGGATTCTCAACACAGGAGGGAAATTGACCTGTTGGAGCAAGCCCAGAGGAGGGCCACCGAGTTGATCAGACTCTCTTATGAGGAAAGGTTGGGACAATTGGGTTTGTTCGGCCTGGGAAAGACAAGGCTTTGGAGTGATCTAATTATGACTTCCTGTACCTGAAGGGAACTTAGAGGAAAGATGAGGCAAGACTCTTTACAAGAGCATGTAGTGACAGACAAGGGGAAATGGGTTCAAATTCAAAGACAGTAGGTTTAGATTTGATATTAGGAAAAAATTCTTTACTGTGAGGGTGGTGAGGCACTGGAACAGCTTGCCCAGGGAAGTTGCGGATGCCCCTCCTGTGGAAGTGTTCAAGGCCAGGTTGGATGAGTCTCTGAGTAACCTGGTCTAGTTGGAAGTGTCCTGCCAATGCATTCTATGGTTCTATGATGCTTTCAATCAGATTCGCTTCCATGCAGTGGGTAAATCTGGTTGATTCACACAATGATTCAAAATGATTCCACAATGATTCAAAAATATAAGCACCTACTCAGACCCCCCAAGTTCAGACTTAAACTGTCATAAGGATTTAAAAGGCTCCGTTTCTAAATTACTTGTTCAGGAAATAGATTCTGTTCATCTAACTGGAAAATATTGCTATGGCAGCTGTTCTTGTATCTGCTGGGTGGTCAAGCCTTTTGCAAACCTGTCTGCTTGGTGGATGATGTTCTTGTGCATCCTCATGTGGAAGATTGTGGGGTGGAAGGACATTTTTACTGGCCAATATTTGCAGCTGAATGCAGATAAATAGTATTATAGGGGATTTTTTTAGCTTCTTCTGACTGGGAGCAGACTCGAATCATGTAGTTCCTTCAGCCAGGTGGTTTCATCATCATCTGCTCCAGCAGTTCTCTTTTGAAGACACAGCAAATAAGGGCAAGGGGTTTCAAAAAAGGAGAGCTGTCTAGTGAATTTTTTGAACTGTTTTTTATGCTGTCTCAATTCTCATTTTGGAAGAAGGCTATTCAGCTGGCAGAAATGCAATCAAGTATGGAATTTCAGCATTGTCTGAAGACATGAAATGAAATTAGAATAAGTGTTGTTATTGATTTTTCTTGCTGCATGGTATTAAATGCTATCTATGCAAAGAAGCCATTGAAATGCTGTTAGAAAAGAAAAGCAGACAGATGAGTTAATCTCAGCTTCTTCATTTGTAGTCTTATTCCTTGAACAGAACATATTTAACTCTATGACATGATATAGATTCTAGCCCCACTGTAAGAACATTATTATATGAAAAGTGTGATTATATGAACATTAGTTTCTGTTTTATTTAAAAAATACACATCCCTGGGCGAAATCCTGAATCAGACTGGAACGTAAAGCTGCTTACACTAGCCTTGTTAAAATATTAGTCCAACTGCAGATGTGATATATACAGAATAACCAACAGGTTTAGGAGCTGGTATAGAGCATACAACCTGCTATATTCTGATTTTCAGCCATTATAGCTGTATGGTTAAAAACCAAAAGAAAACAAAAGCTTACACCTTAGAGTTTTTTCAGCAATGAATTCTATAATTCTGCTTCATGAAGTTGTCTTGTATTTTGCTCACACAGAACTGGTGGATGAGTCATCTGTCCCTTTTCATACATCAAGTCCGGCAGCCACAGTATAGGCTATTCTAGGGCAGAGCTGGTTCTTGTGTGCTGTCTGGGAGTTGTATCTGCATAAAAATCTCAAGCTCTCTGCCTTTTTTGAAAATCTATTGCTTAAAAAAAGAAAAGAAGCACTTTAAGTGTGCAACGTAGATGGATCTTTAATTTAAAAAATGGATATTGAGTATATAAGTAATAATTAACTACTCAGGGTTTGAAGATGAAGGTACTGAATTTCTAAGTATTATTAAGTAATGAGATAACTGAGAGCATAGTTCCAATTAGGTTAAGTAATATAGCAGGGAAACAAGGTCCTTCATCACTCAGTGCTAATGCAGGACAAAGTAGTGCTATAACTACAAGATATTCCTTTGTGTCACTTCCATATGTTGAGCGATAGGGATCCCTGAGAAGTAAGGACTGAATCAGCACTTTGGTGCACTAATCACACTGTAAGTTTGATCTCTGCCTCGTTCAAAGACCTGTGCAGAATTCATGACCGGTTGCAGAGTGCTTTGTGACCCCAGGTGAGATAATGCTCCGTGTCCACCTGACAAATGGTTGTCCTTTTCCTTAATTGTGTAGTGCAAATGACAACTCCAACCTTTACAGAACAGCCTGTTTTTATCTCCACCCACATGAGTAACATTTTTAGCTAGACTTCAAGTTGTATAAAGCGTCAGGAAAGAAAACGTACATCATTTGTCAGATGTTTGGAATTGAAAACTAAGGCAGAGTGGGGTTTTCCCTGATTTGCTCAACATTCCTTGGGAGTTTCAGGATCTTAGTGCATCTCATTTCAGCTTCCATTTGTAGGAATACAGTAAAAGACAAAATAACTTTTGACAGAAAGCTTGTTATCTTCTGAACATGAAAATTCCAGGGTGTATCCCAAATCAAAACTAGAATTCGTTTAACCCTTGCCTCTAATTTTGTTGCTTAGGAAGGTAAATTGTGAAGAATTGATAGCAATTTTTAAATTTTCTCTGCTGATGATTGCAGTTTAGAATGACACTTTATTTCATTTATGCTATTACCTTCTTCAGTTGTTTTTTGAGTGAGTAGTTATGTTATATATGACGGACTGACTCTAGGCTGTAATTAATCCACAAAAGTCTGAAACATTTTTCAACAAAAATGCAATGTATTTTTGACTGAGCTAAGTGCAACTGACTAGGGCTTTCCTGAATACCAGTTTTTACTTGGTGATTCTCTCTAGCACAAGGAAAATCACCAGTTGCAACACTGCTGTAAATATAAAGAAATAATGGACTATTGTGCTGTTTCCTATGATATTCTGGTGTACTGAAAGTAAGTCTTGGGAAAACAGGTCCACTTACCACACAAAGCATAGCTGACAAAGTAGGAAGAGCCATGTAATATTATGAGCAGGATCTCACCAGCTAACTGTTTTATTCTCCAGTCAGAATTATGATGAATGGCATTTTTAAGAAGCTCAACAGACTAGAATACAGTTTTCATAGACCTCTAATGCCTGTTAATTAACCAAACTAACTGATATTTGGGAACCATAAAGGGGATCACTGCATGAGTTAACTGCACCTGGCAACGTTAAAATGTAAAATGAGTCAGAGATCCTTGTATGTATGTATTATTATTATGTTATTATTAACATTTATCAGTCTCTCCAGCAGTCTAAGGGCACCAAGGGAATGTTTTAGAAAGAATGAGTAAGGAACTGGAGAAAAAGAGGAGCAAAGAGAACGAGGGAAGGGATAGAAATCTATTTTTTTAAACTTCATCTGCCTGCCAGAAAACACTGTGCAGGGTATTCCAAAGCTGCTGCCAAATTAGAAAGAAATGGGCCAGAGTAGATATAGTAATTTTCATGAGAGCCATTTGCTGCTGATCACACAAGTCTGTTTCTCTGCAGTATGTAATGTTCTATTGAGTGAAGCAGCAATGATTACAGACAGACAGGGTCAGGGTTCACAAATCAGGACTCACTCAGAGCCTTGCTGTTTGCTAACTTTTCCACATGATCTATCAAACACTTTCATCTTTATCTGCTTATCCTCAGCAAGTCCTGTTCTAGTTCACTTCTGACTAAAGCCATCCTTACTTACAGAATATTCTCAAAGAGGACATGAGCTGGCCAATGATTGTCCCCAAATAGACAGCGTAGGTTCAAACATCTAGAACAGTTTGATAAATTACAAGCAAAATGAAAAGCTGCTCACAACAAGAGAAAACAGGATTTGAGCTCCGCAACTGATGTTTCAGGCAAATGTATTGTGTTTCTTTTTTTAACAATTCAGGGTGTCATCATGGGAAATGGTACGTAAGTAAACAGCAGAATTACCACCGAAGTCTGAGTACGTAGTAGGATTAAACATTCCCTCCCAAGACAATTAAACATTCTTGAAAAATCTTACTCATATTACTAGAGAGAAATCCCCAAAGTAACTTAAAATGTCAACTGACAGTGTGGAAAATAAGTATGCCACAAAAATAACTAGTCATTTATTCAAATATTTCATACATACATCCAAATATAGGCAAGTCTAGAGGTGTTAAAAATTTCTTTTTCATCAAGTGACCAAACACTAAGTACTAAACAGAACACTTTCAAGTGGACTTACATGCTCCCTCCTTTTATTTCCAACCTTTTTTGTTTTGAGTAGAAGCAGAAAACAGAAAGGTCCAAAAGGAAAAAAAAAATGCAAAAATTGAACGTTTTTTAAACTTGAGAAAATGTTCCATTTTATCAAAGTTCAATTTTCATTTCACTCAATTTATTCCTGTTGCTAGCGATGAAAGATAGAAGTGAAATCAACACTGACCAACTGTTGAATAATAATTATTTTCATACTCCTACATATAACTGTTATCACCAAGTGGTAACTCATAACCGTTAAGCAGTAGGAAATTAAATGATGTAATCTAGGACAAATCTTCTAAGAACAGAGACTTACTCTTAGGTTTCTGGGGACTGCAATTTGTTTAGAATTGTGTAATTAATACTAACATTCTTGTCATGACCCATCTGTGATCCATTGTTTCAGTTCTCTGGACTTCCACACTATTTACAGGCACAGCTTCAGGCAGGCAGATGCTATGCAGCTCAAGCCATACATTTTTAATTTACTGATAGCAGCATTTCCTTAGGTGACATGCTGCAGACTTTTTTTCCCTCTTCTACATTAATTAGTTTCTGTTTGCAAGGTACATTGAAATAACAGTAACCTTCCAATTTGCCTGCTCTCTAACTATGTATTGTCTGTTAGTAGACACAGAAAATGTACAGGAATGATAAACTGTAAACGATTTTTACTTCCACATTTAGTTTGACTTCCCAATTTTCCAGCCATTTTAAAGTGCCTGTATCTTACTCATGTCCAAGGCACATTGCATAAACTGCTATGCTGCTGTTCTGTGAGCAAAGTCTTCAGTAAACTATCTCCAGATAGATATCCAGAAACTATTTCCAGATAGCTGAAAATAGCCAAAGTAGAAATTCAGCTCTGTCCTTGTCCTTTCCCATTGATGTAACAAAGTCATAAACCCTCCTTGGGAAAATTTAAAAGCTGGGTCCCCTTAGTTTCACATAGATCAGACGTGTTACTGTAGCCAAAATGAGTCTAATATGTAATGAAAATTCAAACCAAAATTTAGTCCTGAATTAACATATCTCCAGGATTCATGCAACAACATGTTTATGTAGACATCACAATTGTGTCCAGTCTTGTCACACCATCAGCTGTATCGGCGAGAAATAATATTCTTCTTGCAGAAGAGGGAACTTTCAGTTTGACCACTGATATGCAACGCTTCATAGCAGGTTTCTTTGGACTGGGTGTGAATCTTATTGCAAGTTATTTACACATAATCAAGTGCTACACGACTTTCGTAAATTTTATATCTGATGATTTTTAAAGGAATTCAACTTACATCAAGCAGTACAGGAGATGAGAGAGAAAACGATGACGAGTGGATACTGGGATTTAATGAGTAAACCACAAGAGGTTGTTGTTGTTGTTGGAAGCTCCCCTCCCTTCCTCTCCTCTCCTCTCCTCTCCTCTCCTCTCCTCTCCTCTTCTCCGTGACAAGGAGNGTACAGGAGATGAGATAGAAAATGATGATGAGTGGATACTGGGACTTAATGAGTAAACCACAAGAGGTTGTTGGTGGAAGCAAAGCTCCTCTCCTCTCCTCTTCTTCCCCGTGACAAGGAGGTGCCATCCACTTCTGAGCTGGCACCATGGAAATCAGCTCCCAGCCACTCCCACAGCCCACCTGCAGCACAGACTTGAAACTTTGACCTTATGTAAATCTCATGAAAAGGTAAGGGCCTCACTTAAATCAGTTCCTTAATAGTTGTCAGAAACCTCAAGTGTGGCAGTGAAGTACTCTGTCTTGAGAGAATAAAGCCAGAAGTGAGAGGCAGCAGAAGAAAGGCTTCCACATGCTGGCAGTGTTAGAGGAAATAAAATCACTCCTGGAGGCCTAGCAAAATTGTGTGTTCATTTTAAAAGTTATTTTAAAATTAATGACTTTGACATGGAAGAGAGATGAAGAGTAATCAGGCTTTTGGGGGGAAAAGGGAAGCTTACTCTGCAAACTGGTCAGATCTTTGAAGTAAAGAAAGGAAAAGGCATGAGGGAAGCATGAGTTTTCAATTACAGCTTGAATTCAGAAGTTTTGGCAAAGACAGATGAATGGGAGTATGTAGGAGGTTTTTTTAACACTGTACTTCAACCACACTTGTTGCTGACCAACATTAAGATTAATCCTTTTGTTCATTTTTTTTATTACAGCTTAAAAATACCTGTATTTTAACCACATCTTATGGTGAATTTTTTTTGTAACTTTTTTTTTAGCTAAAAGAACAAACCACAGAGTAATTTGCACCAGAACTTCAGTTCTAACCACAACAGAATTTGAAGTTTTGCAAAATTCGTGCAGTTTTTACCATTTAATTTTCCTGAATTTAGCTCTTCATCTGTACCTGACTGGCACAGTCGAGTTCTTAAGAGGTGGTAATAAAATTTAATAAACACTTCTAATCAGCATTTATTTTATGCAAAGACCCAAAAAGCAAATCAGAGAGCTAATACATCCTATAACACTGTAACACAATTGTGCAGAAGTATGGGTTTCAATTTCCTGATCCAATGATTACATCAAACAAAGAAAAAATGTTTATATTGCCACTTGGATTGTTCAGCTGAAAGCCATTTATCAAACATAGCAGATAATCAAACATCAAGAACACTAGCTTATAAATCTCCTACTAGCACTGCACCTGTGGAAAACAAATGTTTCCCTGGTTGGATGCCAGGTTACGGCACACTGCAATCAGCCTTGCAATATAGAGTAGGCTCAGAGGATATGGATACATGGCATAACCCAATGCCAAAGAAAATTGATTTTTAGGACAGGTGCTGACTGGAGTTTGCACAATGTGGAATCACAGAATCATAGAATGGTTTGGGTTGGAAGTGACCTTAAAGATTTTCTAGTTCCAACCCCCCTGCCATGGGCAGAGATGCCACCTGCTAGACGAGGTTCCTCAGAGTCCCATTTAACCCGGCCTTGAACAATTCCATGAATGGGGAATTCACAACTTCTCTGGGCAACGTCATGTTCTGTATAGGTTAAGGTAGATATTGAGCATGTTCATATTAAATATACTGTAGAACAGCTATGAAAAGCAAAAGCCACTTATCAGAAACAGCAGCATTTCCCCACTGAAAAACTGAGCTTGTTTTGCTGGTAAGAAAAAGTTTTATGGTCTAGTGTTGTTTCCTGTCTCAAAGGAGCCATTTTGCAAATACTGTGTTTATAGGTAAAGTAATCCCATCACCTTTCCTCTTGTATAGGAAACCTTGTTACTCTTAAATGAATCGATGAGGGAAGAAGAGGATAATATATAAACAGGCTGGTTGATGAACAGCATCAGAGCAATCATTAAGATTCTTTACTCTCTCCTTTCCCAATCAGTTTGCTTCAGAGATGACAAAATACAATTACTGAAATAACAGAGAAAAAAAAATGAGGCAGGAATGTGCTGTGGCCCTGCCACTGAAGGCTGAGGAGCACTCAAGCTCTCAGTGAAGATGAAGATAAATGCCAGAAAAAGCAAGTGTACTTCCTATGTGGTCTGAGCCCATTTTGTTCACCTGATGAGAAAACACTGTATTCAGTAAAATGCATACATTAACTCCCATGGAACTTTATCCAGGTGAATAGTCACTAATGTGTGCTCAAAGAATTGTGCCCCAAGAGATTGAAAATTACTTAATGAAATATACCTCCATTCAACCTTCTTAATGTCAAATACATTCCGTTTGCCTAGTGTATTCTAGGAAATACTGCTGTTTCATTCTCTTTATTTAGTGAATGCCTTGTGGATGACAGAGCATTCTCTCTGTCACATTTACTTTTACAAGGCCGAATCTTGGTTATCAGCTAGAACTGATTAAAGACCTCAAAATGTATCTGTATTGTTAGCCAAAAATATAGATATAAAATAATCATCCTAGAGTAATTCTTTCCATGGCTTACAATGATTGATGTACTCAAAGGAACCAAAGCAATGGGACAGCACCCAATTCCTGATTTGAAGTGTTATTTAATCCAGGAAATATTTGGCTGCAGAGACATATTTGGTAGGAGAGATCATAATGAGGCTGGAAGGTTGTATATGAGGTTTGAGTTTCCTATTTTGGTGTGATATCCCACAGCACACTTTGAAAATGAAGGGGAAAGTTATCATATGCCTTGCGGAAACTTGGCTTAGATATTTTCTGACTCCTACCTTAAGGCTGAACTGGGAGATTCCTGCTGTAAATGGCAAAGAACTGAATCTGCCTGTCCTAAGAAAATAATTGCATATTATTTTTGCATGATGATTATGATGGTTGATGAAAATTTTCTGAAATAATTTTCTCTGACTAACGCTGTTAGGAAACTTGTACTATACTGAATTTTGTGTTGGATTTTTCTGATGTGAAAGAAGTCATAAAGATGTAGTGATAGGACTAGGGGGAACAACTTCCAACAGAAAGAGGGTAGGTTTCGATTAGATATTAGGAAGAAATTCTTTACTTTGGGGGTGGTGAGGCACTGGAACAGGTTGCCCAGAAAAGTTGTGGATGACCCATCCCTGGAAGTGTTCAAGGCCAGGCCGGATGGGGTTTTGAGTGACCCCATCTTGTGAAAATTGTCCCTGCCCATAACGTGGGGGGGTGCAACTAGGTAGTCTTCGAGGTCTATTTCCAACCCAAGCCATTCTATGTTTCTACGATTTTCTTTGGTAGTGGAAATTTCAAAGTTATTGTTAGTCTAACCTTTTACAGGCAAAAAGATTACCTGTGGGACCATGTGGCTGGCTCTAATATTGTATTGATATTTGCTTTGTGCTCCACAATATTGTGTTTTCCTTGGTGTCTTTATAAGGCTAATGTGAGGGGAAGGGGACACTAGCAAATTGAATCACACAGATCTCTGCAACAATTAAGGGTTATTCAAATAATAGTAAAAGCTCAGCTATTGCCTCTCAGGCTACTCCCCACACGGGACCCTCTACCTGAAGTGGCTTCATACAAATGTCACAGGACAGTCTTAGTACATCTTGCCTGGCTTCTGCTGAATACAGGAACGGTTCAAAGAACTGCACAATGTGAAAGGAGGTTGTTGGACCCTCCTTGTTTTGGCTTCTAGTGACTCATGTAAACTGCTGAGAACAAAACTATTTTCAGTAGCTCCTGCCTCTTCCCTTTCAATCTTTGTAAGGAATGTCTTTGCAGAACAAAGAAATGCTTCTCCTTTCTTACCAACCAGAGTAACATTTCCAAGAGTCTTCCCAGAGACTCTCTCTTTTTTTTTATTTGAGAAGAACTTCTTGGACATGTCAAATTGGTAAATATGAGGACAGAGAGAAATAAGGACTGAACAAGCAGAAGAGAGACAAGAATTTTATTACAGTATTTCTTCCCAGAAGAAGTGCAGAGTAGGTTAGAGTTAATCACAGGATCACCTTTTGCTTCTGATTTTCAAATGTTTCATTTTATCCTATCATATGCAGAATGGCATGAATACATTAATAAGAAAGTACTGTTAGAAGTTTCAGCACTTGATAAATAAAATCCAATTAGGCATGGACAGATATGGATCTTCTTTCAACTAATTTGAACATATTTTCCATTTATTTGAACTAAATTTTGCCCTGGCTGACTTCACAGCGTTGCTGTGCCCTGTTGAACAGGAGCCGCTTACACTGCAGCGTCAGTGCTAGACCTGTATCACACAGTTTGACTCTAGAGGCTACAGAGGCAGAGGAGACAGGGTCTAGCAGAGACCACGAGCCCTGGGGAGATAACCTGTTCTCTTATCAGAGGTCAGGTCACCCGTGAGCAGGCTGTAACCTGGTTGTGTGAGTGCGTGCTGGATGAGCAGCCATAAGGACACTGGGAGGTGAGCTCAGCCGTAGTCCTTGTACCTTCTGAGCCTGCCGGTAGCTGAAGCATTACAAAGAGCAGGGAGAGGCCAGGTCATGCTCTGCACTCCTTTGCTGTGGTATTGTAAGTATTTTTTCTGCTTTGAAATCAAAACACTTTGATATCCCTTGAACAGCAGTCTGTGCAGAATGTATGTGGAAAAGCCTGCAGTGGCAGAGAGAGACATGATGTTATATTGTATTATTTGAGGAACAGAAAGGGTGACAACACACATACACATGGTGTCAGAGGATGGAAAGACTTCCTTTTGGTTTTTCATTTTTTAGTATACTGCCAAGTGATTTTAGGATAAAAATAACATGCAGTATTATGATAACTTTTGTTATTTTTGTCTGACATCAACATTGATGTCTGAAAAGTACAAATGCATTACAGATACATATATAAATATGCTATACTAATATCTGAGGTATAATTGCATTCTGTATCTATTTTACACTACAGTTGAACAATTTCGAGGATGTCAGCCTTCAGGAGGCAAAACTGCTGTTTTACAATTAGCAGTATATGTTTTTTTTTGTAGGTAAGAGAGACAAGAATTGCCCAGGAGTTAGAAGATCAAAGAATTTGGGTTGTTGCTGGATCATAGCCCTTCTCTGTAACTGTGCCCAGCTCCTCAGAGTTGTCTAGCCCTATGAAATGCAAACAGGAAAAAAAGAGATGTCTCATGTCCTGTGTTATGACAGGCAGAGGAGCCTGGGCTCCTACACAGCTTTTGGAAACTGATGTATTCCTAACGATGCTGTTTGTGGATGAGGTGGGTTACAGCACACAGCCTGACAAAAGCCACACAAGTATTTGTGCTATTTTAAAAGCTGAGAAAAACAGCGACCTGGCCACTTTTTTTGGAGAAAGCAAAGCTAGTATCTGTTTGGGAGTGCCCCAGACTCTCTATCTACCTCGTTTAGGAGTGCAGATCTTGATGGCCTCACTTGTAAATTGGTATTGGTGAACCTTCCCAGCTTCCTGATTGTTATGAGGATGGCTGCAGGTGATATCATTCCACTGCCCTAAGGGGTCACAGATTACAAGTCCTACAGTTTATAGTCCCTTTAACTGCTGTAACTGCACAAGAAAAATATAGAGTTATTTTAAGAGAAGGCCAGTACATGCTTTAACTTGAGTGTATGAGTGCTGTGTTGTAGAAATCAGTCTTCATTCTATTGAGCTTTTCTAACATGCACAGTTTCTTGAATTCAATAAAGTTCTGAATTTTACTGAATATTGATGTAATGCCGGGTCCTTGAAGGCAGTGCAAACAGGACTGCAGTCTTACTGTAATAAAGCATTTAAGAGAGAGTGTAGATTCAAATTTATGTGTGCACTGTACTTTGCTGTGTGAGAGGCCATAAAGGGTTGGACTGCAAACAGTGAAGTGGAAGGAAATGTGATTTCATACCAAGGATTCACACCACGACTGGGGACTGCTTGCAACAGCTTCTGTAGGTGTAAATAGATCTTACTCGCCAGAGAAAAGCATTTTACTTTGGTAGATGAAGTCTGTGTGTTCGAAGAGATCTTCTGACCAGCAAATTAATTGTTCTGGAAAAATGGCATTAAAACTTGAATTTGAACCAGACAACCAATAGACAGAATGGACTGGTTCACAACACCATTATCATTGTTCTGTATGGTTATGATGGCAAATACTGTGGTTTTTGCTAGAATGTAGACCTTCAACCTTTAGCCATCTCATTCAAAGAATGTTACATGTTTTCATATAAACAGCGACTTGATGAAAAGTATGTTTTTCATTAAATGCTACACATTTTCGAAAACCTGTATGTTCTAGTAAAGTATCATGTAAAAAAAATTGAAACATTTTGGTCATAGCTCTTGACTTTCAAATGATCTTTCAGAAAGTATTCGCTACTTTTAGTATATATTTTGGAAGTCTTTTAAAATGCAAAAGCCAGTAAAAGCTTTTAAATCTTGCAGAAATTAAATGCCTAAATTTTATTGGTTTTTTTTCTGCAGAACTTCTTCAACAAGAAAGTCACAGTCATTTCTTCCCTTCATTTTCTGAGTGTAAAATAAAAACAGAAAATTCAAACCAGATTGTGATCAGAAAATTAGTGTTAAATCCCAATTCCTCTTGCCACTCAGTTATTGATACAAATTCAAGCTATAAATGATATAATGCAAATTATGAAGTAAGCAGCTTAATTCAAAGTTTTTAGATATATAAGCATACATACAAATTATATATGTATAGCCCATTTTCTTCTGCTCAACATTTTTGTCAGATCATGAGTGTTGCATTTACTCATGGAAGCATCTCTGGCACAGGGTTTGTAATGTGCTCTAGATTCCTGCCTCAGCCTACCAAGTGTAGCAGATACTTCTGCCAGCCTGATAGTATCTAATTACAGAGCCAAGGGGTGCATAATTCAGCAGAACGCTCTGAGATGCTGAAAGATGATATTCTGAGACAGAGAAGGGTATATCAACCCTTGATTTAGGTCACATAAGCAATTCAGTACTGCATGAACAACATTTTGAATGCTATACCTCAGCATAGTAAAAGCCTTTAAAAATCTCATATGTGATAAAGCTTTTCAGATTTTACCAAAGTACTATATCAGCTCATTTGCTTTTAATTTATTACTTTGTTCTTTAAAAGAATCAAATGTAAATTTGAGGGTGATGCTTCCATTGAAGTTAATAATATATGGATATGCATGTAAATAGCTATTCTTTTCAACCAATGAGGTTAAAACACATATTTATACTTTCTATCTAGAGAGAGGATTAACAACAATCCCGTGACTACTTTGGTAGTGTTGCTCTCATGGTTTTCATCTGCAACCAAATAAAAATGAGGTTAACATCATGCGTATAGTATTACTCTCACTGATGGACTTGTCTGTTTACTTGTTTGCAGACACGGTCATATACAAAGGTTTTCAAAAGGCAAATTTCATCAGTGTTTTAGGAGCAATCACTTTATGCCCCAAGGGATAGCAGTGGTCCTTACATTACAAGCAGAAAAGCATTGGCTTGGACCACTAGTAGCTATTAGTCATGCTGCAAAAATGTCCACATTGAGGGTTTTGGTCCAAAGATAAAAAGCCACTCAAAATCAGCAAGGCAGACAAAAATGTCATAAAATATATTAAAGAAAATCTATAGTGTTTAAAGAGTGATTCATGGAAAATATGCTGAAGAATTAATTCAGTGTTGTTATTCAGTAGTTAGTTTTATAAATTCCCCTCACAAACAGAAAAGAAATATCTGCTCAGACTGGTGGGACTGGTCAGGGCCAAGGTAACTACGAGACCAATAGAAAAACATGGACACTTCTGCTGCTGCTTCGGTTGCAGCTGGACCCAGAAGTCAGGAATAAGATATGGTGAGGAAAGTCTGAATCCAGAGATATTCATGATAAATTAATGGTATTTATCTGGCTTTCAGAAGCACCATGGAAACACCTGACTGTTGTACTGTTTTTTCAGAGCTACTGAGAAGTCTGTTATTAGTGCCGAGGCAACTGTTATACAGTAAAAGGTAAATTCTCAAAGAAATGTTTAAGGAGTGTGATTCTCAAATATTTCATATTTATGAAGTTCTAGTAATACACAACAGTTTTATTTTTTTTAAAGATACTCCAAAAATTTTTAAACAACTTAGAGATTTACATATTCTGTAATATATTTGTTGTACAGTTACATTGACTACTGGGATTTCTTTTAAAAAAGGTTTAGGATGTCTTATTTCAGTGACCTTCTCTCTGTTTTTACATTTACCTTGTTTTGTTTTACTGCCTGTCTCTTTTGTTTGTCGTATTTTTCATGTTTTTATTTCTACATTTAGTCTCTACTATTCTTGCTCTCTCAGTATCCTGAAATTTTAGGTTTTGGTTTATCATCTGGTTTTGGTTAATTCTGTATTTTCAGCCCTTTTTCAGTCCCCAGCATCCCTCCATTTTATTGCTCATCTGCTTGCTCTATTAAGCCTTCTCTTTTTCATCAGCAGTTTCTTCCTTCCTTTTGTGGTGCCACTTGATAATGAGCTCACAAATTTAGCCTCATGGATGGCACCCCTCAATATTTGCCCTGTTAAGGATTATATTTAGTTGCAACCATGTCAGATGGATGCCAGTGGGATGGCAGAGGGGTAGATTTCCCCCAGTTGTACACCGGGACCAGGATGGACAGGGCTTTGAACAAACTGGTCTAGCAGGTAGTGCCCCTGCTCATGGCAAGGGTGTTGAAACTAGGTGATCCTTAAGGTCCCTTACAACCCAAACCATTCTGTGATTCTATGATTCTATGATTTGCAAAAGCCCTGACTGACCTGATAAAGAAATCTGTGAAAAGACTGAGTCAGGCACAAAGTAAGTAACGTGGTGGTTTTTTCATGTTCAATCATGAACAGGATTGAACTAGTAAAGAAATTACTTTTTCTCTCTAGACAGAAAAAAGGGGCAGCTGTTTCTTAGGCTGGAAGTGGCAGCTCTGCTGTGAAGTGATGCAGGTCATACTACTGCTGTTGCTGGATACTTGACACTCCCAAGAAAAATGCAAGCTCTTCAGGCTGAGGCACTAAAGCAGAATGTGCCCTTAGACTCTTGGGGAGATGGTAACACTGGGCTGTTAAACTAAGAGCTGTAAATGATGGAGAGGATTGTTACTAGAGCAACTAAAGCATTTCTCCCTGAAAACTTAAATCCCTTCCTTGGCACTCTTTCCATACAGACACTTTCTCTGAAGCACAACCTTGGCCGATGTGCACAGGGTTTCCTGAATCTGACACAATAGTTACCACCTTAGGCCAAATGGTATCCGCAAGTGTTGCCTATTATCAAAAGAGAAAAAAACCCTTGCAACAGTGCTAGAATAGTAAAGTAAAAAGCAGACCTTTACTTGGAAGCTTCCAGGTGTCTCAGTGGTGATGGGCACACACGGTCAGATTTCCACAATTTTTATAAGGTTAATTAATTAGGATATCTAATGAGTACATCCATTAGGAGATTCAGTTTCCTCAGTAACCCAGCCCTGGGTCAACCCCTTGGAGTTGATCCAAAGGCTTCTTTGCCCCACTTCTTGTTATGACTTCTCAGATTCTGGTTGGAAAACAAAATGTTCTTCTTGTAGGTCCTCTTCCTGACAATAAGACTAAACAATATTTCAGGAATGTATTACAAGGTTAGCTTATTTTTCTAATATCTAGGTGAAAAGGGTAGGAAAACTACTGGAGCTACAGCATGAATTAGCTATCTACAAAGCTACAAATATATGAAAAATACATAAAAAGCTTAGGAATCATAAGCTTCTTGCTTCAATGAGAATTCAACCTACAAGAAATGAAAGTAAGTGGTTAATGTAAGTCACTCCAAATCTTTTGGTGCATTCATCTGTCCAACTTCCACAGTTTTATTAAAGTTTTGCCATGCCCGTTAACCAGAGAATTGCCTTCTGTTTAATTTCACCTAGAGTTTTATGTGCATTTGTGAGTTACAAGAGGTGATTCTAATTTCAAGTTTGTAAAGCAAAATTAGTAAAAGTTCACTTTCTAAAGTGTCTTTATTTTCATTTGTTTACATTGCTTATTATTTATTATGCTTTTGCCACAGTTCCAACCTAGGAAGGAAAAGCATAGTGTTTACACGTTTATTTCAAGGGTGTATACTGGTAATTAAATATTACAGTTTGCAGCCTCTATATTGCTTAGAAAAATAAGAATTAACATAGATCCTTATTATAAACCCCCTGTTTTTCATTACCGATGTGGTTTTCAGACAGGTGACAAGAAGGATTTTCCTGCTATGATAAAAATCCTTGCAAGGACAAGTTGCGTACATTTGTAGCACAGAAAACAAGGTTTTTATCAAAATTTCCCTGGAGAATTATTTAATCAATGTCCTTGGTACTTCTTTGCAGGGCAAACGATGATGTTTCTTCATTGCCATGTTAGGAAAAAATAAAGGAATAAACATAAAAGCGACTCTTTGTACACAGCCTCCACTTGATATCTTTCCAGATCACTTTACAACTTTCCATTTTTCCATCTCTTCTGCTGCTTATTTGTATGCTGAAGGGACACCACAGTCCTGATGCTTCACTAGATAATGACTGTCTGTACCTGTGCTGCCAGCCTCTGGTGTCTGGGAACAAACAGCATTAGAGATTAGAGCTGTGAAGGAACAAGAACTTCCACCCTGTTGGATAGTTTTGCACTTCAAAATGTATTTTCACTCCAAAGAGGAATAAATGAGGAATATGAGAAATTTTCTATTTAAGTAATATTTTAAGAACTTCTTTTGGTTACTTATGAAAACAACGAACTCTTCTTCCTTCAAGTAACCCACGTGTGGTTACTAATATTTTGCAATATTTATGTATACTACTTGTCTTTTACCCAGAGAACGAGCTAATTCTCTCACTTGGAATGTGTGAACAATATGCTGGAGGAGAGTCAATGCTGCAGTAGCAGTATAACAGATTTTCGACCTAGAAAACAGGCTGGAGAAAAGTAGCCTATTTTCATAACATGTGTTCCTAAAATTGAATTTCTGACATCCATTCAAAGAGAAAAAATATTGACCTATCACAACATAGGTCCTTTCCAGAATGGGAGATGAAAGCCATGGTTACATATGTTGGCAATCACACTTCCAGGGCTCTGTAAGTGATCTGTGAAATGCAAATATTTTTCCTGAGAACTCTTTACCATATGAAGAACCTTGTAAACACCTCTCTAAGCAAAATATACTTTTTGCAAGGATTTTTTTTTTGTATTTAGGTAGTAAGATAAATCATGACTGGTTATATTGCAAAATCTGCAATGGCATCTGCCCAATTTAACAACTATGTTTTTAGAGTTAATGCATGACCTAGGTAAAAAAATTGTCTATTCACCCATCAAGGTTCATTTTCCACACAGTGCTACAGTACAGTAGAGGTATCCTTGCTTTTTATTTTCTAACTCATGTTCTAACTCCTGGAATCCTGATGAAATAATTAAATATAATTTGCTGAATATAATGGATAATTTGGAAAGCTTGGAAATGCATTACCACCTTTTTAAAAAGCTGGGATTTTAGTTATATATTTGAACATAATATCTTCGTTTAGAGTAATGATTCTTGGGCTTCTTGAATATCTATCACTCTCTCTTGGAAAACGAATCCCTGTAGTATTTGCACTATCTAATTATTTTCACCCTAGAAAGGAAAGAAGCGGCATAAACTTTTACATATGGAAAAGTGGGGTAAAAAGTAAAATCTGGATTGTAGTGTGAAACCTTTTTCAGCTGGCTGCAGGTTTTTGATTGGGCACTGAATACACACAAAATATACTTTTCTATTGTTTGGATGTTAGAGCAATTTTTTGTGGAACTACATTAAAAATTAGGGATACATCTGTACCTTCTGCAGTCATAATCTAGTTCAGCATGGAGACCTAAGGTATTCTAAGTTAATGTTTGCTCATGGACATGCTAAAGGTTAGCTTAGGCTTGTCTTGAGGGAGATTGTCAGCAACAACTAAGGTAACAAGTTTAGTCTTAGTCTGTGTACTACTAGACTCTGTTTCTGCAAACACAAGTGACTTTTTTAACAGAATCAGACATCAGCAGAACAATGTCAATTTATTCACATTTGGAAGTCCACCAGGATCTAAAATATATCAGTTTCTCGAAAATATATGGTGACTGTTGACTCACCATCTCTAAGACTTTCCAAAAAAGTCAAGTTGCACCTTACATAAACAACTTAAATTGCCTTAAGTTAGTGTTTTCAAGAACTTCCTCCCTCCTGTTCCATCTTCACATTTGAAAAAAAGTTGAATGTTGGATTGTGTTTTTAAGATGCTTTTTGGTTTTTTTTCTCTTAAATAATATTTTAAATAAAATTTCTCAATACTTGGAAGATATTAACCCTTTGCTTAATGTAATGGGAACTACTTTTTTTTCCAGGCCTCAACAGTCCCAGAGTTTGGCCGCATAGTAATTTATACTACCAGTCTTCGTGTGGTGAGAACCACTTTTGAAAGATGCGAACTGGTTAGAAAGATATTTCAAAATCACAGAGTTAAGTTCGAAGAAAAAAACATTGCTCTGAACAGTGATTATGGAAAAGAACTAGATGAAAGATGCAGAAGTGTCTGCGAAGTTCCCTCACTTCCTGTTGTGTTTATTGATGGCCATTATCTTGGGGTAAGTAAAGCATGAACCTAAGTTTTATTCTACAGCTGGGAAGAGCAGATGAAAATCTTGATGAATGAGAAGCAGGATTTTTAGAAAATTGCCTACAGTGATGGTAATAATCAAAGACAGAAACCCTTCTGTAGTTTGCACATATCCTCACTGACAAGTTTGATCTGAAGATGCAAAAGATAACCAAGGAGAGACTATCGGGAGGGGAGTAAGAGGTGGTAATACATCTAAGATATCATCTGTTTCTTAAAAAATACTTTATTTTGTAGTTTAAACCATGAAAATCTAGAGAAATTGATATTTTTTTCCTCTTGAGACCCTTCATGTATGATTGACCCAGGAAGATGAACACACATAACATAAACCTGCCATTTAGTAATATCTGTGTTGAATAAGAGACTAACACCTCGGGGTGTCAGGCTTCAAATATACATTGAATTTTAGATGATGTAGTCTGTATCAGGATCTGTAATCAACCGAACATATTTTAGATACAAAATTGGTTAATAATCACTTTTAAAAAAGTCTAGCTGTAGAAGAGAGAAAAACAGGCCAACTCTGCCCCATTGAAAGGCATAAACTCCAAACGGAAAACTAAAATCCCCATTTGTACACTAGTATTCTAGGTCTAGAAGCCTACTGATATTTGAAATCACCTTTTCATTGAACCTGTAATTTTGAAATGTATTTCTCATAGACGAAAAAAAAAAGAAAAATATTCTGGAAAGTGGCACAAAGAAAACAGGCTGGAAGCTCGGAGAAGGTATTTGTATCAAGTGGTGAAAAGCTAGCAATTAGCACCGACTGAGACACTGTGATTTGTGAAGGCAAACTGTATTTAAACACAGTGGGGTTATTGTGTTTGCATCACTTAAAGCTTTCATTTTCACAAAACATTTAAGTAACAAAATGCAGTGTAACCAACAATCAAGAATAATAAACACTGGACCTCTATGAACACTTTCTCCTCTTTTTCCCCATCCCTTCCTGGCTTTCCATGTGTTCTGCATGAGTTAGGCTTCCCTGAGCATTATAACAAATGCATTTGCTGTCAGAGGCCTTGCCAGACCACAAGAGCAGCTGTAAAATCACCTGCGTGCAGAATATTAGCAGACAGTGATTTTTACTTCATAGTAGAATATGCTTTTATCAAAACTCTGATTTGGAGAGTTCTCCAGCCAGCCAGGAGTAAAAGTGCTACATTCAATAGCAGTTTAAAATTCAACAGGACCCAGACTAAGATTTGCTCATCTAATTATCATGTTAAAAGTTTGAGTAATGAGTTATGATTGACTCCAAGAAAATCTCAGTCCACATATGATCAATTTGTCAAAAGAATTCAGATAAGATACTGAAATTGATTTAATTTACTGTAGGAAATGCCTGCATACAGTCATTTTGGTATGATGGATGGCCCGTTAAGTCACTGCCAGTTGAGTTTGTTTTTCTTTAGTTTGTTTGTTTGTTTTTAAAGGTTGTGAGAAACTTGTCTTCTAACAGAGGAGTGACAGTGTAAAAAACAATAAAACCTCATTAAAACTCTCTAAGTACTGTATGTGACTCTTTGGAGAAGTATAGAAAAGAAGGCAAGTGAATTATGAAGATAGCTTTCTATAGAAGAGACAAATCTACCTCCTATAGGTAAAGAAAAATGCAATAATTTAGTGCTCTGATCTAGAGACATTTATTGCAGCAGGGCAACTGCACTTACATTGTTTAGCATAAGAAAACTAAAAGCATTGGGCTGCTAAAAACCAGCGAAACCCCCAGATATGGGATGTGTTTTCCTGCTTTTCCTTTCTCTCTTTTTTTTAAAATTGATGAGGCACCCTGTAGTTAACTGGAACATACTTTATTTTCATGAGAGAATTAAAGTTATTCCATGTCAGAGTGACATTATTAGTGGAAAAGCAGCTTTGCAGGCAGGGAGCAGTGCATGAGGCAGCTCCTCTGCTCACAGAGAGCTCACGGCAGTGCATGCCTCACCCCTCCTCCTGCATGAGGTTTGTGCCCTCCATGCTCATTAGTGGACTAATTATCATCATGGGAGGCGCTGCTGCTTGCTGCAGCACCACTCTGGTGCGCTTTAGCTGAGATGAACCACGATGAGAAAGCCAGGTTCGGTGTGAGCAGGGCTAACTTGGGGAAAGGAGAGCCCCAGGATGAGCCTGTCACCTGCCCTGGCAAGGGACCTGCGTGCACCCATTCTGTTTGGTAAATGTGGCAAGCCCCACTATTTCATGGCAGTTATTTCTCTGACTTAATATGTCTTCACAAGAGAATTTGAAATTCATTCATTTGGAGAAATAAGGAGGGGGGCACTTTGCATGTTGAGAAGGTCTGGCAATGAAATATTCACCCCCCAGCACTGTTGATTCACCTTTAGAAGACAGTGCATGGCGACCCCAAAGGCAGCATGTTGGCTGGAACCTGTGCTAGGCTTGTGTTGCATTAGAATGCGATTGAGAACTAATTACAGAATTTGGTCTCGTTGGGAACAGTGGATATTTCTATAATGCTTTTTATAATAATTAACTTCTGATATGCAAATGAAACACAGAAATCCCAAAGCCTGGTGTGTCAATAAATATATAAATCATGTGATATTTCCCTCTTTTTTTCTCTTTTTTCTTTTTTTTTTTAATTTTGAATATTTATTTCCTGAAAAGTCCCTCCCTGAAGGAGATTGCATGTAGCAGTACAAAGGAGAACCTTTACTGAGCTATGCAGCTTTCAATGAGTCGTAAGGAGAAAAAACCCTAAACCTGAATTAAAATATGAACAGTTTTGAAAGGTGAAAGATTATTCTTAATGAGATAAAAGTAACAAAAGCACCAAAACCCGCACGTGCATCTGATAGAGTATATCTATCCCAAGCTATTCAGAAGCACAGACAGTTGTTTGAGCACTGCAGGCTGCGGGGATAAATATTCACAGTGCCATGGAATTCATCATTGCCTGCGCAGGGACAATGAAACAAATCCATGACTTGGGCAGAAGCAATTAAAAAATCATATTTAGCCCCTGTCAAGCAAAGTCCTGCATGCTGCAGTTCAGCAGGGCTTTTAATCTTCTCATTTTTTTCAGGATTGAATCATTATATTTCTTGACATATACTGTCTAAATATCAGTCTGTCAGGAAATTGCTGTTTCTTTCTGGTGCATGCTCCTTACCGGCTGATCTAATCCCTTCTTTTCACCTGAGGTTGTCTCCATCCGAAATGGAATTATGCCATCTGCTGGGATACCAATGCAGAATAAAAAAATTGCTTCCAGAAAACAGAAAGCCACATAGAAAAAAAATATGGAGCATTAATTTACTCTTATAAAGGCATTCAGAATTGTTAAAGGTTTATGTTATGCAAAGACCCACTCTCCTGGAAAAGGGATGCAAATAAAACAGGCAAATTAAGTAATTCTTTGTAAATATGTTGACCTACAGCATAATACCTTAAAGCTACGTGTATTTTGTTTTTCTACTTGAAATATATGATTGAGTTCCAGTGTTCACTTGCCATACAAATCTACTTGATTTTTTTCAGATATATGTATTGAAGTCTGTTTTTTCTGAAGAAAATACCTCCTGTTTAGTTTTCCCAGCAATAATGAATCCAAAACAGCATGAGATTTGTAATAAAATCATTATGTTTGACACGCTGGTTATGATAATTTCCAAAGAATAAGGAGGCTGGTTTTGTAACTGACTTTTACAAAATATATGTGTAAAATATTTTCTGTGAAACAGAAATGAACAGTTTCCCTTTAGCTGACTTCCAGTGGCCATATATATTTAGTAGCTCTCTATAACTCCCATGTTTTGTTAAATACATTTTTCTGGTATTGACTCGATGGGAGAATATGAATGGCTCTGTGACAGTAAAACTATTATGTAATTATTGCATTCGGTCACCTAGCCTTTTCCCACTGGTTTCCTCCTCTTTGCAGTTTAACATGTCAGGAAATTCAGGGTCCAATTGCTTTTTAAACATCAACCTTCCCCGTTCTTTGCATATCAAATCCAGAATTTCTGGTGCTGGTTCTATACTGCAGTGTCAATTTTCTCCATTTATGGGCAGGTTTCCAGGCAGTTACTTGTACCCTCTGTGTATCTGGTGCCAAGGGGCCCCTGGCTGTGAGAGGTGTGGTGTTGCAGGCTGAAGGGAGTGTGATCTGTGGGCAAAGATGGGGCAGACCCAGCCCAGCTCCTCGGTGCATTGCAGTGAAGAGCATGGCAGGGCCAGTGGTGGTGAAGTGTGTGTGGTTTTGCTGCCTTAACAAGAGGCCTTGCTTATGTGCTTAGCAAAATAGGAAAAAGGGCATGAAATTTATCTGCACTGCAAATGTGTCCACAAGAGGGATGTTGTAGGGCCTTGATAATTTTTCTCAGTATATAGGAATGGTGTGGAAGAGAGGCTGCTTCCCAAAACCAGTGGTTATTCTAGTAAAGCCAAATACAGAGCCATATATCTGTGTTTATTCCTTGATGAAGAATTTAATTACCCTATTAATTATGGACTCTGTGTGTTAAGACTCAAAGATCCAGAGGGAAGGTTGACCTCTGCAGACTTTTATTTATATTCCAGTTGGGGCAGCCATTAATCAGGGAAGACAGACTGGAACACTTAAAAACATTGATAGCCATTCTGATGTTTGGGTTTTAATTTAAAAAACATAGCTTTCTACTTTGAAAGGAACACAGCTGACTGACTGAATGTCATCAGAAATATAAATCCTTTAAAACAGAAATCTATAATGGGAGACCTGTCAAACTTTTAATTACTGTGCTGTAAAAGCCAGTTAGCATCATCATACAACATCACTGTATCATGGGGCAGAAGTCACAGGAATGCTTTTTCCAACTGTGGCCAAAGAGAAGAGATCCTTTCCTAAAGAGGACAAACTGAGGCTCATCTAGCTTAAGGAATTTGCAGTGCTACAATCCCATCATCAATAAAGCTGCAAATCCTTGATGTCTCTGCTTCAGCTGAGCAGCACAAGCTTTGTCTTAAGCTGCTGCAGTGTATTCAGGCCTCAAGCTAATACTCCGTGGGCTGCCTTGGCCACTCCTCCCTGTTGTGCCAGTCAGTCCTATTGCCTGCTCCTGTGTGTGAAGGCGGAGAAAGATGAGAGGACAAGTGTGAAAGGGGCCAACAAACTGCTAAAAACTGCTCTACTGGGGACACAGACAGCCTAATGCATGGGCTGGAGCTGGTGCGCTCTGTGCCCATGATCTATAATGGATTTCAATAGAAGAGTCAACAAAATAAGGCTAGCTCATCCGTCCCTGTCATCTTCTGTGATTAATTAAGTACAACTAATTACCTTGTGTGATACTTCTACTTTTTAAAAATATCTCTTTGAAAGTATAACATTGTAAGAGTAGTGTCCACTGAAAAAGTGGCTTTCCACATCCACTAAAATATTATCATCTTCCTTTTTAACTAAAATGAAAATCATCAAACACAGAATCAAAAGTTCTTCTGTTTTGTACACAGCCAGAGAAAAAGACTTTCTACAAGGAAAATAACCTTAGTAGGGTGTCATAAAAAGACCTTTGAAATGTTTGGTTGCCTTTAATTGGCTTTTGGGCGACACAACTGCAGTCTCAGTAGTCCCCAGCAAGGTGCAGTGATTGGTTGGACACTTAGAGGAATATTAGAGGCACACGTGTTCCCTGTGCTCACCAGCAGCTTTTCCTGTACCTCCTAGAAACCAGGAGAGGTGTTGGTGAGGAGCTGAGGCTGACCATAGACAGCTCAAAGTTATGGCACGTCTGAGATGTGTGCCAGCATCCCACTGCACCTCAGCCCCATGCCAGCGTCCCACCACACCTTCTAGTTAATGCTGGAAGCAAACTCAAAGACAGAATTCAGCAATCTGGATATGCAGGGACCAGCAAACTGGGGCATCGCAATGGCATGAACTCACCATGTGGTGAAGAAGCGGCCAATTGCCCCTGGCAGCAAGTAAGGCCTGTGTACCTGTGCCTCAGTTTCCTCACCTTTTTGTTGGTTACTGATCAAAAGTGTCTGCAAGTATTTCACAATATTTAGTATGCAATGAATTTGGTTACATAAGCGAAGTACAGACATTCATATGTGGCCCTCCAATTAGAAGAGAAGGGAACAAAAAGTTCTATATCCTCCCCGGCACTTTAATTTTGTCTGCAGATCTCTTAGCATTTACTTTCAGGAGAAAAAAAAAATCCCCAACACTTCAGTAGAGCCTTGGTTCAGGAGACAGAAACCCTAAGAGGCCTAATATAGTCAGACTAAGTTATTATTACTTATTGTTATGTCTCACTTTAATGTTCTTAGAGTATTTTCATTACTCTTTTTCTCCTTGTGTTATATGTTAGGCATATTATGTCTTAATTCAATGCTCAGCTGCCAGAATATTTGAAATACAATCTCCTTTTCTCATTTTGCTGCATTCTCTGATGTGCTGTATATTTATATAATTGTTATTTTTGCACGTGATAACTAGAAATATTTCTTATTCTGTTGGGAAACATACCCTGTAAAATAAGGAGAACACAAGCAGAATTTCCAAACTGTGTCACCTTTTAGAGAAAAAGCAATGTGGTAACAAACTTCAGGCATTACTATCAGACCTGTGATTAGATTCTCTTCTCCTTCTAGCTTTACTAGGGTTGACCTAATTGCAATATAATTAATGTAAGTCAAATTTGTCCTCAACCTGTTTAAAATTACAAGACCAAATCTTCTAATCATCTCTGTTTTTTTTCGTGGAAAAATGGCTGATATTTTTCATCTTCTTTTTCCTAATAGGGTGCTGAGAAAATTTTACTAATGAATGAATCTGGGGAACTGCAGGATCTCTTAACGAAAATTGAGGTAGTTGTATTTCTGCTAATAAATATAGGGAATATACATTTACTACTTGTAATCGAGTAGAATTTCTTCTTTACGATTTCCTTTTCTTTTGCTATAAACAGATGATCCCAAATGCTTTTTTTGTTTTACTCTTTTTTTACACCCTGTTTTGGGGTGGGGGCCTTATAATGTTATTACCTAGCCTAATATGTGTCCTAGTCTTGGGACGAAAAGTCCATGCATAAGACAATGTCAGACTACAGGAAACTGATAACTGCTCGCTGAATACAACCACTGCTTCACTGTCTTTTGGTGGTTTTTTTTGGTGTGTTTTGTTGGTTTGTTTTTTTCTTTCTCTCTTTTATTTTTTTTCTCAAAAATGGGTTTGCTAAAATTGCAAGGGGTAGTCAGGTTTCTTCATTGCTGGAGATGCAGAAGGTGGTTACACAAATTGCCATCTGTTCAAGGAGGAAATGGCCATTTCTCAAGAAACTGAGCTAAAGCAATTTGGCTTTATTTTCTTGACTTTTGTTAGTTCTCTTAACTATATCTAAAGGTATCTGCATATTTACAAGCCTAACAAGCAATAATGAATGTAAAGATTAAAAATACTATTCTCTTAAAATTTTGAGGTTATTTGCAATAATGTTCAATGAAGTAAACAATCATCAAAAATTATGAAACATGGCAGCACACCTGAGATAAAAAGAATGTTAATTTTACATTAAATATTTCCAAAGGTTGTCCCTGGATGAGCTAATAGTAATAGGATCTGTTTGCCCTGTGAAGAACAGCAAATTTATGAGCTACAGAACAAAAAAAAAAGCATGCCTCTTTTGCATGTTCATCTGAGTTTTCAATAGATGAATGCTATTATTAATGTTTTGCAGAAATATTTTCATTTTTCTTGATGGTGCTCCACGTACTACATTTCCTGTGGGTATTTTACTATACTCTGGTAATAATTTGTCACTAATTTTTAGTAGTAGATAATTCCTCAGACTAGCACTAGCAGGAATTGTATGGATTTTTGTTCTTTCTTTGTGAATAAACATGCAAAACCTTTACTCAGCAGTGCAATGCTAAAACATGCAGTGGTAAGTACCCGAAGAGGCATACCTTTCCTTTCTCTGATTTGAACTTGAAGGCAATCATTAAATAAACTAGCCACATTTTCAGCAATCGAGACTTAAATGTGTCTTTGAAATCTCTTCTACTGTTCTCCACTGTCTTTAATCCAATAAAAATAGAGTAAATTTATTGTTTTACTTGGGAATTGGGACAATTGAGAGGCCTCAAGCCTTGCTTGAAGCAATTTTCTCTGGGTATAACTGTTGAACATTGGTGATCTTTCTTCTTTACACTTAAAGCTTTGGCATTCTACACCCATAAATTTGAATACACCACTTATTTCCTTGAGTACTACTTGTCAGAAGCTATGAATTGCTTTTTGATATCATCAGCTTTAACTGTAATAGGTATAATATGTTAAGCATGAGCATGCAAATGCTGAAAGTCATAATATCTTAACATACAGCATAGAAAACATAACATCAGCATAAACTGCCTGGAGTTTGGATTCAATCATCACAATACCTCCTGGATTTAATCTAGACCTAAACAACATCCAAGTAATGCATGCAAGCTACCCTTTAGCTTGCTATTTTGGCAAGTATAAATGCAGGCTACGGGGGTATAAAGTGACCAACGAACCTTCAGTGAGCCTCTCTGACCTTCAATTGGGATCTGACCAAAGGAAGAGGCAGAATTCCTGGTCTTCCATGGTGGTTTGCCATAGGATGGGGTGGTGGGTCTTGCCCAAAATGGGAACCAGAACGTGCATTTTTAGCTGTCCTGGGGTCCTCATTGTCCTAGACCTTACGGTGGTTGATGAGGTAACATTTTTTGTCTTTCTTTCATTCTTTGAGCAGAGAGTCCAGCACCCTCAAGAGTGCCCCTCTTGCGGGGGCTTTGGTTTCCTGCCGTGCTCAGCGTGCCATGGGAGCAAGATGTCTGTGTTCCGGAACTGCTTTACGGACTCGTTCAAAGCCCTCAAGTGTACTGCCTGCAATGAGAATGGGCTACAGCGCTGCAGGAGCTGTGCAGGCTAAAAATGGCATCTCCACATGTTCAAACGAATTTTATGGTACTGCACCAGTTTGTAATATGATTTTTTTAAAAATTAATCCATTTATCCAAAACAGTCAATAAAAATCCATTTGTTGTATACTTCTGGTTTGAGCATTTGAGCTTTTTAATCTTTGATTGTCGACCATATAATGAACTCTAAAATACATCTTTCTAGTTTCCTTATAGAGAGATTTGTAGTCTGGGAAACTTATCACATTATGTGAATTCTTCCTTTTTCTATACGGGATCATCAGCAATCATTTGTGTTTTTTGAGTAATGCACTCAAAATTACAGCAAAATGAAGCTTAAACTTCAGATTATTGAGTAGTGCTGCTCTCAAAATCAGTGAAAATAAAGATTTTGTGATGTGTACTAGCTGAAGACTGTTCCACATACCACTTCCCTGAAAAGTCATGAAGGCTGTATTCTGTCCGGAATTTTATGTGGCAACAGAAGAATAGAAAAGTTTCTTGGAAGTCCCATGAATCAGCTTTCTCTTTTAGTACTGCTTTCTCTTTGTTACAAAATTAATGTTGTTAGACAAAGTTACATAAACATTTAACACAGTAGATGTTCATAACCATGGTAGTGTCTCAGAACTTTATGATTCTGTATATCACAGTAGATCTTATAATGATTCAGTGGGAACACCTGACAGCTTTATAAATTGCATATAAAGTACCCAAGGATGAGATTTCAGCTTTTTCAGCTTAGTAATTGTTGTGGTTTGATGACTAGCCTGGCATGATTGTTTCAGGGCATCTGTTCTCCAGGAAGGCCCAGGTCTATGCCCAGACAACTCCAGTACTGTATATATGTTTGCCATTTTTGGTGGGCTTCCCCAACACAAGCACAAGAGAATTAGTCAGCAATTAGTCTCAATGGACTGTGGGCTCTCCACACCATATATATTCCAGTCTGGAAGTGCATTGCCATTCATGCACTTCCACAGAATACTTTTTCACAGGATGACTTTAGCGAGCCATCCCCAGCTTCTCATTTTGACATTGCGCATCTGCCTCATGTTCCTGCTGTCAGTTTGTACTGGCACAAGTGGTAGAAAATTAGCAGAAAGCTCCTTGATGAAATTAGTGTTGGCTAGAAAAGGCTTCCCTGGTAGTCATTTCACCCTGCCCAAAATGTGTTAGTAAGTGTTGAGCCATGTCACTTTGTGCCTCATTCTTTGTAAAGCTGTGCTGACTGGAGTTTAGGTAAGTGCGGTTGGCTCTACTAGATGTTGTTTACTCTGGTTGGGTACCCCCTTTCCCTTCCCTCTTCACCATATAACCTTCCTTAATTTCTCTGGGATGAAAAACTCAGATATTCTTTCAGTGTTTTGGGCACAGCACTGCTGTGGTATAAACCAGGATAACCACAGCTGCACAAAACATGGCTTGCAAAAAAAGCCCTGTCTGAAAACATTTGTTTTCAGATGCCTAATTTTCCTGACCTGAATTATCAGACAACTATCTTTCCTTCACCTCCCTTCCACTTGCTATGTCTAGAGGTGGTAGCTGGCGCTGAAGAGTTGGACAAGTTGAGCTTACTTATCTTTTTGAACATTTGAATGTAAGGGACTTATGCATGTTACATATTGAATGTGCAGGCTTGTGTGTACTTGCTTGTACAGTCCTACTGCTCCTACAGCTTCTACCTTAAGGCTCAGAGGAAGCATCTGGATCTTCGGCATAACATGAGAGAGATTAAATTTTATACAAAGGCCATCCATAATGCTTAGCAGCACCCCAGTGATAAAACTCTGAATTGCAGATGTGCTCACTTTTTTACTGTATGGGTAAGAAGAAAAGAGAGAAAATACATTACCCTTCTTTTATTTAATAGTCGTGTGCCTTCTGTTTCTGGCTAGTACTGCAGTCCAGACTGGTATGATACGAAATGAAAGGCAGCATAAAGCAGAATACTGATGGTTAGAATGTAATCATTTCGGATGCATGAAAACAAAGTTTTTTAGTTGTTAACTTGCTATGGATCTAGAGAGTGAAAACATTCATGATAGTGAATACTGAACTCAAGATGGCATAATCAAATTCATCCTTGAGGGAAATTACTAGTGAGAAAAATGCCAGCGCATCTGTGATACTGTAATTCCACAGTCTTCACCCCTGAGAAGACATATTACTTGATGAGCTGGTCCATATCACCATTCACCCACTGAAGCACCATATGATCAAATTACTATCACTTGTCAAAGTATGTTAAACACTTTCAGTTTCACTGAAAAAGAAATTTCTTCATTGACCTGGAAGAAGGGTTTGGAGCTGGTTTTCTTGCCATTCAGGCAATCAGAAAATGAATTCTCTTCCGAGTGAGATAAATGCACCAAATCCCATTTTCTTCCTGATTTATCTCCAGGGCCTGTGAAAGAAACCTAGAGGGACTGTCCTAGCCAAGGCTCTAACCCTTCAGAGGCACTTAATGCCAATGAGTGAAGATGAGGCAAAACCTCCTTAGTTTTCTTTTTAGAAGAAGAAATGATGAAAGCCAAAGGTCAAATTTTGCAGAATCTGTGTTTTTTTCCCTGAGGATTTTTATAGGAGACATGGGACATCTAATTCTGACAAACACAACATTCTTCAGGCACTGTGTATTTGTCAGTGTACTAGAAAAAGATCTTTTCTCCTCTCTCATCAACTGAATTACTAGCTTTTTCTCTCCAGCTATATTTTTCCTGTAACAACCTGCAAGAAAAACATCTTTTTTTCTTAAAGGAGATATTTTTACTGTATTGTTTAGTCTTTTTTAGGGTTTTGGGTCTGGCTTCTCAGCTCTCCCCAGCCATCCTCGAAACACTAAGTGTGGCAGAATGACAGCATTACTAAGGCAAGCCTAGGAGCTAGTTGAGGCATATGATGGTTTCTCATATAAGAGATGTATCAGGCAGCTAGCAAGATAGCTTTTAAGTCAGTCTGAAATAAAATGAGGTATGCAGCTCTGTTCTGATTTACACCAGTAGTGCATCTTTACTTCCTAGGAGTTAGCAGCCATCTCCTAGGGTATAACAAATAAGACTCATCCAACCGCATCTCTGTACAGGATATTTTCTATTTCTACATGCATCAAGCTCTGCTTCTCTTGTTTCTGGCCCTCATGACAAGGCTGAAGTAAGGATCCAAGTAAATGTCCTCTGCCTGACAGCCGAGCATATTGACATCTTTGAGAGCTCGTATCAGAGAGCAAGGTGATCCTTAGGCTGTTTCTTTGCAAAAGTATTTTTGAGCTTAAGAAAGAGAATGGTTTGGAGTTCTCAGTCCAGCAGCTTGCAGCACTCTTTCCAGGGGACTACATATCTGAGCATAAGACTGCTCTTTAACCCCGTGGAGAATTTTGCTGTCACAGAAGCAGAGGGTAAGAAAATTTCTTACTCTAAATAGCGAGAACCACATAAAGTAAGATGTTCATCCTCCTCATGTTTTTTTTCTTTGTAATGGGTTATTTCAGAGTAATGTGCTTCTCACTTGCTCTAAAAGACTAGGGATTATAAATTTTATTTAATATTGCACTATTTAATAAATGTATTTGGGTTTTTTCTATTGGGGAGTAGTTTGCTCTTTTAACATACCAATGGGCATTAATTTTCTGTGGGAAAAAATCAGGGCATTTTCAATAAGAAATAGTGCATCTGTGAGCTGATTTCCATTCAACTCTTTGTTTGCTTGGTGTATTCTTTCTAAAGATACCTAAAACAGATAGACTGTCTTATGTATCAACAGCTTACTGTAATAAAATATTTTATATTAATTTGGGATGGTGAGAGTTTCTGCAGGCAGTGCTGAAAAAACAAGCTTGGCCTTTTATTTAAAGCTAAAAACTACATCATAGTAGTTTTTAGGCATAGGTCTTACTGCCCTCCATACTTAATTCTGAAATTTTCTGACGTCAAACATGGTGCTGTCAAATCAAAGAGAACCATCCCACTGATTTAAATTCCTGGTCAACTGGGTCTAGACTATCTTCCCTTTACAAGTGAAGTGCTGTGAAACATAGAATTACGTAATTAACGTTATGTTGTGTATAGTATAAAGTCCTCTTTTAAAGTAAGAATGTGGTATGTCTTGAAGCCCTCCAAGATGTTCACTCACTCTGTGATTTATTTCTTCTACACCTGTGAACTCATAATGATGAATGAAAAGAATCTGATAGGTCTTGAAATAAGACAAGTTAATTCAGCTCTAAGAAGCATTGTAAGAAAACTTGCTACTTTTGACCTTAGAGTCCTGTCAAAAAAGTAACAAGAAATTCTTGATAATTTTGGGGTTTTATTAATGAAAATAAGGAATGAATCTTACTGAGATGAGTTTCACAATTTTCGCGAGTGAATACCTAATGGAAGACACTTCAGGTACTTGTCCTAGCTATTGCCGTTGTATAATTGCATTAAAATGAATTTTATTCTCTTAGCTTGAGATACATTATTTGACCACAAAAGCATTCAACAGGAAACGTTTATGCCCTAAATAATTTAGTAAGGAGAAGAATTAAGATTGCTTAGCTTACTTTAAATAATTTAGAGATGATAGAAAAGGACATTGTAATCCAACAATAACTCAAAAAGTAAAAATTATTAAAACTAAATCTTTATGTTTAATCCAATTTCTCTTTCTTCTAGCATCCATTTGCTTAGGGATAGTGAATCAGGAAATAATTGCTTTAGAAGGAAATAACTGTGAGAAAGCACTTGAAGTTTAAGCTTCCTCTAGCTTATCAGCTCAACTTTGAAAAATTGGTTTCGAATGAATAAAAAGATTATGAAAACCAATAAGTTTTCCACTCAAGAAAAACCACACTGCAATAAGACATGTACCGCCTGTGTCTCTTTGAGGTCTCATATTTTTGCCACTGATGGAAAAATCATCTTATTGAAAACAAAGGTTTATTTAAAAGACTCCTCTCCGTCCCATTAATCAGAAATTAATTCCAACAAAAACCATTACCTTTTAATAGCCTGAAATTTGGAAGTTTATATAAAAGAAATATGATGCAGGGTAATGCCCTTTGGCAGCTGACAGTTATATTTTGATCTGGAGAAAAAGCCTGTTGTGACAACACAAAACAAGCAACAGTTATATGACCAGTCAGAAGGGTTGACTACAAGTTGCTATTTTTATTATTGATCATGATCTGTTCAAAGTAGGCAAATAATGATCAATAAAAATTCATCAAACGTCCCCATTTAAATGTGAACACTCATCAACTTACCACTTAAAAGTGGCTATTTTACTTTATAAATATTTAATCTGGTGGATGCATTCTTGTTTGTCAGATATGGGAAAAATTCCCTCTGATTTCTAGTCAGGTAAATTATAAATGAATGAGGATGACAAATATACAAAACATCATTTAAATGTTAATCCTCTCTGAGCTAACTCCCAGTACCAACATTATGTTATTTATTTGGGACTCTGCCCCTGATCTGAGCCATCATCTGAGACTTTGAACAACATCTAGACACTGTCTTGCCCTCAAACTTCATTTGCACAATAATTTCCCCCATCATATCACATGTGGGAATAGGACACAGTAGGGCAGAGATGTTTCACTCCAGCAGAAATCCTCCAGACCTGTGGGATGATATATTTAATCCTTATACCTCAATAGAGCTGCTCAGGCAATGAATGCTTTATGCTGCCTCAGAGATCTAACCAGACAGACAGAACATAAGATCAATACTTCAGCCTGCAAAATTAAAGGACTCAGTAAAAACTTGTCATTTTTTTGGTTAAGCATATGCAAAAAATAATAAACAGTCATCATCATTACTCTTATATTTGAGATAGTGCAATCATTGCTTTTAACATTATAAGAAAATCATGCTGCCTCTCATTACAGCTTAATGGTAATAGCTGATGCTGATAAGTTTTCCTTTCCAACATAATCACTGAGTAAAATTTACCAGAACATTATCAAGCATCAGAACCGTACTTTTAAATATAAGTAGAATATTATTATGTTTATTATTCCCTCCATCATATAGGCGCTCTCTCAGGAAAAACCAGAATAACCAAAGCAAGATTATCAGACAAACCTATCAGAAAGTTTAGGCTGTAATCCTCTTCCTCAGTGTTTTAGAGAGAACCATTAATGTGTTTTCTGTGGGATGCAGAGTCTCCCAGCAGGCCTCCTTGCTATTCGTTGTTGTACTCTCGTGATATCCCCAGCAGTGCACAGAGTGCTCTGAGACAGGTGGTGCTGTGCTGCCTTTTTCCGCATCCCATGTTCTTTTACCAGTTTGGAACACAAGGATCATAAATCTGCCAGTCTTTTCTCGTGTTCTTAACTAAATGTGCACATCCTGTATCAAAGAATATTTAACCATTAAACCCTCTCCTCTCTTTATAGCCACCAAATCTCATCTTCTAAGACATACTTCATGAGCAATATGGTTTGAAAATCCTGGAATATTTTTCCGCATTTATTCTCCACTCCTTTACCAAGTCTGTGATGGCAATAAGTCTTTCCTATTGCAGCCTATATTTCTTGCAGAGCATCTAATGTTCAATAATACCAAATCTGTCATGCCACACTCTATGCTTACCTTCAGCCAACTTGGTATATCTGCTTACGGTATTATTTATAGCCTCAGGGCCTACTCACAAATCCTATTTTCTTCTCTTGGACATTTTCTATCTTCTGTCTTTGCCGTGCTGTGAATTATGGTCCAGAACACCTTGCTATACCATAACTTCATTTTAGAATTTGATCCCAGATCACTCGTTGCATCCTCTCTCCTTCAAACTGTTTATCTGTTCTGTTTAATAGAGGTAGTTTTTCCCACTCTTCTCTCCGAAATCCTCAACTGGTGTCACCCCTTTGTCCTTCAGATCTCCTGACAGCCAGCTCAGGGGGGCTAATAAACTGCTGTAACCAACTGTCTTCATCCAATACACCTACAGAGAAACAGCATAAAGCCAAAGCAGACAGTATCTTTTCAGCTTAATTTCAGAGTGAGCTTTGTTTTTTTCAAGTTATACCAAATCCCCAAAGCACTTTTTTCCTAACATGTCATTTCATATTGATAATGACAGTAATAATTAGAAACTGATAAAGGATGACTTGGCTGTGAATCTGAAAGTATTTCATAAACAGAGAAGATCAGCACGACAATTCTGAATGGTAAATTAGATTTAACATCCCAGCTTGCCTCAGAGGCACAGAATCTAAGTCTCTAGACAAAACCAGTTTTTATTGATGCCCAGATTCATGTAGATGTTATCAGGCAGAAATTGGAATACACTAAGTCTTCTACCCCTAAAAATTTTTCTTTGGAGTATTTATCTTTTTTAAGTATGAAGTTTTTCCAAAAGCTTTATACCTGAAAACCTAAGTCTCTAACTTTCCTTCTTTTCTTCCTCAATTGATGTTATTAGATACCTAGAAATAATTAAATGTTAAACATAGATGCAATATCTGTTTTAACTTTTATAATCTGATTGTGTATAAAAATCAAATTGCAAAGTACATAAAAAAAATTATCTTTCTGTTGCAAATTTATTCTTGACATGAAGCAGCAGAATCTCCATGTCATCACTGCTTATTAGGGATAGATGCCAACAGTGACATGCTAGTAGCAAGTTTGGTAACTTTTTTAATCTTTATCAGTATTTGATTCTATGACATTAAATAACTATTAGTATCTTCAGCAGCCATTATATTCTGAGTGTTTTTATGTGATAGTACAAAAGCATCAGACTATGTCTACAGAAGCAAATATTTACATTTCATAATAATAGAGGCTGTCAGAATGTTTTGGAAAAGTTTTCAATTTTGCACATTGCACTTGTGATAGATTTTTTTCTCCTGTAAGTTGCAATTGAAACTGACCGCCAATATTTTGTCATTTCACACAGAACTATGAGAATTTTTCAGTGCTTTTTCTGTTGACCAAATACTAGAAAATTCATCTTATCCATGAAGGACAACTATTACCCTGATTGCAAGAGAAAGAACTTAATGATGACACATACATTAGCTGGATACTTTATCTAGTTGAAAGAAAAATATCTACCGCCCTTCAGGGATGAAATAGTTTATGTATTTTGCTATTAAATGAAATCAACCAAATAAAGATTCATTAATTAACTACATTTTAACTTCCTACTCTCATGCACTTTTATTCTTGAACTTGTTATATGTGCAATCTGCTCATAATGTTTGCTTTCATTTGAAGGAAGATTATGAAAAAATGGAAGCATTATATTTACCACAAGTGACATCACCTATGGCCTAAGCCCTCGCACAGCTAAAACCAAAACTTAGAAAAGTAAAGTCCCATTTTTTATTCCTTTGTTTCTCAAGAAAATAACTTGAACCTTTTTGTCATTGTACTCAGCAACTTGTTTTGCTACTCTCACAATGTCACATGCCATTCTCATTTTTATTGCAAAATTCTCGGAAGTGGGCCCAAAGTGGAAGAACTTTTTCCTGGCACAATACCTATGAGTGGCTCTAGACTCTGCTGGAGCAGACGAGCTCACCTTCTCCATTAGCACTTTTAGTCCTGCGCGAGACTTGGGGAAAGACTGCAGCACTTCAGCAGAGGTTTTGGACGTCGTGTCATGCCCTGCGTGCAACCATTCCTTCTTCAGCCCACTGTGAGTGAGTTTTGGATACTGTAGCACATTTGGCACCTCTCCTAATGTGCCTCTGTGACCTGGCCAAAATGTGTGCCGTAACTTGGAACACATGATAGATCTTAGGTAAGGCTTCTATGTTTCAAAAAATAAACTTAACTACCTGTCGTGTTACTCAACCCAAGCATGATTACTCTGATTTTCTGTTACAGTTCTGAGGTACCTTCTTTAAGCATTTTACTTTATATCATCTATTTTAAGCTTAGAAGTTCCTACTAGTTCCTACTATTTCCTACTAGCAAGTGCATATAGACCTACAGCTCATAAAAGAACTTCAAATAAGAAACAAACACTTCCATTCACACCTGAAAATAAAAAGAAAATAAAATGCAATCTGAAGTATACTATTTAGAAGGAGAACTTGTATATTCAGTTCCCTTTTCCCAGTAACCACTTCATTTCAGAAAGAAATGTGCAGATAAACATTTTTATCTATAAATATATATATATTGAATCAGTAGCGGTGTTTATACTTATTAAGTGAAAGATGTCTAGTAGTTACTTTTTATGCTGCAAGAACAGTCAGAGTGATTTATCCTGGGCCATATGCATTCATGAACACTGTAGCATAATCCTTCTCACAAGGTCCCGTGTTCAGCCACTTGCTCATCTCTAGTGCTCTCCAATAACACTTCACCCAGTTCTTACAGATGAAAGAGATTGTACCAACTCAGCTCTTAAATTAGTGAAATTTAGCCTGTTAAGTAGAACTTAAAAAAAATAATGCTTGCCCAGAACAAACATAAGCTGTGTATTCAGTTATTTTTTTCATATATCTTTAAAATAACCACAAATAAAATTACCCCCACAAATGCTTCAGTTCACATCAGTCATTCAATAGTAACAAAATCATGCCATTTCAAATGTTTTCCGTATGTTTTTCTGGTAGTTTTCTGGCCTTTCAGTCACTGCACAAAGGACAGACTCTCTCCAACCTTTCTTTTCTCTTGCCCGTATGTATCTCATCTCAATGACAAATCGAATGCTTTCTCTTCCACAGTGTTCTCAGTGGCACAACCTAACAGTGTCTTACACAGACCTCTCAGCTTCCGCTCTAAAGTTCTGGAAGGCTCCTTGCTACGTTTTACTGTGTCTGCTAACTTCTCAGGTTTTCTTTCTATTATGGATATTCTTCAGTCATTTTCTTTCTTTTATACCAAAGAAGCTCGAGTTTTTCACAGAGACCTGGGTTTGCCCTTATTGAGAGAAAATGCAAAGAAGTGATAAGCCTTCTGGTCTGTGCTGCGGCAGGATAACTTCAGACTCATTACTCCTTGGATAGAGAATTATATGAAATTATGAGATCATGTCTAATTTGTTGTTTGCTGGACTACTTTTTGTTCTGGAAGGCAGCTGCGAGACAATCCAAGTCAATCTTGCCACTCTAAATAGTGTCCCTCTGAAGTTGGCTTTGGCATTGGCTTCTTGACCAGTTCCCTTTAGGTAACCTTGATTTGTTTCTGATTTCTACAGTGTCAGTAATCCACCTAAGATTACTAGAATCAAGCTAAACTTTTGTATCTTGTATAAAGTTAATTTATTTAACAATTTAATTCCTAATGATTTGAATAGTGAAAAAGTTTCTTTGGTGCAAAGCATTACTGGCATCACAGTCTCCTAGTATAAATGAGGAGGAATTTTTTTCTTTGTGTTAGAAATTAATTTTAATAACAGGGAAAATTAACCTAATTAAATTTATCACAACCTTATAACAAATGGAATTGCTGCCATAGTCCAGAGTCAGTGATCATATTAAATGCTCATTGAAACTAAGAGCATTCTCCAAAATGGCATTTAAGTAGCTTTGATGTGCAATTCCACTAAAAAAGTCACATCTCTGATGACACAGTGGTCTCATGTTGCCTGTAATAGAAAATACAATGAAGTTGAGTTACATTCTAATATTAACTGCGAATGTTACTGCTGCAAAATTATCATGTTTGGTTGGGGTTTTTTTTCTGTCCTATTATATTGGAACAAATCACCATCCCGTACAAAGAAATTCATAATAGCTACCCTAGAAGCCATGTCCTTTCTCCTTAATATAGCTTAATTTATGCATACTTTTTTTGTTTCTAAGAAGGAAAAGGACTGAGTAGAATAGCCCTAATTTAGAAGTAGTCTATTAGGCAAACTAGAATAGACAGTGAGACTGTGACACTTGATGGGGAAAAAAAAAATGATACATGACACTGTAGTTTCTTTAACTTACTCTATGCAGCCTTTTATTGAGTTTGTAGCAAGTTTAGAATTTTTAGCACTCTGCCTTCTGCTGCAAACTTTGTATTACTGTCGGAGATCTACAGCAATTGAGCTTGGAAATGCAGTTTTAGAATAGTTTTTTGGCAGCACTGAGTTCTTTAACAAGAGAAAGGATTTGAGACTGTACACCGTAATAGCTGTGAATAAGACAGACTGGGTAGAAATGTTGCCTAGATGTCTTCAAAGTTATTTGATCTGGAGGTTGTCATTCGTTGGTCTATTTTTACTTTGTGGGGAAAGGTCATGGAATCCTGAAAAATATTGCTGGAAAATGACAGCCTGCACACAGTTATCATGCAAAGATCACATGTCTTCTGGAGTGAATGCAACAGAAATTCTGGAACAGCACAAGTGATGTTGAAAGACTTTTAAAGCAATCCTAAAGTAATTGGTATTACAACAAAAGGGGCAGAAGTGTTATTTAATTCTAGGGAAAGTAGAGATATCCTTGAGGAAGAATGACTAGCCAAAACTGTCACTGCATGTCTCTAATCATGCTAAATGATGTAACCATATACGTGATGTAAATAAGATGGAGATTGCTGCAAACAAAAAGTATAAGGAGAAAGACTGAACAGGCAGTGAAACCACTCCTGTTTTGTAACGATGATGATGATTTCCTTTGGATTTTAAGTTCCTGATGAAAAGTAGATGCTGGTTCCATCTCTCTTAATCTAGGGGGTTGCTCAGTCTAATTTCAGCTGCTCTGAGCTCATGATTTAAGTGCATATCATATATCACAAGAGATCACAAGTTAGGTGAGCTGGCTGAATTCTAATGATGTGGTGGAAGAAATCCCCTTTGAGAGGGTTCCAGGTGATCCAGTTCCATAGCTCAGATGCCAAGGCTATGCAAATAATCGTAGCATCACTTGTCCCTAAACATTTGTATGTATTTTCTTGGAAGAAAATACTTTCTGCTCAAATCTTTCGCACCTCTTGTCTCCTACGGCCATAGCATCTGCACTGAGAGCAGGCCCTGGCCTATTACATTACCCAGTATGTCAATCTGAAATGTGACACAGGGGAACTATGTAACCTCTGCAATACGACACACACTGGAGCCACTACATCAGCAAGCCATGATGTCTGTGGAAGGCAAATAAAATACTGACTGTCAAAAAAAAAGCTAATGCTGGTCTTAATTTGTAAGGTACCTTGTCAACTTCGGCACACATTTATCACAGACCTAGAAATCAAAAATAATGTTTCATAATATATTGGGGATTTGGCTGGTTTTCCATGCTAAGAGATAACACAGTAAGAGTTCAGGCATAAAGATAAATAGCCTATTGCTAAATCCTTGAAACACTATGAAATAAGTAGGTATTATGAGCAAAGTCTACTTTTTCTCATCTTGAACTAAAAAATAATAACAAACAAATAGACAGGGTTTTACTAGTAGGGCAATACAAGAGTTTGATTGTTCACAGTAAAAAGGAGAGCATATCTATACTACTTCCAAAAGATGAGATTTCATTTTAGAACTAAAATGATTATTTGGAATATATCACATAAGTTTAGAGGTTTGAAGAAACTGAAAAATAATAACCCCCCCATCTAGTAAATTCTAAAAGCTCAAAGCTGAGGCTGTTCTTCCCTTCTCATTTCTTTAGTATTTTTTGGCAAATCCAGGCTTAATGGCAGAGCTGTCGAGTGCCTTTAGCTTGAGCACCTCTCGAAGGATTTCTTGAAGCACCTTTCAGAAAGGTCCAGAGTGAGGATTTAAGAGAACTGAAGTGCTCCCCTTTTCTTTCTCACTGCTGTTCTGAATCATAAGGTGGACAAAAGATAGGAAAGAACATGTCTTTGGCAGGATGGAGCTTAATGCCTTTTTTAAACCTGCACCATTTCTTAACTAGTGCCTCAGGTTTGATTTTCCTCACTTGGAAAGCACAAAGTTTTGTGTCGGTGGAGATATAGTTAAAAACTCCTTTGTATGGTTTGTGCTAGAAATTTCACATCACGACAACAGCCATTTCTGTAAGTACGAAACACATGGTTTGTAGTGCTGGCAGTGAACCACAGGGATTAGAAGAAATATGGCCAGCAATATTCAAGAAAACAGTGATACCGAAACTTTGATGAAAACAGCAGCAGGAGGACAGCAGAAGAAAATGTTCTTCCTAATATTGCTGTAAATGAGAACGTAGCAGAGTAGGTAGAAGTCCATGTGGAAAACGTTGTGTATTATCAGTGAGCTTCTTTCCTGAAAGCATTTTATTGTCAGAAGTTTTACAGATACCAAAAGCAATTCAAACTCCTTAATGACTATATTGTTCACATGTTGGGCAAAATTTGTGGTCACACTGAGACATCTAGTGATACCATGGACATATTCTTACACAGTGTTACAGTACACTTTTGTCATATTTTTATCTTTTCTGATAATAAAAAAATGCACAAGAGCAAAAAATCTGCAAGAAACTGGCTGAACTTGCTGGTTGTTTGAGAGTGTTTTCTGCAGTCCCAGTTGTTTCTGTCCCAGGCAATTCAGCTCTGTAAGCTTATCCTCAATCTCTCTTTTATCATGATAGCAAAATTGTCATTGCTTTTCCCAAAGCTGCTCTTGCTTCTTGAGGGCTAAATCTGTGTACCATGATGTAAGAGGGAAAGATCTGTTTACTTGCCTGCTGCTTTCTCCGCTGGCAGTACAATTCCCTGCTTCCCTATTCTGTTACTCAGAAAGCTTGTGTCACTTTGATCAAAAATGAATCATAAGAAAAAAGGCACAGTAATATCTGAGAAACAATTTCTGTTTGAATAAGGAAGAGAATCTGTAGTTCCCAAAATCTTCAACACAGCGTAAGGTTAAAAGTGGAGGACAAAGCCTCTAGCTCTGGAACAGTGGTTTTATGTTGTCTCAAGAATAATTAGCTGCCTGTGGAAAAGGGCTTCTGTTTTTCGCAGGAAATATATTACACAGAGACCATCCAAACAACATCACCTTTGGACAAGGAGAAGTCTGGTGAGCATCAGCAGCAGCTGAGGACCTTCATCCACAAGCAGTTACACAGAAAGAGAGGCGCCCTTGGCTGAGATTAAAGGGATAAATAATGAACAAACACAAAAGGGAACTACTTATTTTGCTCTAATGTCTTTAAACCATAGCTTAAAAGAGTCTGCTTCAAAGAAATAGTCTCCTTCAGTGAGTCAACCTTTTCCAACCCAGAGAAATAAACAACTAAATTATTGTTGTCATGTTTTCTCTTCTGACCCATGAAAATATGGCTGCATTTATGCTAGCAAAAATGCACTAAAATAAATTTTTTAAATGCTTATGATTATTTGAACGATGTAAACAGGTTTGAAAAGGTAAGAGTGAATCTATAGTATTTGGACAACTGTAAATATATGCATGTAATTTTTTCCAAAATGAAACCATGTCTCAGGATATCTTAAGTAGGTCATGGGTATGTTAATTGTAGACAAATATGTAAATATATATATATATATATATATAATATATATTTTTATATATATAATGTATATACTATTGATATAGCATCTGTATGTATAAACACAGATATAAACAAAAAAATTTACACCGTGAGCAACTATGTGGGCCTCTTTAAGCCTTCCCTTTAATGCTTTGATATGCATCATCATGCTCATGTTTAGGGTCCATGCTCTTTGGGGCACTGAATCACCCCTTACAATTTATGCTAAATATATTTATTGGAGAAAGTGCAATAAATAACTAGAATATTTACAAATAATGTTATATTTGTATGAGCTTATAATTTTTCCGAGGTCTTACACCACCTCTAGGAGTTCAATAAACAAGACTGATCATGACACAGTAAGACAGAGATTATTTTCTTCCAGACTTGGCACTGAAACAGAAGCAGACAAAAGCATTATCCTTACAGGGCATTTCTTTATTCTGGCAAGAGGTGGCAGATTATAAAGAAGTTGATGAGTTTATGTAGGAAGTTATCAAGGTAGAACTGTCTCTATATAAAAAATAATTATTGTAAACAGAGGAAGCATGAAAATATATTGATCACTGATGATATTACAAACCACAGACAAAAGGTAAAATAAAATGTGCTTGTATGGAATAACATATTTATGGTAATTTTCATTTTCCCCCTGTAAAAACAAATCCTACTACTGCAGTTTTCATTTAGCAATGAAGATAAATTCATATCAGATAACTGTTTTAATAGTAATTACTCAGCTTGCGGCATACAAAGATTTTGGGCTCTCCTATGTGAAGGAAGAAAGCTGTTTTTGTTCCTAATGTCAAACGGGTGTTGTTACTCATGTTCCTTTTTTTTCCTTCCTCCATCACCAAACTCTGCTCTGACCAGGCACAGCCCTTCAAAGATAAAAAGTAGTGTATGGCATACAGGGCTCCCGTAACTCCCACTGAAACAACACTGAGTGAAGAAAACCTGTTTGTATAAAACCTGCTGATCATTAGGGATGACTTGGAGGACATTTTGCCTTTAATAACGTCATCCCTTGCCAGACTATAATTCACTTGCATTTTTGTTAACAACTTCATCAATGTAAGACTATGACCTTATCGAATATTATCATGCTATAAGACTTTCTGTACTGTGTTGTCTTAATTGATTGATACATGGGAGCAGTAAGACAACAGAGCCATTATACTGATTATTTTGCTATCTGCTAGGAAATGAAATGACTGGCAGCACCTTTGCAAATGATTTTTACATCCCTTTGAAACGACAGCAAGTCAAAGGGCAAGTGACCTTAACCAGCAGAAATCCACAATAATCCCACAGAAAGGCACCTGAAGTAAAAAATGGTGTTTAGGTGGGGATCTGTCAGTCAGACCAGCCCTTCTTTGTGTAAGTAGGAGGGCTTACATGCCAGGAACTGATTTTAAAATCAAGGCCTTGCTGGCACTGAGCACTGGGAAAACACTTCCTGTCTAACATTTTCTGGGGGACACTGACAGCAATATGACAACCACAACCGCAACACAGGAAGAACCGGGTGTTTTTGGCTGTGTACAGTAAATTATTTGGATCACATAGTAAAGCACAAAGGAAGATTGAAGACAATTTGAGCACAGCTTTGGTGTTACACTGGAGGCAATGGCATTTCACATGAGCAGGACTGATATTGCCGTGCAAGTTGTGTGAGAGGGGCGGAAATGAAAACTGCCTTGCCCCAGCACAAAAAGGTCAGCATGCATTGACTGAGTCAGTGTGTGGTCACATTGGGACCAGCTGGTTATGAGGGAATTTAATTGGCTTCGGCAAAATTTGGGAAAGGACAGATGTTTCAGGGCTGGCTGTGTTCCTGCAGCATGATTGTCATAGTGTAATTTCCCACTGGTGTGTTTCACATCCTCGGAAGCCCAATTAGCCAATGAAGCTTTGCTTGCAGCAGGCAGAACTAAGAATGCGCTGGTTTTCCCCCGAGCAGCTACTTTCTTGTTTTATGCATGCAAGGAAAAACAAAAATCGTCTTTCTCAGTTAACTGAGCCAGAGCACCAGCACTTCATACTAGCAAACCTTTAAAAAAGAGGCTGTTCTGTATATTCACAACATCTCATATCTCCGGAGCGCTCTAATGTTTTCTTTTCAAAATTACACACTCAGGATTTTTTGTCCCTTTTTCTGGGAAGCACATAGCTTTATATCTGATTCTATCTCCCCTTCTGCAAGCCATTTCCAAAATAGACTTTTTCTTTAGCTGTACAGCTTTATGACCACTATTTTCAGGGCCTTAGTCCTCTCATCTAGATGAGTCTGCTTACTTTTCTTCCCCAGACTCTCCTGTTCCCCTAATATCTACCAAAATCAGATATACTGCATCCCAGTCCACAGACAAAACATTTTTTAATCCTTCACAGAGTTCAGGGAAGACACCAGAGTCGCTCTGCCCTTTGCAAGCTGGTCTGGATATTCTACCTCTTTCACATGGATGGAAATGGGTTGAACACTGCATCAATTAAAGAACAAATGTGACAGTAGAGGGTTTATATTCTTCCTCTTATTGTCAGAGAAACGGTCATCTAGTTTTCTACTTCCTTTCTCCAAGTCATGTACCTGAATTTTTGCCAATGGTGGTCTGAAGGAAGTTGATTGCTCTCATTGGTATCAGCTATGTTGTATTGAGTTCAACCACCAGCATATCTTGTCTGTGTAAGCTTGTGCATTGCCAAAGATACTGTGAAGATACTCCTTATGAAACTCACTGGAGTGTGTTAGAGAATGTTGTCCATTAACACAGAATCCGTGCTGGAAATGAATTTTATAACCCTTATTCCACGGTAACGAGATGTGAAGATCAGCATTTGAAGACTGATTATAAACGCACAATCAAGAGTATCTATGGGTGCTTCAGATGACTTGAAAATATAAATGGATAGTGCTAACTTCTTCATCTTCATAATCCAGAGGTCTTGAGGGAGAAGAATAGTTCCTGGTCTTTGCAGCAATCCTAGAGCAGGCCTCCACTGTGAAACAAAAGAAATGCACGCAGAAAAAGTGCACATGTAAAAATGACTGTATAAGAGAGAGTTCCTAGCTCTCCATAAAATTCATATAACTAGCTATGAAGATATTTATTTTTTATGATCTATCTCCATCTGTTGAGGTTCAAGGCTTACTAAAACTCCAAACTGAAAGTTTGTGATATAACAACTTACAAAACTTGTTCTGTTATGATAAACAGTGAGAGTTAGAGAATCACAATGACAAAGGGGGCTTCATCCTAACACAAAATATTACATTGGTACTACACGTGAACTGTTGGCATCACTGGGTGTTCCTGGACTTCCCCAAAGAAGGATGAGTATAGCCGTATACATCCTTCCACGTAGGTTAATAGTTTCAGGATAGAAAACAGTTAGTTTTGCAATACAGAAGGAACACTGTGCCTTAGAGACATTGCACAGGTCTTGTCCTAGTGTATAGATCTCCAGGATTTATAGACATTACGGAATCTTGAATAATTTTCTTTCACCTAGCTGACACCAAACAGGTTGCATTTAACAAATTTATATCTCCAGGAGAGACATTTAATCTTCATACAAAGACATGAAACAATTAAAAATTCACCATTTCCCTTAAGATTCCCTATAATGATTAATCATCTCCATTACTGGAAAAGTATAATGCCAGAAGTGTCTGGCATTACTTTCTGTCCATATGTTCTTATTATGACCCTACCATATTAAATATCTTCTTAATACATAATTTATTACTGTGAAGGCACTCGCAAGCTGTAATCAAACCACTTCTCAAGCCCCTTCTTGGGCTGAACAGATTGGGCTCTCAAACTCACTGCGAGGCAATTTCTCCAGCCTTTAAATCATTTATGTTTCTTTCATCTAGAGATTTCCTAGCTACCTTTTTCCTATGCAGACATTTAAACTATACACAGTTTCATGATATTAATGTCAGTCTTGGCATAGCTAAAAATAAATTCATTTCTCATACACCTATTGCTAATTTAAGTATCAAGTGACTGCCAGCTCTTTTTAGTGCTGCATCACTTGAGTGCTTATGTGGAGTTGTTTTTTTATTAGGGATATGTACCAGGTCCTCAGTTCCTTTGAAAGCTGCTCTTGGTTTCTAATATGAAAACCTTGCTCAGATGTTTATTTTCATATTTACCAAAATACTAATTTAGTTCATTCATCCTGCTAATCTATTCAGCTTTGGGGTTTTTTGTTTTTGTTTTTGTTTTGGTTTGGTTTTTTTGCCATAGTTTTACTTATCTATTTATTATGGGTAAACATTTTGGTTGCTAACGGACAAAAACATCCTATGATACTTGGAGTAGAAGCAGAAAATACCACCACAAGAAAAAATAGAACCATTAAAGAAAAAAACCCAACAGATTACTTGCAAATACATTTGCACTTCCATGTCCTGACTGGCTATGCTGTCTTTTTCTTAAGTTTCTAGCTTTTTTTTTCTTATCATAATTTTAAACTTGTGTAGAGAAACCTTAATTCTCCTTAGTATAGATATGAATTTTATTTTTAAATCAAGATCTTTAGCTTTGGTTATTCATTCACAGCAAACTGATTGCTCATAAGCTTTAGTGATTCCATGGCTTTTTTCCCCTTCTACATGCATTTGCCAGATACTGATTTCCCACACTATCCAAACTGTTGCCCTGACTTCAGTGTTGATCCAAGTAGTCTTCTAAATAGGATTTTCCTCCATATTGAAAATATAAGTCTTCAAACAGACCCATTTTTATGTGGTTTTCTTTAAACAATATTCTAGGAAAAGGGTCATATTTCTATTTCCAGCAGAATACTTACTTTTATGTATTAATCGTAATTTTAATCAATTTGAGGAGACGGGGCCAGACTGGCTAGAACTTGCCTGTCCTTCACTAAAAAGCTATGCCTTTAAATATAATTACTGAAGAAATACTACCAATCATTCAGAAAACTTCAAGTACATAGAGGCCACACAAATGCCTGGTAAGGCCTAGGATATAAATGTGCACAACAGAGAAACATAAAAGAATGCTCAAGGTAAAACGTAAAATGAACAACTAGACCACAGTATTTGGATAGGTTTATTTTTATCTGACAAAAAGCTTGTTCTGCTTAAGTAAGCAGCCCAAACAAACCCGTTAGACCCTGGTAACCTACATATAGCTTGAACACTGTCAAAAACAAGCGGAGGCAGAAACAAAATAAATCACTCCTCTTAACAGAGCCTACCTAATGCTCTAATCTCTCTCCTTTCCCTTTTTCTCTCTCTTTTTCTAAAAAAGTTTCTCTTTTGATTGTGTATCCCAAGCTTTTATTTAACAAAGGTTTTGATCTTAAATATATTTAACTTCAACCACTTATTTCCCAGCTAAGGTGCTGCCAAGCCTAAATGCCGATTTAACTCATTAGGTACCTATTCACAATCTGACAAAGAAAGGCCATCCGCCCATAAAAAGGGCTGTGCTGCGGAGAGCTGCTAAACCCATGCATATCTTCCAGTAAGTGACAAAGGAACAAAACTACTTTTTCCCCCCTCAGCTCGCTGTCCTGCTGCTCTGTAGGATGGATGTAACCTCTGCAGGCTGTGGGCTATGGCAGTGTAATTACATTGTGCCTTTGGGACACCTTACAGCTCAGAACCCATTTCTTGGGTGAAATCAGTCCCTCTGGTAATGATGAGAGACTGTTGTCACCTTTGAAATCATGGAAGATGGGCGATGCTTTGGATGTCACATGGGAATCTTAGAAAGCTCTAGTTGTAGAAGGAATATTTGAAGCTCTTACTATGTTCTTTTTTTCATGTCTAGTTGATAGTATTTTTCCTTTTAGTTTCCTTTGTTTTATGTCCCTTTTCCTCCACTGCAGCCTAAGGGACCTGTATTGAGTTTTCAGGAGTGGCTGTCTCTCCCACCGTGTGGAATCTTGTTCTATCTTAAATAGGAGATATTCATGAAAGGAAACACCCAGAGGTTACTGAGAAGCTTCACCACCACCCCAGATGCAGCTATCTTGGTATTAGAATTAGCACGATGGCTAAGTAAAATATGCTAAGTAACTGTGTAACTGAATGCCCTAGATTTTCCACCAGATTAACAGCTGGGGTGTGACAAGTATGCATGTAGTCCCAGAGAGGGTAAAGTCAATATCTGCAAAAAGTTTGTTCTGGACTTTTTCTTCACAGAATAGCAAACATTTCACTAGCACACACGCAAAAAAAAAAAATTGCCAAAAAATGATGCAAACAGATACTTAAAACTTGGTTGAGAAGATAAAAAACAGGAAGAAGTTTCTCATCGCCTCTTGTGGGACACAACCCTCTCAGCTAACAGAAAAGACACTAAGCACAAACCTTGATAATTAGAAGCCTGAGTAACTACAGCAGGAGCTAATAAGCCAATCCTACATATGGGTTGTGTTTAATATTAATAACCTCTGTGAGTCCACAGATACACGAGCAAAATGATGCCAGAACAAAGCACTTCATGTACCTCAGCAAGGCTAAAGCTTTGGAAACCTGCATCAAAAGAGTCTGTGGTTAAGGGTATGTTGCTCAGAAGTAACACAAAACTTTGCTATTCAGTTTTTGTGTACATGCTATTTCCTTTGCCTTCGTCGTTGTCACTTTTTTTTTTCCTCCATTGTAGGTCTCTACCCCTCTTCATTCTTCTTGCTGCCCTTGAAGGCAGAAGCCAGCCAGGACTTGGGTATCAAACACTCACAGCAAGGACTAGGACTGATTTGCACTGTCCAGTAATCTCCTGGTCTGGGGAACTCATAAGTTTTTCCATAATTGAAATAAATCTTGGGGACTTTTGTTAAACTCCACAGACACACTATCACTGTTGATGTTTCATTAACAATTGCATGTGAAAACAATGTTAGTAAGGTTGTTTTACCTGACTGAAGTATGTTCCAGTTGATTCATGCTGTGATTTCGAGAAAATTGGAAGCCTTTTTTTAGAATTTAAACTATCCTGGGTATTTGTCTGGTCTTTTAAAGTTTACTTTAAAGTGGGGAACAATCATTGTTCAGCATTTCTGCAAACTGTAAAGACTTGTCATCAAGAAAAATACTTGCTTCGTCTCTGGTGCTCTAGCTCTTGAACTGGATTAAGTGTCACGTGAATTAGTGGCTACATACCAACCTGAGGTCTCCTAAGAAGGAATTCTTTATTTTGTTGTGTTTACTTTTAATATTTTTCTTTATTTTCTTGTGGTACCCCCATCTCCCCCAATTTTTCTTCGTATAAGCTGTAAAAATACAGGTTCCAGTGATTTCTATGCAGAATTCCCATCCTAAGAGTACTTCAGATAATTTTCTCTGGCGGGGGTAAGAGGTGAAAAATTGTCACTTACTTTTCCTTTACAGTCAATTTACGAATTTTTCATTAGTAACAAGGAAAATATTCATTTTTACATGAAATCTATTTTACATAGAAAAGACACAATCTTCTGAATCAAAGTTTAATTCAGCCTGCCCCTACATGATCAAATATAAAGGCTACTTTTGTGATTAAAATCTTTTAAATCTGGTTAAAAATTGCATAGTAATTATAGGAGTGTTGAAATAAATGGAGCACAGCAAAATCAGGAAATTGAAAGACTAGTGATTCATTTTTGTAATGAAGCTGTTTATTCTTACTGCAAAAGACTGCATTTCTACAAAGTAGATTTTGAGACAATTAATGCATTATGTTTTTATTGAGTCAACTTTGACAAAGGAACTTCCATTGCAATGTTATCTACTTTCAGTACTCATCTCTGTATCAGCTGGATGATGCGAAAAAATCTCTTTTTTAACCCGGGTATCTGTGGAATGCTCTGCAGAAGGAGTTTCAGCAGATGGAGCTAGTGTGCTTCCAATCTTTGACGGCTGTATTCAACGTGGAAAAAGATGAGCAGAATTGTATACAGAACTGTGGATGGGGATATGTCAGGGTCGGGGTGAAGATTTTCTTTTGGCTTAACAGAAAAGTAGCAAGCATAAGAGGGAATTACCTATCATTTGTCAAGTGCTGGTAGATAAGAGGAGGGCAGCTTAGTGATTCAGATACCAGTGGTGTGCCATAATACGGAAAATAACTTGAGAGGAATAATAATTATTTCATTTGTCTTCAAACTTTTTTATGATATCTTGCTATTTTGTACTGTTACTCTTACACAGTAATAGACTGTGCTCGTAAAGTGCCATAAAATAAAGTATTCAGAAAGCCTGTGGCAAATTGTTTATGTCTTATGGGATGTGTTGGTCATATTGAACCACAGCAAGAAAGAAGATGTGTCTGTGGAGCTGCAATCACTTAATTCGAGCTTGTACTGACCTGAAGAACGTACTTCAGTTGTTTTCTCTCATAAGAGCCTTGCGCAGTCACTGACACTTACTGGGGTTTTAAAGTAGGGAGATGCTGGAAACACCCCTCTTCCCAGCAGAGTGGTCATATGATGCTTGACAATAAGTAAAAATTAAGCCTGTTGTTCTCTACTTTTTAAACCATTAATTTCCAGTCAAGGCTTCTTAGCTCCAGAAGTACCTCCAACCTCCCCATCAGTCAGGGTGCTGATTGCAGTGGGACCTCATCAGCAGTTCCCATTCAGACCAAAGTTTTCTCCTTTTTACCTCCAAGCTTATTTAACAGGTCCTCTCCTGCAGAGTTCTTCCCAAAACAGGAGTTTTTATCGCGTGAAGGCCCATAGCTAAAGGTCACAAGGAAGGAAAGGATGGGTTCTTGGATATAATGTGCAGGTATGAAGTGCCTATAGTCCATGTAGAGCTCTACAGCTGTATCTGGCACATGCAGGAGGCCATAACCTACACTGAGGAGTGCATGTGAGGGACACAAAGAGACTGGCAGAACAATCTGTACTGTGACAATTGTGCTGGCTTCAGTTTCCACGGTCAGTGGATTTCATTTGATGTACTAGCAAGCACAGAGGGTGGGAGCTTCTCACAAACCCGCTTCAATGCAGTGCTAGAGGCTAACAGCAGGGAAAAGAAAATGCTCGGAGTTGTTAGCCAATTTTTGGAGTGGTCCTGCCATGAGAAGAGCACCTGAGAGGTGCTCAGGATTCAACATTCATATCCATACATTCAGGCTGGGGAAGGAAAGGAAGGCAAGAAAGCAAAACGATTCATGGAACTTTCCAGGATTTTCTCTTTGTGACATTAACTTTCCAACAGCAAAATATGCAAATGCTGGTGGCATCCTGATAAGAGGAGAGTTATGTGCTATTTCAGAAGTTAATATATGGTGTCAGTGCTATCACGTTGTACCTTCCCTGCAGTTCTTCAGTTCCTACATTGTGATTTAGTGTAGCACATTATAAGAGCAGTGTGTGAAAGTTTCAAAGCCATCATTGGTCATTGTTACAGCAGCATAACACTGACAAGCAACTGATGGAAAGAAAGGTTTTATTGCTGCACTGTTCTCTCCTTCTTGCCTATTTAGGTCTTCAGCTTCAGCACTTTAGTGACTCCGTGCGCTACTGAATTCTTGAACAAAGCTTCAGTGGGTATAAAGTAAGGCATTATTTTGTTATATGCATGTCTGATACCAAAAGGACACTTTTATTTTACTGTAAATTGCCTACTGCAGCAACCAAATGAGCCATGGTTTTTGCATACATGTATAAATTTTTTGCTTGGGTTTTGAAATCCCATTGGTTAGATTCTAAAAATCTAATTGGAATTTAGTTATGTTTAAGAGATTATCCTGTGCAAATTTGAATCTATTTTTAGTATTTTGAAACTTTTTTCCATATATCGGCCAGTCCTGAACCCTTACTGGTGATTACTGCTCTCACATACCAGGAATGTAGTATAAAAATGTAGGGAAAGAAATTCATCACATATCAGAATCTCCTCTGGGTTTTCATGTGGCCAGTATTAGTTACATAGAGCATCCATCCATCCCTAATTACATTTGTAGTGTAATTTCCTCTAAAGGAGTTAACACTGTGAAGTGTTGCTTAGTTTTCCTTGTTACAATGAGTCAGCTGAATAATGACAGTAAATCTTGGCTGAAAACACAGAGATTTGGGGGTTGTACCAGGTCTCCGACAGAATTTCTGAATGACTAGTGTTTGTATCACTTGTTGTCTTGGTTTCGAAAACAGTACTTGTGTTCATCTGTTTGTGTAAATTCCTTGAAATCAGTAGATCAAAAGTGTGGCATAAAAGTTTGATTTAACATTGCAGCATTGTCTACAAAAGAACACCTGCGCAGTTTCCTTTTCAGCCATGAATGACTTGTGCATTGAAAAGCTGGTTCACAAAAAATTAGAGACTGAATTTACAGCATGTGATTTACTCTGCACTGGCTCCAGGTGAGGACATTCTCACTATAATTATCCATCTCACTCAGCTGCAGCTGTTCCCAGGCTTCTGCACTGCCCATGGAGAGCTTCCTGTGAAGAGAGTGTCTCAGAGCAAGCAAGTTAGACACGTTGTGATCTCCACTCTGCAGAAATTTCTCTCTCCCCTCCTAGCTACAGAATCTGGGAAGAGCAGCTTACACTTCAAGGGATGTGATACCTTTCCCTCTCACCTGCTCTGCCTCATCATTATCTGTGAGACAAATTCTTCCACAATTTATCTTGGAATTAATTGTACATGTTCTTGGGGGAACACTCATGGGGCCCTCTACAACCTGAAAGGATAAAAAGGTAAATTTATTTAGGAGAGTAAAAAAGTAGGAGACTGCCACAGGTATAACAGAGATGTCTCTGCTTCTCTCTTTCTTACTGTGTTTCTGAGCATAAAGTTGACCTTTGTGATGAGTATATAAGAAGGTCGATTGAAGAAACTCACCATTCATGCCCTCCCTTATTTACAGCACTCACTGACTTCTCTGTATTGTCAAGCCACAGTGATATACAGCTTAATAAGAAAAATGCTGTATTCCTAGAAACTCCCAGAAACTGAATTAGGGTCCTGGAGACAAAGGCTCCACATTTGCTCTTGGGAGTTGGTAGTATCCCAGGTATTACTAGTGGAACACTTAAATAAGCAACTTACAGTATTATTTTCCCAGTAGTAATACTTAGTGAAAATAAAAGTACTTTCGGTCCTTTACTACTATGAAGCTAAGTACTGATAAGACTATTGCAATGAAATATCGTTTTCTTACTGATGCCACAGTTTTAAACCCATGTGACCCACCAAAACTGTAGTATGCAGGAAAACAACTTTAAAAGAAAAGGGGTCATATGTATGGCTAACAACAGCAGTTGGGAGGCAGAGCTGTGCAAGGACTAGTGTAGGAATTGCAGAGTTTGCTAATAAATGATTTCTGTCAGGTTCTTGGCAGCAATCAGATAAAAAAAGCTGTAAATCTACTGCAAAGGGAAGTAGAGATGTTGTTTTTCGGAACAACAGATAAAGTCTGACTACCTACAGAAGAAATCAGAATTCTGGGCTGGTGAAGAAAGCTTATCTTCTTGACAGTATTGGTAAAGCACTCATCAAGAATTGGAGGCTGAAGTGGGTACATGAAAGGAAAGAGCTTCTGTATTGCATTGGCTATGGCTAAAGAACATCAATTGATTATTGAGCAAAACTTAGAACACTATGCCTTTGAATTATTCCTGCATAGAAGTTCATGAACAATCGCAGTGATGAACGAGATCTTAAATAGTTCTGTAAAATACCAGGAAAAAGATTCACAGTATCTGGAGAAGTCTTTAGAAAAGCTGTATATTGGAGGTGTGGGATGGGACAGAGGAAGAAAGATTTAGCTGCTGAAAAAGTTTAGGTTCTTCTTTAATGAGGAATCTATTCTTATTTTGGTGCTCTAATAATGTAATGCTCCAGTATTGTAAATGAAAAAGATTGATTGTTACAATGTAAAATGATCTTTTTCTGTCCTGAGTTTTCTAGGATCAGATTCTGGGATCTGTTATGATCTGCTCTAATCACCAGATGATTACAAATGAGAAGCAAAGTGAGCTCCCAGTGGATTACGAATCCTGAGGTTAGAAATATTCCCCAAAACATGATTAAAACCAAACAAGATTAAATGTTGATACCAAAAAATTGATATATTTTATTTAACAGTAAAAGAGACAAAGAGAAAGAAAGAAATAGAAAAAGAGGTGGGAAGGGGAGAGGGGGGCAGGGAGAGTGATAGAGACAGATTAAGTAGAAACATATCAATGGGCACTCACTGCCTCTGACTAAAGGCTTTTTTGCCATAGACCCAAACCCTTCCTCCTCCTCCCTTTGGTGCAGGGGTCTGTGCAAGCCTGGCAGCAGATAAGCCTGAGGCTGTGGCCTCCACTCCAAAGCTGCTGGGTTTGGCTCTCCCGTGAATGCTTATCCATTACTTCCCAGACCTTAGATGCTTAAAACAATAGTGTCACTTTCTCTTATCTCTATCCCTTAGGTGGTTTAACTCACAGTTCAGGGTTTCAGCCAGGAGGCCCATTCAGGGTGAGCTTTAGTGGTGCAGGTTCCTTATACAGTTTTGCTATAATAGGCAAAAGTCCTTCATAAAAGCGTTTAAGCCACAAACCATAACATTTCAGTCTCCAACACTAGCATAGTAGGATTTGGTGCTATTAGCTATGTTAACATAAACAATTAATAATGGAACTAGTAAATCCCCTCAGCCAAATGTACTCTGATTTTATGGATTGTTTCTTTTGAAGTTAGCTGAAAACTATTCTGCAATAATTTCTAAACATTTTCTCCCCCAGTACGGATATATTTCTCTCTTTTTTTCTCCTTTGCATACTTGATTTTTATCACTCTCCATTTATTTTCACTGATGTGAAAACAGGCAAGAGAAATGCTTTCCAACCTTTTCAATTTGTACATAACTCAGCAGCTACACGTGGAACAGATGGAAAGTGTCCTATGCAGTATATTTCATCTGAATGACTGTTCATGGGGTGTGTATCTTGTCATGAACTTTTTTTTTTTTTAATTAATATTCGGTTACATACCATTTTCTCTAGAGATTAACACACATGCACAGACATTTTTTTTTCTTAGGTCAAGGCTCACCAAAATGCAGCTAACAAGACATTTATGACCCATTAAGCCCTTGCACGTGGTTTACAAATTACTTATGTCCTTTTGTCCATCCTCAACAGAACAGAGGCATAGAATCACAGAAAGCTTGGGGTTGGAAGCTTGGAGACATCTGGAGAACGTCTTATCCAACCTCCTTACTCAAGTGGGGTTGCCTGGAGCAGGGTGTCCAGGACTGTATCCAGAAAATTTTTGAATATGTCTGAGAATGGAAACCCTTCAACCACTCTGGGCAACCTCTGCCAGTGTTCAGTTACCCCCTCATGTGAAAAAATGTTTCCTGATGTTCAGTGGTAACCTACTGCATATTTTGATTTGTGCCCCTTGCCTTGTGTCCTGTGACTGGGCACTGCTGAGAAGGTGCTGGCTGCATTTGAACATGCTGCTTTGCACCCTCCCTTGAGTTATTTATATGCATTGGTAAGATCACCCTTACACCTTCTCTTTGCTAAGCTGAAGAGTCAATTCTTGTGGTCCATGTTTGAAAGTAAGGCAGCGTGCATGCCATTAAATAAGCCAAAGCTGAGAAAGTGGTTTTGACCATGACACTCTAACCATACACACTGCTTAGCTGTTAACACAGTTCATGACTTTCTAATGGCTTACTAGATTGTCTGGCCAATGTCTGATCATGGTTTCAGACACCTTGTACCAGGGACAGTTCCCACAATGCAGGATGGATGGGACTACACCAGGCTTGTCTCCCCCCTGTCTCTGCAGTCGCCCAGGTCTGTGTCAGAAGGCTTTGTACCCTCAGATATCCTCCATGCTCTGCTTTAGGGCTATTGCACATTCCATCAGACTCATACTGTGAAAATGCCTCTTTAGCTGTAAAGACCTACATAATGTAGAGAAACTCAACATCCTTTCTGCTCTGGGCAGTTATAGAGGACAGGAATAGAGATGTATAGGATTGCGTAGGTAGAAAATATAAAGCTTTTTTACGTAGAAATTTAAGACCATCCCTGCTGCCTTACATTTTGGGCAGCCGACCTTACAAAAATGTCTTGCTGGATGGAAGGCATCAGCAATGATGTTGAAAAGCATATTCAGCAGGAGAAAAGAAAGCACGTTAAAGTTGACACAGCACAGAAGAGGGTACTGATAACAGGAATCCTGTTTTCATCCATGGAGTGACAGAAAACGTCTCAGAGGGCCTTGCTGCTCTTTAGAGCCTCAAAGACCACATTGATTCCAAAAATAACTATTCTGATTGCCACCCTATTGATGAAAACAACACATGGAAAGTTCATCTCTCACTGGTGTCATAACAGATGGTGCCTTCTTTATGATGGTGAGATATAAGGGTGTTGCAGCACTTAAGAACAAAAACTGTTGTAGGGTATGGAGATGAAGACACTGTTTTATTCATCAGCAAACTCTTATTGCAAACCTCCTTAAAATAGAGCATGTCATACACATTGATGTTGAATGTATGAAAGTCTCCATGCCCAAAAGTCTAGTCCTCTGTGGAAGACCATGGGGCTGAATCTAGAGATGGTGTATATTCACAGCCACTCAGCTCATTTGTGTTTGTTTGCAGGACATAGATGTATTCCTGCAAAAGAGAAGTAAGGATAACAACATCTGCAAGGCTGGGACTGCACAAGCCGTTTCAGCTTTTTTCATATCTCAGTGAAGTGAATCAGAAGATTTGCAGTGGCAGGAGTTCCCATCTGCCCTAATTGACTGTATGAAAACTTTGAAGGGAAACCTCAAAGCACTGCAGAAACATCAGAAGCATAGTGACACTTCCAGGTTGCGGCAACAAAGAATTAGTGGAGAAAAAGCTTTTTCGTTCAGAATGTGAGAGGGGGGAGTGACCCAAGAAACACTCCAGAATATGTGCAGGTACATCTTTTTGACTTGAAGTGGACTGTGAAGATAAAGGTAATATAACATGGATGATGTCTGTTTTCTACAAAAACTTAAATTACGAGCCTTCTTAGTGATGGCTGGCACTCCTATGAAATTATCCTTACTCTTTAAAGTATATCCAGATGTGAGCAAATGTCCTTAAATACAAGTATTAATAAATATACTTTGGGATCATGACACCAATGGTCACTTTATATCAGTCCTCTTCATTACATCAAGTTTTAAACTCATGTTATTTCTAATAGTCGGCAATAAAAATCTGTTGTGGATGTCCCGGCCAATGATAAATTGAACAACAGCATTGAAATCTCCTTATAAAATCTTTGTGTATCTACCACGCCACATCTATGAATTTTTCTGAAGTCTTGTATTGCAGATGGGATATTTTTCTGTGACTCAGATCCTGATACTCTATCAGCATATCTCTCCTGAATAAATTTGTGTGGGGAACACCTGAAATAGATGTTTTCAGGGTAGCAGTCAGATTTTATGATTCTGGATCCTTCCTCTTTTTTGAGTGCTTCAGATAAGAAAAAAATAAATGGATCTGATTAACAGAGAGTGAATGATCACCAGGAATTCACCTCATCTTCCCCTGGAACCTATTTCTGAAAGCAGTGATTCTACAACTGATTAGCTAGTATAAGGACGAAGTAATGTGTATCAAAATAGGAAAAAGCTTTTAGAATGTCCCTAACAACATCCTGGGGGCCAGCCCCGTGATTTCTAGCACACAGAGTTACTGCCTCTCTGGAAAGACACTAGCTTTTATTAAGGGTAAAAATTAATGTCTGCTACAAAAATTGCCACTTTTAGACACAAATTAATGCAGCTGGTCCTACAAAAGCTGTAGTACATGTTATTCTGCCAACACTGTGCAGGACTTGCTGAAAACTCTTATTTCAAATCCAGACAATTGTCTTCAGATCAATTTTTCCCAGATCCTGGCAGTGTCTCTCCTCCATTTGAGCATGGAGTCAGGTCTTGAAAATAATTTTCTCTTTATTTTTCTGAGAGGACACGTTAAGGAAGGGACTTATACTTTCTCTTCCATTATTCAATGCTGCTCTTTGTTTACAAGTCTTTTCCCTCTTCCTCTCTCAATGGGGACTGACAGTTTTCTGGCTAGCTTCTTATCTGGAGTTCAAAGAGTTTTTAATTTGCCTGACAGTTTCAGTTGGCTAAGTTAGGATATATCCATCTTTCTTTCACCTTTTCAGAATTGCTGGCTTCATGGGTTATTTCCCTTAGCCAGCAGAGCTGTTATGGTGGCCCTGGTGTCCAGGTCTTCTGCTGTTTTTTGTTGTGCTTGTTTTCAGCTGCACACAGCAGTCTAAGTGTGGGGGTTCTAAGGTGTCTGTTTGTCTTTCTGAAAATGTCTTTCCATTTTCTTTTGCTTTACAATTTAGTAAGATATAAGATAAACAGATAATTCTGAATTTTGCAGGTTCTGCAAACTTTGGGTTCCTTAGTTGTGAAGAAAGTCTACAGTCTGTGAAGTCAGTCTGTGGAAAGAAGTGTCCAGCAAGCTAAACTGTGAAGGTCAGGGAAAGCAGGTACTATTTTTGTCTAAGATATTGCTTTGACAGTCATCTCAATAGTTATGACCAAACATAGGTTTTTCTTGCTATGCATGGAGAAACATGTGTGTATGCAGATTTTATATTTTCATATTATATATATACCTATATACGTAATTCTAGTTTACTCAGGTATTTTACTCACTGAATCAAGACTACATCTCTTTTCCAGTTTGAAAGATAGCCAAGTAGAAGTTTTTGCATTAAGGATTTGAGAACCTCACCACTCATATTTGTTCTGTAAAGAGCAGAGTGTGTCTTGATAGTGGTTCCATTCTGGCAAATATAAAAGCAGCAAAACCTCTAAGTCATGTGTATCCAGTATTTCTTCATGAACTGTAAAGCAACAATGGAACAATTAAAAATTATGACGCTAGTTCTGGCTCTGGGAAATAGCTTTACACTTGTTTATAACAAATATATAAAGAGTGAGTTGCTATAATGTTTTTCTTTAAGAGTTTGATTTTTATTTTCATTTTGTGTTTCTGCTGTTTTTTTTCTTTTTTTCTTTTTTTTTTTCAGCTATGGCATCTCTTCTTTCTTGTCTCATCATCCTGAAGCGATGTTTTTGTAGCCTGACTTTTCTTAAAATTGGGAAGGGTAAGCAGATAGTACTTAAAACAGCAGTATGCAATACCTATTGTTATGTGCACATGTGGATGCAGAGCCAAAAACATATTTGGACAGAAAAGACAACTAATTAAAGTACACAGCAAGTTTCAGCTCCCCTGCTTTAGAGTTATGTACCTTTTAGAGTAAACAGTGTACTTGCTAAATACAACTTGTTATGCTTTAATGGAGTTTGTGACATACCGAAGAAAAAGCTAGAGGGTAAGAGGAATAAATTAGCACCTGTTTGGTCCTTGGATATCATGAGTTTACATACTGTTGGAGAATTACAAGGAATAATGTCCCTGCAGGATTTTGTCTGAGTACCTGTTGTCTTAGCAAATGAAGGGAGCTGAGCTTCAGGTTTCTCAGGGCTCTCTTGCTTCACACAGTCCTTGTCGGGGAATTTGCAGCTACCTTATTTGTCTCAGCTTTGCTCCAAACAAACCACTTTAAACTATAGGTTCTAAAATACTTTAAAAACACTCCTTTTTTGCCTTTTTTTCTTATTCAGCCAGATAGATGACAATCCCTTTCTTGATAACCGCTACTTTTTAGGTCTCAGATTTCTCTTTTAAACCTCATTAAACCTTATCAGATCCTTGAAAGATTCAGTACCACATTTCTCACTCTTTTCTGTGTTTAAGGAGATTACCAGTTCTAACCAACTCACAAATACTTCTTTTCTCAGTAATTAATAACAGGCTAAATATTTTCTGTCATCTGTTTTCTTTGCTAATCTCAAAATGGGTATTTTGGCATGTACATAAGCTCTATATAGAGACTCACAGAAACTTTCAAGAGGTGATGTAAACAGAGAGCTTTCTCTCTTTCTGAGGCCAGGAGAGGGCTGCAGCCACAGTATGGTGTTGAGGTGCTCTCCCCTGTGACACCCCATCATCTATGAGGTGCTCAGGTTACAGATTCCTTAAGTCCTATCATTTTCTTGTAGAAAATCTAGACCTTCACTGCCTGTCATCTTGGTTCAGAACTCTATATTGGCATCAGTAGCCTCTCTACAAGGACTGGTGTCACCTACTAGCTCCCACCCCATTTTCTTCCATGATTTTGAATTGCAAGCATTCAGAAGTCATAAATCAGACTTATAGCAGGGTAATTAAAAAAAAAAAAGATGGTTTAAAAAACTTAGTTTGGGTCTGTTCTTTATTTTCTTTTAGTGCTGATATATTAGGGACAAATTTTTCTGACCCCCAGAATGAAGAAGTTGGGGTTTTTTTTATGTATTTAGTGTAAACTGAAATTCCCAGTAGTACCATAATACTGATGTCTGTGAGGAGTAGCTACAGTGAGACTCACTGAAGAAATGGATATAACTGAGTTAATGAGATAGGAGAAAAGCAGAAGAAATGGTTATGCAGCTTCCGAAATAACATTTTCTTGAAAGAGTTTGCTGTTATTTTGCTGGTTGTCCTAAATGTGGTGTAAAGGTTGGAACAAGGTAGCAGGGTAAAAGCAGGTATTAGAAAAAAAAATAAGCTATTTAATGTTTTATACATCTGCATTAGAGTTTCCTGTAGTGGTTATTACTATAATGCCTAAGTGTTCTCTAAGTAATTTAGATGTGCTCTGTGGAGGTCTTAATGCAGTTCAGTTGAATCATCTCTTCTTTTCTCAGTAGAGAGACAATGCTCAGGTGCACCCCTCTCCACTTTCCTTCCTTGCTGTCTTACTCATGCTGTTCATAGTGGAAAAGCTTTCTCGGAGAACATAATTTTGCATGCATCTTGATGATGGTCAGATGTGTCTGAAAGCTGATTGCATTGCTAACCCTTTCTAACTCTGAACGTTTCCTGGTTTTGGTCTTTGTGTCCTTCACCTTCCATGACCTGCCTAGTACAGCATAGCAGGCGTGGTCAGAGATGCATTTACTTGGGGTTCCAGGTGACTTCTAAGAGTAGAACTTACCTTAGAGTAACATAAATACCCGTGAACTGAGAGAAATTAGCCCAAACATCCTGTGTTTTCAGTCACAACACAAGTCAGGAGGCAGCACTCACTGGCCAGCAGAAGCCTCTCATATCTCTGTAGAGACCCACTTCCTGTAAATCTGTGTGGAAAAATGCAATACAAGGTTAATGCTTCCAGACCTATCTCAAAAAATTAATTCATTTGCTTTAGTGCAAACTCTTTGTGGAGTGCAAGGACTTTGCAGCAGAACTGCACTATTTTAGTACCTAGAAATGTTGCAATAGGAGGCTCAGTGCCTAATTGCTATTGAAATGCAATACTGAAACTCTCATGAGGCATTCACCTACCTCTGCTAATCCCAAATTATTTCTGTGTATTCCCTTATTAAAAAGCTATGCTTTCTCAGTAGTGCATTTTTATGCTTGTTCCAATATGGCACTCTGGCAACATAACTATCCAGAAATGGCATCTCCTGAGGTTAGTACTGTTCCTAAAGAGCAATTGTATTTGCAGAAAAGGGATGTACATGTTCACTTCTTTCTTCCATATTTTTACATACTTGTTACAATGATAAATGTTACTTGGTTCTACCTGTGATACACTGTCTCTCTCTAGTACACTCATCGATACTCACTTTTCTAGTAGTGTATGAAAACTCCCCAATGGCTATATAGTAATATTTATTTTTCCATTTACAAGATAATGGGAAGATGTATAAAAATGCTGATGTATTTGATTTCGCTCCTTCCTTTCTGCCTTTGATGTCAATGCTCTTCTTAGGTGAACAGTTCTCAACCTTTGACAAACTGAGACCATCGGTTGAAACCATTCAAGCTGTAATTTATATTCCTCTCAGCCATAATGAAAGTGAAGTGGACTAGCTTTTTGAAGATTGCTTTTGGTTTGCTGAGATATGACCCTATGTCTGAGACCACTTGTTTTAGATTAGGAGCAACTCTGAGAAAGTGATGCATGTATATATGTATTCATAAGGCTTCTAATGCCATCAAGGTTCATCTCTTGATGGCAGAGATGCTTAATTTTGGAGAATGCATTCATGCAAAGAATACAAAATAACAGTTATTATCTGCTAAAGTTTCTCTTACACGGTCTTCCTTTCTATTTTCTATGTTTTACAACTTTGGGGGGTTTGGGGGCTTTTGTGTTCTTATTGAATCTTAAAGAAGTGCTGAAGTCAAAGGCAGAGATGGGCTATTGCTCAACCATTATTTTGACTCTTTCCCTTTGTCATTTACTCTTGATAATTCTGTCTCCTCGTCAAGATGTCTGATGTGAGACTCATTTAATGAACAGCATTAACTGGAAGATTTTTAAAAACAATAATTGAGGGGATGGTATAAGGGCTTGTCTTGCCTGGGAAGACTTTAATACAGGTCAGGACCATTTCAGAGGAAAAACAGGTGTCATTTCTAGACCAGTGACATTATCAGCTTCATCACTCTAGGTTTTGTTTTAAGGAGCCTAAATATTTACAGATCTACAAGAACATGCCTGTAAGACCCCGAATATATTCTGCTACTGGTCTGGGACTGACAATTCAGGATGTCATTTGGTGCTCTGAATGGTGCGTGTTCCAGTCCAATGCTGCCATCAGACATGAAGTCTGAGATCTTCAGCTTGGTCCAGAGCTCTGAGGACTTTAGAGATTTAACTCAGAAGCTGGGGCTGGAAGATGAAATATTGGAAAACAGCCTTGTTTGAATAGAATCTATGCAGGTCCAGTAGTTACCTTCATGAACTCTTCTGAAATCTGATTTTCTGCTCTGCAAATACATGATAATACTCTCTTTTAAAAGTTGCCTTATAGTAAGATTCTGTATTTCTGGGATATGTGCTGGCTGGTATTTATATCAGAAATCTTTATACATGAAAAGCAGAAAACACCACTGGAGTTGCTGAAGAATAAAACTTGCCAGCAGTATTTAGTTTTTGCAAGAAGGCACTAGAGATAAACTATGGGAATTTGTTTCTGTGTTAAGTAACACATAAGTCTGAGTAGCTCACTTTTAGTCCACTAGAGGTCTGTGAAATAATTTCCCAAATATGTTTTTAATCTTGTTTTGCAGCAACCTTGCTGAGTCTGATACAGTAAAAAAAAAAAACTTTTGATCCAGTTTGTATTTTTCTTAAACAAAGGACTACATCCACACAGAGTTCTATTTAAGAGACATATCTGATTTAGAAGACAGTCCTAGCTGATTCTTTATTCTTGGATCAGCACAGGGAATTGCTCTAACTACTGATTGACTAATATTTTATGTAAAATACTGGCTTTCCTTGCAAATGGTCATTTTTTCAAATAGGAAGAGAGTACCATGTGGTGCAGAGAGTCCATTAGCATGAAATACCCACTCCATCGTGGTTCTTCATAGTGCTAAATTTACTTAAGTGGAAAAGGAGCCAAGATCCATGGCCTTGCATTGCTAATGAGGTTTTCCAGAGCACTGAGAGGACACAGGTGGTTATCTATTAGCATCTAGCTCAGACTGTTTGACTTGCTTTCAAACCGCTTGTTAAGCCTCAAAGCTTAGGTTCCAAATATGTCTAGGATAATAGTTTTTCAGTTTTTTGGTGCTATACTAGCTAATTTCCTCTAATTTCTATTCTGATTATAGCTATATTAGAGCATATTTTATCCCTAATTTTATGCTGCATGTGTAGTCAGTTTAACTCGGCACATAAAAACAGCTGAAATAATGCTCTAAAAGGCATTAGTAAATTTGTGATTTTTGTAATAAAACCAGTGCCTTGTGTTAGCATTCAAGAGCATAAGCACAGCATTACAAATCATAAGATAATTGTGGCTATTCAAAAAGATACAGGTAGGCTCCATACATTCTAATCTTTAATCCCAGTTGCTGCAGTTCAGAGAGAGTGATTGTTGAAAGCATAAGATGTAGCAAAAATGATGGTATCCAAAATTGCCTGAATTAATTTGAATGTATTATTTTCATCTCTGCCCAGGATTCAATATTTCTCTTGGTTTCGGTTAAATTCTTTGTATTTGGTTGATATTCAGTATGTAGTTCATGTGTGCTTTGCTAAAGAGTGCTGCTGCACAATGATTTTTCGTGCCTTGAAATATAATTAATATAAAGCTGAATATCATTGATAAATGGAGGCTACTTATCAGTATTTAGCATATAGGGAAATATGAAAGGGAAGAGTGTAATTTGTCTAAAGCAATTAGTTGTCTAAATTAGAGATACAGGGTTAAGAATGAGACTTTTAAAGAACCAAACAGAATAAATATATAAAATGTTCAAAAGTACAAAGACAACACTTTTAAGTTGATAGCCCATTGTAAGATAGCAGGTGCCTTTGTATTTTCTGTGGACAAACACAGAGTACACAGTATTAAATGATGCCTATGTGTGACACACATAATCACCTTAGGAAGTAATAGATAGGAAAGGCTGCAATGCACTGAAGTCTTGAAACATGCTCGTTGTGGCATGTTTCCACTACAATGAGTGGTGACCACTGGCAAAATATATGGAGAGACAAATCCTCCATTCTGAGAGGCAGAAAATAATATATTAAACTGCTTACAGCAATGTTACTTTTGTTGTCTGAAATACATTGTGCTGGCTCTTACACTGGAATTCATTTCAGCCGCCAGGAATTGGATCTACTGATTTTTTGTGGGACTATAGGATAAAGTCTGACTAAAGACTAATTCTGGGCTCTGTCCTAAAACCTGGATGTAAGTAACAGCAAATGTCAAATGGGTTAGGAAACCGTGCCGAGTACCTCTGGACATTAGTGTCATTTAAAAAATATATATACATATTAAAAATGCAAATTTCCCTTACCTTCTCTCCCGTGTTTCCAAAGGTGATTCAGCACAGATGTAGCATCGTCTTCATATTGATCCACCAGCTCCTTGGAAGCCTAATTATCATCACTTGTATCACAAAATAGAAAGGTAAATTTTTGTGGCTCTTTTTCTCAAGGAGCAAGAGAAGAGAAGCTCACACAAGAGTCTGGGATGTTTAGAGGGTTGTAAGAAAACCATCATTCTACTTAGTGGGTCTTCCACAAGAGAAAAAGACATGATCTGTGTGAATGCTAAAAAACCTATGGGCTACCTTCCTAAAAGAAAATGTAAAGTTACCAGAAAAGAGTTCCTGCAGGGTTGAAACTCTTTTCCAGGTCTTTTAAAGTAGATCAAGAGTTTCAGTATTTGGGTGACACAGCAAACATGACCTTTATTTGAATAAAAGGTACTGTTATGGTCTGTGTCGGAGATTGAGAAGCAAGTAAAAGAGAATGACCCTGATCCAAAGGACAGAAACAATTACAAAACAAGGCCCTTCACTGAAACAAGAATCCAACTTATTTTCCTCATTTCTGTGAAACACAGGATGGTGTAGTCATTATCACTACTGCCATGGATAGGCTCTGGTATGATAATGAAGTGAAAGTACCTTTGAAATAATTATTTATGTATCATTTTTCAAAGAGAACAGAGAAGATATTGGGATGACTTTGTAAATTTATTTTATGGGCAATTTCACAGCTTTTCTCTCCTGCTGAGAATTTGATAATGGATATTGATTGTCTCTAAAGTGAGTGCAGGAGTGTGTGTAATGGTATTGCTATGGTCTATTTGCTTTACATGCATTGTAGCTGAGAAAATAAATAAGAGTCCCCATGTTAACAATTATGTCACAGAGAAGATCACTTTTGTATTTCTGGATCATGGGAATATATTACTAAGCAAAGGTGAGTCCTAAATGCCCCATATAAAGTGTCTGCTCCCATTCGAATGCCTGCTTTTAGACCCAGAGTGCAAGACCTCAGACAGAGCTATTCTAATCTGTGATTCTGAAAGGCAAAAAAACCAAACTGTAATGCTCCTGGAACACTCTCTAGAGGAAATCTTGACCCTCTTTTTTTTAACAGGAAACTGTATTTAGTGTAGACCTACTGTATTACATACAATCAGTATGATTTGGCCGACTGCTGTGGCTGTCAACCCACTGAAGTGGAAGAGAATCTGAGTGAAGAGTTGTTTTCTTCTGTCCTGAAAAGCACAGATATGAAGGTCAGTGAAAGTTCAAGGATGACTTCTTGACACTCTCTTTTCTTGTGTTGTGTGAAGTTTTAAGATACACCTGCATTCAGCAGTACACTATGACTTGTATGTGGAAGTTGCAGTGGTCTTTAGCTGAGCATTGGTTTTGTGGGAATGTGGGCAGATCAGAGTCTTGAATTCACATGGCCTGTGTGTCAAAAGAAGGTGGGGCTTGCAAACAGAGCAGGAGCATGTTCCTATCAAATTGCATATGAACATTCAGCATGTTAGCTACAGCTAATCTGTTTTGCCTAAGTTACTCTGCTTGCTCGTGATTGTATGGGAAAACCGAGAAGAAAGTATTTTGTTTACTTTTTTAGCAATGATTTCTTAGACAATGTTATTGCTTCTGCATTTCTGATTAGTTTGACTATTTCTGTTTGAAGTTTTAGAGGGCTGAAAGCATTTTTTTAAGGAAGTATGCGCTGTTGTCACAATCCAATACTCTCCAACCAGGTTCTTTTAGATATTCCATATGTGGACAGCGTAATATATAATATCAAATTTACTTATTTGAAAAAAGGTGGTATTACATGAGCAATGTGATACAAAATATACTGAAAACACAATACAAATCTAAGTTACACCTAGCAAAATATAGCAACTGTACTGGGCATCCCCAGTCACTGGGAAAGAGCACATGGCTGGAAGCCAGCTCAAGCCCATTGCTCTTGTCAGAATACTTTTGTGATTTGTCTAGATTTATACTCTGTATTGGGCTGAACCACTTGTTCGCTTCCCAGCCTCCATGCTGGTCTGGCTAAGAAAGGGAGATATTTGCACTCTTTTAATAACTCAGGGAGAAATCCATACACCAGATTACGAACTCAGCTCTTGGTAGCTGTTTCTCTAAAACAAAGGCTACCTTCCAGTCCCTTTTGTGTTGTGATAAAGTCGGTGTCTTTGCAACAACTGTGGGCAGTCACAGCGTTACTCCCTGACCTTCACAGGCATGGCCCCGTTGCCCATCTCCTCTGAGTCTCCTTTGATTACAAGGTTTTATTGGCCAGTATGCAAAGCAATTTTTTTCTTTTTCTTCCAAATACTGGAATAATATAATTCATAAATGTAATAGGTATAAAGGTGAACCAAAGTTAGTAATGCGATTCTCCAGGTTCTTCAAAGAACCCTTAGCTTTTCTCTACCCACCTCTTTTTAAAAGATGGACATGTGTAGTGTTCTAATTGAATGTCTGAACAAATTCCTGTTTATATTGATACAGAATTCCCAACAGTATACCTCTGGTTGTGTCCTCGAAGAAACACCTATTTAACAAAGGCATGTAGCAGCTCACTACCATAATGATCCCTCAAGAGGACTTTAATTTTTAATTAAGTGAAGCAGTGTGTTTATTCTTGCTATATAGCTGATTTATCAGGGCTTTGTTAGCTGTGTAGGGGAAAGAGGCTAAATTAAACACACCTTTAATGAGATGATAGGGAGTTGACCTCTGCTGTCATCTGGAGGACAATATATAAACACAAATATTGAGGGAATTGTTCCAGAGAGGTTGTATAATAGCCATTAAAAGGCATCTTAAGTAGTGGCAGATCGGTGGGAAGAAACCTAACCCATGTGACTAAATGAGTTTCATGGAAATTGTTGAAGTTATGTCTCAATTATTAATTATTACCTCTGATAAATAATCTAGTGTAGCACAGTCCACCCTTTCAGAAAAATTAAATGATCTTCAGGTCCCCTGATATCAAAGCCCTTAGTCAAATACCCGGTTTATCACAAGATCACTACTGCTTTTCTGTATATTTTAATTGGAAATTTGGGCAAAGAGTAGAAATAACATGAAGATGCTCCCTGTAAAATTGCATTGCAGTGAAGTTGGTAGCAAAACTATCAATTATTTCTGCAGGATGGAAATTTCATGCAAGGTCTTCCTACTCCATCCCTAGTGCAGTACAGTATAATCCTTATGCTAGAGCTACATTTGGACAGGAAGCAACCATAATTTAGTCAGTAAAGTCCTTTTACTGGGATAAATAAATCTGAGCATACATTTCTTGGCAATGTAGAGAAGGCTAGGGAATGAATTGACTCTATCAGTGTGCTGGTGACTCAAGGCAGAAGGTATCTTAGCAAATCATTCCTGTAACAGCAACAAAATGATAACCTGACATGAATTTTTTACCCCCTTTGTCTCTGAAAAAATGTACTTTGTGGGAAAACTGTTACATATTATACCTTAATGAGGGCGTTATATTATAAGACGTTATATTGCTAAAAACGTTTGAAAATATTCACATGTTAAGAAACAGAAAAATACGAAGTTTACTTATGGAGTGATTTTGTGTTTTTCTTTCTTGAGAAATTTTTGCATAAAACCTATATTGGTAAAATACTCCTCTACCATTCAATCAGTAGAAAGAATAATAATTCAGTCTTTATATCCTCTTTTGTCTCCTCTAGCCATTTGAATTAAACTGGTATGTGGTCTCTGTTCTCAAGACAGCAAGGGGAATTAACCTCAGTGATTTTTTTAGTTGTCTCTGTCCTCATTTATGCCTCAGGCACCACTCCAGGGATACAACTAGAAGGTAATTATCGAGACACTAGGGAAGGGAAGTTAATGAATTGGAAAGCAGTATTGAAAGGTAGCCTTTGCTAACTAACATACACATTTTCTGGCTCTGTGAAATAATGTCCTTGGAAAGGCAGCTGCAAAAAGGGAAGCCCTTTAGATATTTCCTTAGGGCTTTTGTATATGCAGTTGCATATTGACTTACAGATGTGGACTCATGAAACCATATAAAGTGACATTCCAGAGCAACCTTCCAGTACTCCTTGTAGGGCTGAAAGCCAAATTGGTTTTAAGGTGGATCCTATTTAGTTTATGAAAGAGTTATGTCTTTGATAACTAGTAATTGGACTGGATCTGTTTTGTTTTGCTTGGACTCTCTATGCTACCTTGGGCTTGATCACCAAGCCTTTCAGTTTCTTTTGAGCAAATTGGTCATGACTATTTCATGATCATTTTTTTCTGCTTGGGGAAACTGAATCAAGGACCTTTTAAAACTGCAACAGATACCTAGAGGGAAAATAGGGGAATATGAGATAGCTTTCTGCCTGATGCCCACAGCTAAGTTGCTCTTTTATCTGCAAAGAAATGCATCTGGCATGTTGGAGAGATGTGGAGATGAGTGACTCACACTTTGCATATATGGTGTATGAAGTAGTCATGACTCTCCTCAGGAGTATGAAAAGATGCAAATCATACAGACATGCAACTTCAGGAGCCGAACTTGCATAAAGCTACCTCTGTAGCCTTGTATCACCATTGCCTTTATAAAGAGAAGTGGAGGGTGCTTTTCTGTTGCTTCATCTTCCTGACAATACATTCCCAGAGGCTGAGAATTTACTCAGCTAATGAACCTCTCTGGTCTACACCTACTCTCGGAAATGAGCAGCTTATTCTTTCCTGCTAGAAGGAGAACCTAATTCCTAAATAAGATGTCTCCCTTTCCCCTTGTTGGAGGAAGCTGCTCTGAACTTCGCTCTCCCCTGGTATCAACACATACGTGTGCATGTGTGTGCTGTTACCAGCGTGCCCTTGTGAGTCTCTGATTTGTGAGCTGGGTAGCTTGAGATGCCAGGGCCAGGCTTTTTGCCAAGTTCCATTTGAGGTCTCTTTCCCACATGGCTTCTTACAGCAGGTTTTCATCATCCCTTGGGCATGAGGTTTGAATCACACTGTTGCAGCTTCAGGAGGTTCCAGTATAAGTGGTGAGATAAAAGGTTCTGCCAAGCGGGCTCAGAGTTGCTTGTCTGTTCTGGACCCACTTGTCCATGTGAAGGTGTTAACACACCTGGAGTCTCTTTGCTTGACCCTAGAGAGGTGTCTTTTTTTGTCCATGACCGCTTTGATGCTTGAGTTTCACTCCAGTGCTTGTGACTTGTTCTGCATTGGTCTGGGATCATAAGGTCAGTATACCACGGAAGCAGACATCATCTTTCCTTCTATTCCATAAAAAATGTTGGCTAATGTTGTTGATTTTTCTTTTATGGCAGCTCTGGGAATGTAAGCCTCTGGGCAAAGAGGGAATTTTCTTTGTGCTTTATTTCTTCATCTTTCATCCTCAACAAGCACAGGCATAATTTGACCTAAAGAAAAGTCAAATGGTGAACTACTACATATTTTTGAGTGATTGTTGTTCTATTGTAATAGGTGCACCTCATAGACAAGCAGAATTTCTGAGTATGCTTTAGTGACTGCATTCTGCCAGCAGATTTGTTCATATTCTGGGAGATGTTTTTCCACTTCAGTTCCTTCTGTTCATAAATTTTCAAAAATAACAACTTTCACTGTGATTTATCACTCCTAAGCGTTGCATCCACCCCATAAATTAAATCACAGAATGGGTCAGATTGGAAGGGACCACAGTGGTCATCTGCTCCAACTTCCCTGCTCAAGCAGGGTCATCCCAGAGCGCATGCCACAGGATTGTTCTTGAATATCTCCACTGAGGGAGACTCCACAGCCTCACTGGGCAATCTGTTCCAGTGTATGGTCACTCAGAGTAAAGAAGCTCTTCCTTATACTCAAGTGGAATTTCTTGTGCATCAGTTTCTGGTCATTGCCTCTTGTCCTATTGCTAGGCACTTGACAAGAGCCTAGCTCCCTCTTCTTGTCTCTGAACCTTCAGATACTCACAGATATTGTTGAGATGCCCTCTCACTTGTTTCTTTTTGAGTTGGAACAGGCCCAGCTCCCTCAGTCTTTCCTTGTAATAGAGATTCCCCAATACCATAATCATTGTTGCCCTTCTGCTGGATCTGCTCCAGATGTGGCCTCACCAGGGCTGAGTAGGAAGGCAGGATTACCTTCTTCAACCTGTTGGCAATGCTCTTCCTAATCAACTCCAGAATACCATTGGCCTTCTTGGCCACAGGGTTAATGGACAGCTTGTTGTCCACCGGGACCCTGAGGTCCTTCTCCGCAGAGCTGCTTTCCAGCAGGTCAGCCCCCAGCCTGTACTGGAGGAGGAGGTTGTTCCTCCCCAGGTACAGAACCCTGCACTTGCCCTTGTGGAATTTCAGACAGCTCTTTTCTGCCCACCTCTCCAGCCTGTCAAGGCCCTTCTGAAGGGCTGCACAGCTCTCTGGGGTATTGGTTGCTCCTCCCAGCTTAGTGTCGTCAGGGAACTCGCTGAGGAGGCATCTGCTCCTTCATCCAAGTCATTGGTGGAGAAGTTAAACCATACTGTGCCCAGTACTGAACCCTGGGACACCCCACTAGGGACAGGCCTCCAACGAGACCCTGTGCCACTGATTAGAATCCTCTGGGACCTGCCATCCAGCCAGTTCTCAATTCACCTCATTGTCCACTTAGTGGAAAATATAAATAAATACACATTAGGCACAATGATAATTGACTGGTGTTCCTCAAGCTTCACACCCTGGCCTTCTGTTCTGAGCAGTTCACAGAACTCATATGTGTAGATTATGATGATGAATGATCAGGGTTGTAGAAGAAATATATTTTACTTACTATCAAAAATTTTCAGCCGCTATTACTGACAGTGTTTTGCTGTACTGAAAATCAGAATGTCCATAAACCACTTGTGCTGTAGTGGGGTTTGGATTTAGCATTTGAAATGGTGAGTTGAGTAACTACTGTCAAGAACTTAGAGTATTCTGCCTTTAATGGACATATTTTCCAGTAAAGACACTGTGTTATTCCTAAGCAGGAGGTATTTATTTCTCTTTTTTTTCTAAGACAAAAAATACAAAAAAAAGAAATAAGAATTTCATATACTTTTCAAGGAATCTCTGTTGCAGAGTGATGCACAGAATGCATGACATGCATTTTTTCACATGTTTCTTATCATCAGGAAAAAATAACCGGAATTCTAATTAGTCTTATGAACTAATATATATTTTACAAATTTCTAATTAAATGCAATAATACTTTGAGAAATTACTCCTAACTAGGCTAGGAGGGGGCAATTACAATTATTGTTTTCATTTTATTTCCTGGTCTCTTAATGAATTCTGCATAAACCATATCAGGAAAAAGAATTCTTAAAATATCCACCTATGTAAATTTAATCATCAATGGAAGTCAACAGGGGAACGTTTTACAATTTTCAACGCATCATCTGTACTATTTTTTAAAGATATTTTTTGAATAAATACATTAATGCTGCATGAGCCAGAAAAAAATCCATGTTTTGCATGTATGTACTACTTTTGTTTTATTTGTTTTGATTCAAAAGGTTTAAAATATCTTTTGTTCATAGGAATTCATAGAGGTTAAAAGCACAGTTCATATTTGCACTAACATATGCTTTACAACAAACAAATTCAGCGTTTGCCAGGCTGTAGCTTTGTGGGCTTGTTCTGGTATAGATGCTTGTCTTTTTGCAATGAGTGACAATGTTGAATCATGTTTCCCTTGTAATCCATTATAAACTGCATATCTTTTCCGTAGAACTGCTGTCTAGGCAATCATTCCTGATCCTGGGTCATGCAATTTATTATTCTAGTCTCTATATATGCACCCTTCCCTGCTCAACTGTATTACCTTTTTCAGCCTGTTTCGCTATTTATGAGGATGGTATTGAATTCTAATGCTGCTCTCTGTCGTAGCAGTGGTGTGTTCTGCGTGATATCATGTACTGATTTGGTGAGAATAATCTCTCTTCTACCCTTCAGGTCTTTAGTATATGTAACAATTAATACAAATATATTCATTAAGACCAAATAAAGAACCCTTCAAAACTACAAAATGTCTTTCCATTTTGATCATGAACTAATGATATTCAATCTCTAGCTAACCATTTTCCAGACAGTTTTGCAGTCTATAATAGTTTTTCTGTGATAGTTTTTTCTGGCCTAGGCTTCCCTAGCCTGTTTGTAGGAATGTCATGTGAGAAAGTGCCAAAATATTACTAATCTTGGGAAAGGGAGGAGGTTGACTACTTAAAAATATTCCTGGGAAATCTTACCAGGTTACTGGGAAGATTGATTTGACCGGTTTTATCTCTTGACAAACCCATCTGCACTCCTCTTTTTCACTGTCCTCTTCATGACTCTTTCTGCTGGTTTGGCTGTCCGTTCCTGGACTGAGCTTACACCGGTTGATAGTTCCTCAGCTCCCACCCCACAACTCTGAAGAGATAAGTCTGTGTCATCTGATACCTCACTCATCCTTTTCTGCAAAATGACTGTTAATGTATCTGAGATTGCCTGACTCCATTTCTTAAATTTATGTGGTGAAATTCTTTAGGTTTAGTCATTCAAAACCAACTAAGCTGTATAAATATCCTGTAGCCTAGAGTGGCCTACTTTTCTTTTTCTCCCTGCTCCCTGCTTCTCTAAGGAAAAGAAAGCACCCCACAACAACAACAACAACAACAAAAAACAAACATGGAAATGCAAATGTATTTATAAGAAAGAGAAGACTAGACACTCCTTTGTTGAGTGTCTACTGCTCTGTGAAAGTCGGACACTTTATTATTGCTAGGCTATGTTAGTAATTTAAGATAATTTTCAGATATAAAACATTGGGCAAAATAGCTGTGAAACAATGAGTTCTCCTGTGAAATTGTTCCATTTCACACTCAGGAACGAATTCATCTTATCACGACAAGAGGGCAGCACTGCTGAACTGAAATATTGTTTCATTTTTTGTAAGGTTCAGCATTATCCTATCAATCCATTTCCAGTTACATTGTAGATAAGAAGGTATTACACAGAAGCCTCAAAGCTGGACAGAAAGCAAAATTATTGCCCCACGCTTGCCAAGTAAAAAGCTACAAAAGGGTTTGAATATGTAAGGGACTGTAGAAATGTTAAAGGTTACCACTGTAACGTAAGTATAGGATCTGTGTAAACTGACAGTGTTCGAGGGGCTAATAGGATACAGTCTTCCACGATCCTTGAGAGTTTAGTATATACCTTTCATCTTGTTTGAAAAACAGTTTCAGGTTCAGGACTTGTATTGGGACCTCTAAGATCAGCATTGTTTCTGCAAAACCTTGGGTATTCTTATAGCATCACATTCCAATCTCAGAAACTTTTTGGATAATGTTAAAGAAGACATTATCAATGCTGATATAGAGTAGCTACTTAAAGAATTATGTGAAGATATTGTCAAGATTTTTATTAAAACCAGGATCATCCATTTACCATTGCCACTGAAAATGGTCAGTGTACTTGTGTGTGTCCTAATTGCCATTTTTTTTATTCTGGGTGATGTTGCAGGGGGATGGAGGTGGCTGGCAGGGCCCCCATGGTCATAGACACTCACAGAGGTATAGGTTTTGCTAGCTTTCCTGCTCACAGGGCTAATTGTTGGAGTGGTATTTTGCTGTCTTTATTATGGATACAGAATTACATTGGAGGATTAAACTGGTGGGTTTTGCCTTATCAGATGTTTAACCTGCTAGTTATTGTATATATTCATTAAAACAGAGATGTTTGGGATGTTGCAAGTTTCTCTTAAGAGATAAAGCGCCTTTTTTATTTTAAGAAAAGAAGAGTTTCAGTGTTGCTTTTCTTACCCTTTAACCCTCTTTTGGTCCCAGCTGTTTATTAATCTAAAGGAATATAGGGATTATCTTCTCCATAATATTGATGTGCCAGTTCTGATGTGTCTAGAGGCAACATTTGAGTGACATAATTGAACTTGGTGCTAAGACTGTTTTAATTACATTAATTTTAATTATATACAGTACATTATAATTACAGAGACTGAGACAGAGGGGCTCCCTTCTATTAAGATCCTCTGCAATGCATTTGCATAATGGGTCCTATTTCTGTGTGCAGTGTTACACTTTTTGATGGCTTCATTATTGGTGGAAGGTAGATTATTTTAAAATTTCATTTACATTTGTGTTTCTAGTAACCACATTTGAAAGCCACCTGACAGCCTTCAATCCCCCGCACCAAAAAGATGCATTTTAAGCAAAATATTTGAATTAGAGGAAAAATTAAAGAAGCTTCTTCTTTGCTTGTTACTCAGTTCCTTTGCAAGACAGGGCTTCCAAGGATTCAACTAGGAAACCAGTGGAAGATTTTTTTATAATAGTTGGAGAGCACTCATATGTATATGATGAATAATGCCCTACCTATCTGTTCACCACAAAATCTGCATGGCTATGGTCAAATACATGTTGGGAAGGGGCATATATTTGCCAGTAAATATAGATTTCCCAAAGGGAGCTTTCATCTCTGCTACCTTTCTTAGACCCCACTTGTATGTCCCTGCTGTGGGACATGTGCGTTCCCGCGTTCAGTGTGGTGGCTTCCCTGGAGTCCATGGAGAGGTCTCAGTCCATAGCCATGTCCTGTCCCATCCTTTCCCCTGGCACACAAACTTTGCAGGGTAATAAATTTCCCTTTGTAGGACCATGATGATAAAAGACTGGCACAAGGCTGGCTCAGTTCTCCTTTCAATACTGAAGTTACTGGTGTTACCAAACACTGGGAGGGCTCAAAGTCATGGGTCCCAGCCCCAAGAGAGGCGCTGTGTAATCAGCCATATTGCGACAACATCAGGCTATGGTGACCCTCTCCCTCGGAATTTTGTGGGTGCTTTGGAGATAGATAGCACCTTTAATTTTGGAAAATGTTGACAGGCTCAGAGTCTGCTCTCTGCTACATTCGCAGCTGTCATTTACTTCTGCTGTCTTTAAGTGTTTCTTAAACACCTGTCACTCTGATACTACATTAATTCACTGAGCCTAACCTCAATACATTCTTCTCTCACAGAGCAATATTTCTTTGCTTGAAATTCCTTTCTTGTGGGATTTGGGTGATTTTTTTTCCTACTGAAAACTTTCTCACTGAGGTGAGACAATTACAATAGCAAATACAGCAAGGAACAAATTGTAATTTATTTGGGAGTAGCAATCTCAAAACTAAGTGAATGTCTAGCTTTGGGGGAGGGAGAGCATTTTTGAATGCCTCTAATTAGCAGTCTGGAATTTGGACCATAACATCTAAATATACCTGCCTGATTCAATGCTTTATGTCTGGTCTTTGAAAAGAAATTCAGCACTTGATGAGGTTTGGGGCAGAGTCGGATGGATTAACACATCTAATCTGATTAACTACTCCATACATGATGGTCTTTTCTATTTTCTACTTCTAAGGGGATATTTCCCTCTCCCAGTTCAGATGACTGCTTTCTACATCTATCTTTTACCTAAATAATTTTGTGTAGAACTGGTAAAATAGTAGTAAGACAAGTAGACTGGGATGTAGGGTAAGAAAGGAGGCACAATTCTCAGTATAGGGGTAGAGGTACACAACTGGAGATAGTAATGGTTTACCTTGAATCAGAAACAGACGGGGTAGTTCAGTCTGTAAATTCTCAGAATGTTAAACCACTTTCATTAGCTCGCCAAATTACGAGACACAATCAGATGTTTTCTAGTGATATTTTATTGTCAGTAAACAATTAATGGAAAAATTATTTCTTTGTCTATCTGGAAAATCTTTATTTTGGCACTTTCTAATATTTAATAATGAATTGAAAATTTAATAAATTCAATACTTATTTAAATTAATTCAGTATTTAATAAGAAAGTATATGATGGGTGTAGTCAAATCAGCAGCAAATGAATCTTTTCACTGAAACAAAATAAAATATTTAAATTCAAATTAGGTTAGGAAAATATTCATAGGCAATTTTCTTTAGTTCATTGCTGGCTTAGTTATTGTTTGTGCCCTTATCAGCCACACTCTCTGAAGCCCTATATTCTGCATTACATTTTTTCTCTCCCCAACCTCTGCATTGTGAGTCATAAGAATCACACCACTGTTGATGCATTTCGGGAGAGACAATTTCACCATATAGTCTGGCCCAAGCAGGAAACAGACCTTGTAGGACACCCATGAAAGGGTACTTTCATACCAGAAACACGGCTAATGCTGTCCATGTTTAGGACTAGCTTGCCTGTAGAAATCCTGAATTTAATTTAATTTTGGAACTTCCACCCTTTAAAATGTATTTGTATTCCAAAATGTGGTCACAATTTGGGAGACCAAATTGTTGATCAAGCTGTTGATATGGCTCAACTTTCTTTGCAATAGAGTAAGTTGTAAAAGATCAGAATATACCATAAAAATTTTGTGTTTGTTAGTTATTCCTTTGGATCTAATACTGAGAAGCAGGAGTGAACGATTCAAGCATTAGGGCTTATTTTTTGTCTCTATGCTCTGATCATTAATTAATACTGCTAACACTAAATTTCATCTTTCATTTTTATCACTCAGCCATTCAACAACATGCTTTAAATTTGCACGACCTGAATACACTACTGCGCTGGGTTGGCCCTGGATAGAAACCAAGCCCCTACTCAGTCACTCACTTACTCTGCCCCACTTACTGGGAAGGGGATGGTAAGGAGGGGAGAAAACAGTAAAAAAAACCCCAGAAGCAAGATAAAGACCAGTTAACATAATGGGTTAAAGACCTGATTTGGGGAAAGTTAATTGCCAGTTAATATAAGTATTTGATTACTAATTTAAACAGTGAGGGGGAAAAAAAAGACAGACATGCTCTTTTGTAACCTGTACAGTACTACCTCTCGTACACTCTGCATCAGAAAATTGGGTCGGCTCAACTCACAGTATTTAGTGCAATTTTAAAAAAGAGTATAGATTTTTATAAAATTAAATCATTAGACTGTCTTGAGAAATTTAAACTTAGCAGATGCATCTGTAGATATATAAGTACACGTAATATATTTGTTACAAGAAAATATCCTGTAGAATCCTCAGGGGTTATTGGGGTCGGTGCTGTTTAGCATCTTTGTTGGTGACAAGGACAGTGAGATTGAGTGCCCCCTCAGCCAGACTGGCTACAACAGCAAGCTCTGTGGTGTGGTTGTCACACTGGACGGAAGGGGTGGCAACCAGAGGGACTTTGAGAGGGTCTGTGCGGACCTCAGGACATTCAACAGCGCCAAGTGCGAGGTCCTGCACCTGGGTTGGGGCAACCCCAAACACAGGTACAGGCTGGGTGGAGAATGGATCTAGCCCTGCCAAGAAGGACTTGGGGGTGTTGAATTGACAAGAAGCTCAGCACATCTCAGCAAGGCACGCTCATAGCCCAGAAAGCCAGCTGGGCAGCATCAAAAGGAGTGTGAGCAAAGGAGGCGATTCTGCCCACCTTCTCTGCTCTTGTGAGACCTCACCTGGAGCACAGCATCCAGCTCTGTGGCCTACGATATAAGGAAGATGTGGACCTGTTGGAATGAGTCCAGAGACGGACTGCAAAGATGTTCAAAGGATTGAAACACCTCTCAAATATGGGCAGGCAGAGGGAGTTGGGGCTGTTCAGCCTGGAGAAAAGAAGACTTCAGCGAAACCTTAGAGCAGCTTTCCAAAGCCTGGAAAGGGACTTTTTGCAAGAGCATGTAGTGATAGGACAAGGGCAAATGGTCTTAAGCTTAAGGAGGGTAGGTTTAGATTAGATGTTAGGAAGAAATTCTTTACTGTGAGGGTGTTGGGACACTGGTTGCCTAGAGAAGCTGTGGATGCCCCATCTGTGATGGTGTTCGAGGCCAGGCTGGATGGGGCTTTGAACTGTGTGGTCCGGTGGAAGATGTCTCCGCCCACAGAGAGCCCTTAAACACCTGATCTTTAAAGTCCCTTTCAACCCCAACCATTCTATGATTCTCTGATTCTACGACCCTTCATGCATGCTGCCTTTGAATACAGTGCTGCACCTCTGTCTAAAATCCTACAGGGTGATTCTTTGCTCAGTACTTTTGAATGTGCTTCACAAATCATATGAAGCCAGAAGGAATATCTCTCACCATCAACAGGTCCTCGTTAGCAGCCAAGGGCTGAGTCTTGTTAATGCTGTGGAAAATAGTTAATACAACATGAAAAATGCGTGCAGAAAATCTCACACAGAAGAGGACAAAGGAAAAAAATTGCATTGAAGACTGGGAGACCTGGATGGTCTAAGTCACAGAGCACAGAAAAAAAAAAACAGGACTAGAATGAGTCATGGAAAAGAAGAATGAAATAGTTTCATTAAAAAGGAAAAATTCTTTGTCCTTATCTGAAGAGATTCAAACCTGGAGCAGAGCATGAAAAAAAGAAGTCTTTTTCAGATGAGGTCCATCATTTTAGAAAACTGTGTAACTGAGCCTTCCCTCCTTCAAGGCTTGATACCGGCCCTGACTGCACATGACAAAAATGGTGTGCCAGTGCAGGTGATGTTACATACTGTTTTGAAAAACGGATATTAAATTCTATTGTTACCTTATTTTCTTAATAATTGAATTGCTTCTACAACTGTACAGTTGGCTTGAATGAAGACAAAACTGCGCACAGTTACTTTTGTCCTCAAGGGGGAGAGAGACTTTGAAACAACTTTTGATACCAGAACAAGGGCCCATGTATGCTAATGCTCCACGCTCTTTACTTCTTGCAGAATACATATTTCCATAACATTTCCACCAAATTATATCCAGATATTTCTGTGGATGAAGTCTGGAAATCAATTCTAATTTGATTTAAGCAAATTAGTAATGGGCTGTCCTGTGGCTGCATTTAATCTGCTGCTCTCTTTGAGATGATTTGCCACCTCAGGAATAAAATTGGAAAGGTTTTATTTTCACCTTGACTTTGTTTTGTTTTATTCTTCCAGATACATTTTACTCTTGCCTGTGTTACAGCCCAAATAAGAAGTAAGCACATGAGTTAGCTCATTTTGCAGAACAGTGAATTTGATTTTTCTTTGTTTTTTGCATTTGTTTATACAATTTGTAAGACTCAGCTCTGATCAAGGAAGTGTTCTGAACTCTGAGCAGCCAATCAAATCTGTAACTTTAATTGTACAGTCGCAATTAGAACTCAGTATCACCAATCAATTAAAGAATAAATGGAGATGTGCTGACTCATTTGGAAAATTAATGGCGTTGGCAGTAAAGGAGAGTGGACAGAGCAGGTGTTTGATGTCTGCCCTTGAGTAACCAAACTACTAAAGCTGGGACTGCATTCAAGACCAGGTATAATGTTTGAAACAAAAACATTTTCTGGTACACTGGCTCACATCAGTCATATTCCATCACTCACTTGGTTTTAAGCCACAGTACCATAACAGTATTTTTCCAGATGGGAAATGCCTGAGCTGATTATTTTGGAAAACAGCTTGCCTGAGGATATTTTCTCATTGCTTGCATGCAAGGAAGAACATTACATATGATTTATGTAATAAAAAAATATATTTGCCCAGACATAAATAGATATTAAAAAAGGGAACACTTCTCCTCAGCAATATTTTTCTCTTTTTCAAATATCAAAATAGTGATATATTTCTGACAAAAGCCTAAATTCTTAGGCTAGGCTTTGATTAATCCTTCTGGAAGTCAGCTCAGGAAGATTTGACAAGACCCAAGCTGGAAATGACTGTTCCATAAAACATAAGATACTGAAATAACAAAATCCCCCCAAACAAACAAACCAACATGCATCCCCCCAACAGTCCTGAATTGAGATAATTTCTCCAAAAGAAGTAGGAACCAGAAATATTTCACTCTGCTCCCAAAGAGTGTGGAGGTGACCACAGTCCAGGAGATCTGAAATAAAGGTCCAGATCCAGCAGTTATTTTAGTTATCTATAAAAAGTGAAATATCTGTAAGATTATATAATTTTTGCAGACCAGAGATAAGGATATTTGACTGTCATGTCCTTGGAAGTGTCCACAGCTACTCCCTCTCCCTGGGCCAGCAGCTCAGATGTGGGGGATTTGAAAGATCCCCTCTGTGCAGCCAAACAGCTGCTGGATACTGCCTCACCCGGCCCATGAGAGAGCGAGGCTCAAGCCCAGTCACTAACTCAGGCAAGCAGGCAGTGACAATGTGCTCCCCACAATTTGGAGGTGCCTGGCCTCTAGGTTTCGATGTGGTGCTTAGGTGCATGGTTTAGTGGTCGACTTGATAGTATCAGGTTAATGGTTGGACTCAATGATTTTAAGGGGCTTTTCCAATCAAAATGATTCTATTATTCTATTTTGGGGCGCCCCCCCGTCAGTGTATTGCAGAGAAGAACAAGCTATCCTAAAAGAAGTGTTGTGAAAACTGACACCACAAAAAAATATTTTTTTTAGAGATCACGTTCCCTGATGAAATTCCACACGGTCAGAAAATTCACAAATGGGCATAGTTGCTGTCGGAGTACAGAACTCAAAACACAATAGAATTAATGGAATTGAAATGTTTTTATAGCTTAAATCCATTCCTAGTGCAGTACAAAATTTTGGAACTGGAAACATTTGTCAAGGTTTTTGGTGGGGATATTTGCTGAGACACATCTTCGGGTACCTACCATGTTGGTAAGTAGCAAGGACCCATTATGCAGATACACTGGGGAGCAGAATCCTATAGATGCACTGAGTGGGTGATGTTCTCCCTCCAAAAAACACTGGTGCTCCTGGGCACTGACACTAAATTCCTGCAAACAGAATGATTTCCTTTAGGAAACAAGGAGAAAGAAATCGTCATATGTGCTGTGCTGAAACACCAGTGCTGTTTTGCTATATTTGGAGTTTTTTGCAAATGCTGAAGTGAGGATGAGATTTGTCTTTAGCAGCACATCCTGGTGGCTTGCACACAGGGAAATGAGAGAGAGAGAAATGGCAAGAGGAGCAGATAAGGTTCATAGATGCACTTTAAATAACTCAGGATTTGTTCACCACACTGTGAGACAATGATGGTAACCTTGGAAGGAAAACACATCTGCAAAGTGATAACAAAGAACCTGAGAAATGAAAAGATCCAGTACGGGTGTATATGCTCAGTGCAACACTGATATTCCAAGTGCCTTTCAAATAATTCTTATAACCCAACCCACTCACGCTTTTTTAATAAAAGCATGTTTATATCTTTTGGCAGCTAACAATAGAGATGTCGAGGAACATCAGTAGCTTGATTTTATTTTAATTTGTTAAGTTTATGAAGTGAATGGTACTGGCTTCTATCAGCAAATCTCTCCAGAGGGACTGCATATTTAAACCTATGCATCCTCACTACAAGATAATTTTTAATACCCTTAGATTTGATATGTGTGGCACAGGCATCCAGATAGAGAGGAAATAGACACATTTTTGCAAAAAAGATGCCTGTTTAAAAATAGAACTATAGTTTAGGAAATAGCGCTTCATGGCTCTTTCTCATTGTTTTCCCTAAGTTATACCGTGGGCTCCATCCTTGGTGAGCCATTAAAATACTTTATCAGAGCTCCAGTTACAATGTCTCATGAGAAAAGTACTCTGATTGAGAGGTCTGATGGACACAAAGAAGGAGGAAATGTGAGTGTCTAAGCAGTATTTGTGATGAAATACTACATCAACATTTTCCAAATTGTGATGGTATGGATAACTTTTCCAGCCATTGAGAAGCATATTTTCTTCAGCAGAAACACATTTCCCTGTCACATTCTAGTTACAAACAAATAGATTTTGTCAGCTGTAGCTGCAGAACAGTTTGGCAGAACACCTTGCTTATTGCCTGACACTTTGCATATCTGTATTACTTTCATTCCATAGAACTAAATGTTTCACTTGGGCAGAGACTTCCAACTAAAAAGGTTAATCAAATATAGGGAACAGATTGCAGGAAAACAGAATGGATGCATCAGCCATACATGATTAAATTCTATTTTAGAGGCTGCTAGGACTACTGACAGCAGTGTCCCCATCCTTATTCAGTGTAATTTAGCAGACATTGGCTATGGTGACTTCAGTGATACAGATGCTTGTATAAAAACCTTATTAAGTTTAGGATGTTTAAGGTTACTTTTTGCTGTATGGAAACACCTCCCATAATGGGTTCCAAAGGGATGCTGAGTTTATTGTATTTTGAAAAAAGGCTCCTCAGAAATGGAGGTAAGTTATGAACACATCATCCAAAAATTATGGGATTTTCTTGCTTTTAAAATAAAGAAACCTCATTTTTTAGATACTGAATTTGAAACAAGACATCATTCTACAGTGCCTTGAGTCTAGTTTGCAAATAAAAGAAAATGATTTCCCTTGGTGCATATATTTAATAAACCAAACTGTATAAACAGAATTGCTAATGGAGATCCCCAGGCCTGAAGAATGCACAAACAATGAGCTGAACAGAGAACAGTGCTTGAAAGCAACTTTATTTTCTCTTGAAAAAGGTTAGCTGAAGAACACTAACATCACTCTCCATTAATCAGTAGTTCTAAACACCATGGGGAAACGACAGCTGCCTTCCAAGCTCCTATCTTTATGGCTTTCCTGGCATCCTGTGGACTCCTGCTGCTGCCATCACCCACACAGCTTTGCTCAGGTCACACAGCTTCAGTGTTTTATTCTAGTTTATCAAATTCACTTTTGCCCACTGTTAACATTGTAGAAATGAACTAGGTGGTCCCTCAGGATAGTGTGCATTCTGGGTTACTAGAAATCTATAATATATTTACACATTAAAACCCCAAATTATGCTTTTTTGTTTGTTTGTTTAAATGATTTTATTTTTATTTTGTTTTATTTTCAAGTACAATTTTACTATGCAACCCACTGTGTGGTTTCCCGGGGTAAGACTGTGTGTTTTAGCTGTCCAGCATCTCTTTTTTTCTTAGCAAAGGCAGTCTTTCTGAATCAGGTAAGTTAATTTATTTTCTTAGCCAAAGGAAAACACCACCTAATTTTGAGGCAAAAACTACCGCAATTTAGGACTGCAAAAGGTCATTTAATCAGACCTACCTCACAAAGAACACGGATGCCAACTGATGGGGAAACATGCCATGGAGCTTCTGACACCCTCTCCTTCTCATAAGAACCTAAAGACTCTTTTTTTTTGCTATTGTATCTGCATTTACCCTGTCACACAAAACCAGAGGCAAGAGACACACCCTTTTTCAGGATTTTTTGTCATGGGTTTGTTTTTGTTTTTTTGTTGGGCTGTTAATGATTTATTAGTATTGATGATTTTGTAATAGAAATCTGTTTTTAGTTGGCTTTTATATATGGAATCATGTGAGAACTGACGAATGTGATTGCCTGTCACAGTATAAGTCCTGTCCTCAGTAAGGTCAGGAAACTACTGTTTTTCCACATGTCCAGGCACATTTGTTAACAGAAAGAGTCCTCTGCCTGCATGTGGGACTCTGTTGCCTAATATTTTGGTCTTAACAGTAACAGAGGTGCTGCTGGTCCTTCTTTTCCTATCTGAAAGTTGCCAGAGATGTATTCCCAAGCCCTGTGCCAGCAGATGTTTAAGCCCATAGAGCCAGTGAGACAGTTATTTTAAGGCTGTAATACGCTGATAGGAGTTGTACCAGGCTCTATAGGGTAGCAGAGAGCCATTGCTAGCTCCGCACTGTGAGCCATACGCCAAAACTGTCGAATTAGACTTTTTACAGATGTCCAACCCTTGCTCTGTGAGCAAAAAGAGGTTCAGTGTTTAGGATACAAGGACATCAAGGTTAAAACGCAATTACAATCCTAAAAGGATTTGAAAAGAACAAATCTTAAAGACTGAATACACATTTATGATTACTTCTGCCTTTGCTTGCAAAGTATTTTAAAGAGAAGTTGAAGCATCATTCTCTTAATATGTGACTGAAAATAGTAGCCCATTCTTTGTCCTTTTTCTTCCTTCTTTTCTTCTTGGCTGAAATTTCTTAGGAGAAAGAGCTGAAGATATTGCATGTGTTAACTTAAACTAAAGCAAGAATTTTAAAATGGAAAGTCTACAATGTGTTTGGAGAAGTTTTTGTCAGCATCTTCTATTTTAATCTGAAAGCAGTTGAGGCTGCTGCTCAGGAAGGGAGACAAACTTCTCAGGATGCAAGAGGAAATTCTTAATACTTCTACATGGTTTTCTGCAATTTTCATGCGATTCTATCATATCTACATCTTTCAATATCAAATTCAACCAGAACCACATGGAGCATAGCAATGAATGGAATAAAATCCAGCGCTTTTTAAAGCAGCTAAAGAAGTTAAGAGATTCCTGAGGATCTTTAAGCAGATTCCTCACTGTCTTTTTGCATTTTATGGGACTTTGAATTCTACGGATAAGTTATCTTAGGAGTGTTTTTTATGTTTACTTATGGAAGCAGGTCTGTCACTTTGTATAGTATTTAAAAGGTATATAATTAACCCTGATGAAAGTATAACTTTTTAAGCCCTACTGTTTTCATCATATCTTTGTCACTTCTCTTAAACTGATCATAAACCTAAATCCTGGACTTAAGTGATGAAACCAGAAGGGGAAACAAACCATTATAAATAGCTTAGAATTAAGAAATTCTAAAGTTGTACAGGAATTAGAAAAAAAAATAGAGTGAGGGGAGGAGACCCATTAAGTTTTGAAAAATGAGTATATGTGAGAAATTACCATGTGGTTGCAGGCAGTTCAGAAAGTGCTGAGTGTGGTCGAATGAGACAAATTTTTTATAATTATAATTTTGAGGAGGTTTATGTTTAATTTTCTTGGGAGAAAAGAAAAGCATTCATTTATTAAGTGTTATTTTCCAATTTACTTCTGTGCCCTGCTACGTTATGTTGGTTTCTCATTTCTGATTACTTGTCTCATTTGAGGATCCTCATATTATTGTGTCGTTGAACTCTTATGTCACTTTTTTCTGGTCATGAGGTAGAAGACATTTTTTACAAAAGAAACATTTTTTTCTCTTCAACTGTAGACAGATTTTAAAAACATTACTTTCTTCTCAGTTTGAGCTGTTAAAGAGGTCTATCAATAAAGCAATTTTCGAGTGATTCCTACTGGCATTTTGTTGCAGATGGTTTGTGCTCTTGAAATATTTTCAGTCAGGTTTCATCTACTCAAACCCTGTGAAATGCCAAAATGAAACTGCTATAGTCCAGCTTTTCTATTCCTTAAAACTTGAATGTGCTATTGATTATTTTACAGTTAGGTATCTATTACAATTATCCTAATAATATAACATACACAAAAAACCCATTGTTCCATCAGTTTTTCACCAATCGTCTCCACCTACCAAAATTCTGAGGAGGAAGAGAAAAAGAAGAAACAAATCTCACTGAATCTTCATGTAAAGGCAAGGAGGAAAAACCAAACAAACTCTGTTTAACCAACAAAATCCAAGCCAAATATCATCATATTCCATGTTGTTTGATGAAAATAATATTATCTACTAAACTGAACTAAAATTATATTATCTACTAAACTGAACTCTTTTTAGAGTGTTAATGGGAAGATGGATTTTTCTCTAATAATCCAGAATATTTTCCATCAAGATGTGGCAGTTACTTAGTTCTGAATAGATTATTAACCTATTAGAGAGAATGAATGCTATGGAAGGGAAAGACAGAGGTCTCTGCATATTGTCCCCTGCTTGGAATATATGAATCCATAATTGATGGATTATCTGCAAAAACCTTTCCCACTTACTTCTGCCTTGTGTGCCGGTTATACCCAGCCTTTCTGGGAATCTATACAGAGTACAGCAGGAAGGATCTTGGCATCTTTTGTAAAGTGGATGAAGTTTGAATCCTTTGGACTGGGGGTTTTGGCCACGTGGACAGAGGCTCCACTTCTAAGCCTCCTGTGAATGAAGAAAAGCTTCCAAATACCCAAAGAGGGATGTTCTTCAGGGTCTGAAGGCAGACAGTCCTGCTCCTGTACCTTCCATCCTCTGTTTCAGCCTTTCTGTTTTTCCGGCAGTTTCACTTACTCACAGGAAAAAACTACACACATTTCCTCGAGATTTTTGTGGATTCCCTTTGAAATGAAAAGATTCTAAAATCTACAGTTCCAGCCTGAAAAAGATTTATTTTGTTACACTTTAAATGTATGTAATAAAGAAATGCTACTAATATCCTGACTTCTGCTAACTGGCAGAGATGAATGTTACATGGTTCCAGTTATCAGTACTTGTAAAACTAGTCTTATAGAATGTTTTGGGTTGGAAAGGATCTTAGAGATCATCTAGTTCCAGCCCCCTGTGCATTGGACAGGGACATCTTCCACTAGACCAGGTTGCTCAGAGCTCCATCCAACCTGGCCTTAAACATTTCCAGGGATATGGCATCCGCAGCTTCTCTGAGCAGCCTGTTTCCTTTGGCTCCACTCCATACAGCTGGAGGTAGTTTCACTTGCATCCTGTCTGCATATTATTCTGGCCATCCAAACAAGGTATTTTGGCATGCTTTGAAGCATTGTTGAAGGGAAGCTAGTGCTTCTCAGCTGTTCTTTTTTTTTTTTTTTTACAAAAAAATAAACAAACAAACAATTAGGAATAATTTACAACATCCACATCTAGAAATAATTATCAGAGAAAAATCACTTAAAAACTTAGGGCATATGGTTTGAAACTCTGCCTTCCATAGTGTTTTCATTAATGCTTATATTTTTCTAGCAATGGCCTTAATAAAGTTTACTCCAGTCCCTTGCTACACATACATATCATAAAACCATAGGACTGCCACAGTGTTCTACTTAGGCTATTTCTCAGCATTTTAGTGGTCTCTGGAGAAAGAGGATCCACATGTGCTAGCTGGTCAGATGACTGTTATGAGCTCTCAATGCAGTACAGCTGTGAGAAAGGCAAGTTTTATCCTAGACTACAACAGCTGAGGTATCTCAGCAGAAATAAGAGATATTAAAGTACTCAGTAGCAGGGCAAACCTCATTCACTCCCAACAGATTTTGGCTGTCTACAGCCAGTAAAGGACAGAGGGAACTTTCAACAGCCACAGAAAACTACAAGATAATCCTGAAAAGAAGCAGAGCCTCTTAGTCCACAAAAAACAAAACCAGAAGGGGATTACTCCCTCTAAATAATGGGGAGAAATAAAAGATGGGTGGGGGGAGTGGGGTGGGCAACTTAGAAGAAAGATTTACCTGTTTTTCACAGCCAGTGGAATAAAGAAAAGTTGTGAAAAAAGATACAATTTTAGGATTAATTTTAGCTAGAACATGTTAAATTGCATTCATTCTTTTTAGGTGACAGTAGGTTAACACTTGACAGTGAAGCTCAGATCTATATCCCTGCTCTAACTTGTCCCAGAGCAACATGCTTCAAAGAATACCACGGCTTAAGTGACAAAACTAAGTGTAGACCAAGGACCATTGGAAGAAAAAAGATAAAGAAAAAGCATAAGCAGAAACCAAGAAAATACAAGGAAAGAATGAAAGGAATAAATTCAGTGGATATAAAAATAAAGAAATCAAATTAATATAAATAATCCACTACTGTAATTTACTTTCCATGCATTCAAGAAAACAACAAGTATATCTGTTCACTTTGAAATACAAGATTAGCTCCCACTGCTCGGCTTTTTAATAATTACAACTCTTCTTTCTTCCTGGTAAAGTATTGAAATAATATTCCTTCAAAGCTGAAAAAAACATGCCAATCATGAGCCATCAACTTAACAATCATAATTTTTGTCTGAAATATATTTTTCTCCTCCATGCCACGCCACTCATAACATCACCACTCTATTATTTCACTTTGTTCACTTATGCAATCGACTGAACAATCTAATGCCATCAATTTCTTTCTTACATATGTGGTCTGTCAGTCAATATCCTGCCTTGCTTGCTGGAGTTTTTCACAAAGCTTCAGGAGTGAGAAGAATGTTCAAAACTAAGAAAATGCAACAAAACCACATAATAATAAATAATCATACTAGAAAAATCAGCAGTAGTATTCAAAAATACAGCCCCTCAAAATACTTAAGAGTAATTTTCTTAAATTGACTGTATTTTAGTTTGGTATCATCCCATTCATTATGTAGTATAGCTGCTTTCAATTTCTTGATTGAGTGTGAAATTCTGAGTATAATATTGATCAGCATAAATAAGTGGCTAGATGCCCATTTTTCTAAAGGTTATCCTACAAGAGAAATGAGGCCTGTAAATTTCTTGTACTTCTTTCTCAGAAAAACGTAAGCTATTATTCTTATTTCAGGTAAAGAGAAGACATGATTTGGAGTGATTTTACACATCTTGAGGAAGACAGAATAAATAGCGCTATGTTTGGTGAGGCTGCAATGATTGCTAATGCCCTGTGAAAGAAAAAGATAAGATTCTTAGACAAATTATCCCTACTTAAGTTATGTATTAGTACCTGAATTATGTAAATACACTACTTAACAGTCCTTGATTAGCAACATTTATGTAGCAGATATGCCATTCAGATATCCAATAAGAAGAGTAAAAGTGAGAAAACTCTGGGCTGAGTTAAAGACAGTTTAGTAGATAAAGCAAAAGCCATGCACACAAAGCAAAGCGAGACTCTGAGTTCACTCATGGCTTCCCATGGGCAGGCAGGTGTTCAGCATCTCCAGGAAAGCAGGGTTCCATCGCAGCTAGCACAGTGCAACTGGAGAAAGTCCTTCTTGTCAAATCTGATATCCTCCTACAACAGGGTAATCTACCCAGTTGATCGACGAAAGCCTTCATCAGGAGTGAAACTGTTACTAAAAAAAGATCATGTTATCCACAGAGTCTTGAAGTGATACATGTCTACTGCATTTTCTGTCAGATATTTGTGATTCTGTAAAAATTAAAGCAAATTACTGTGAGCTAATTCACCACATGAAGATTCTTCTTCTAACACACATGCTAATGAGTCCTTGGTGTGAAAGGTATCAGTTCTTGAAGCTATCCTCTGTTTATTGCCAAGGTTGCAATAGTGACTTCAGTGACACTTAATACAGGACTTTGGCTCATCATCCAGCATGAGGTACAGCATTCAAGCCCCACTGGTATTTTAAGAAAACAGGGCTATAAGCCATTCAGCTCCTTTTCTTCACTGGTGAATCTGAAAGTGCTCCTTCTCCAGGGAACTCATGAGTAGCTGAGGTGTGAGCAAGCTGCTCCTGCTCCTAAACCTTCAAACCATAGGAATATTGCACCTAATAAATGTCACCAACAACTATTGACAATTACCTGCTCCACGTAGAGCTTTTTGGAGCAGAATTTCATGCACTGGGACCACTTTGAGGTTTTAGTCTTTTCTTTTTTTTTTCCTTCACAATGAAAATTAGCTCAATTTCTACAGCTAATTAAGTGTAGCAACCTCTTCAATTTCTAATTTGTCCTGCTGAGAGAGCAATTGCTCTGGAGGTTAGTTCTAAGCATATACTGCCTCTGTAAAAGCATAGGCTCTAGTCTATGCTGGTGTTAACACTAAAGTAATATGATGAAATGCCTATGCTGTTACAGTGCTTTCCACGGCAAAAGAAAAAAAAAAAGAAAATAATCTACTTCCAGAAAAAGAGATGGTGCTATGACCTGCCCCTGATGGCAGGGTAACCGAGACTCTTGTTAGTAATAGATCCCTTGGAACAGATTAGAGTGAAATGACACTATATGACTGGTGTTTATAAATACATATATGGCAGGTTTATTTCAGAACAATTTGCTTGCAGTGGAAAGGAGGTATGTAGCCATTTTGGTTATTATCTGTAGAAATATAGCCACATAAAAGTATAAAAATAAGAAAATATATAAGGAAAAGAAAGAACTGAAAAGAAAGCATGGAAAAGAAAGGATAACAGTAGAATGGCATCACAACCTGTGGATCCAGCAATGAGACTTGTTTGCTGCAATTTCAATGTCCATTGGTCAAAGTGATGGTCTGACAAGTCTTCATCTGTCAGGGGAGGAAGAAGCAGTTCAATGGATTAATATATGTTTTGATTCAGCTGGGAATGCCCAGGTACCTCCCCTGGGAGAGAGGGGTGGGGGTGGTGGAGTTTTACTCTGTCAGATGCAACACTGTGGATCATGCCTAGTCCTTCCAGAAATGAGTCTGGGGGCATTTCAAGGGTCTTTGATGGTTGATGACATGTTCTAAGACATGACAGCTGCCTCTCACATCAGTGTAGTTGAACCAGTTATGCCCCATCATAAGGGATGAATATCTTCAGGCCTGTGTTAGAATGTCCTGGTGCTTCCTGGGGAGGGGGTGGAGGAGTTTTACACCCACCCAAGCATAAAACCTTTTTGTTTAAGGCTGTGTAAGGGGAGACATTGGCATTATAAAAAGCATTATCTTACCTAGCCGGATCTGCATCTTATGAGCCTTTTCCTTTGTCTGGCTCAAACTCCATCTTGTAGCCTCTGGTGGTGGGTGTGCACCCCTCTGCACCTGGGCTGTCACCATGCACATTGTCAGCAAAGCACCCATTGCTTTTCCAAATAGCCAATTGTTTGAATCATTAAATTTCAGTCTCTCACAGATAGATAAAAAAATTAAAGATATGCAATCCAAACAATTTGAAATTCTCAAGCCTCCTCAATACTTAGTTTCTTTCATATTGAATGGCAAGAGGAAAATAAGGAAGTATTTGGTATTTGTTCTATACCAGATTACTTCTAAAAAAGACAGACCTGACTGAATGAAGCGCAGTTCTCTGGAGAAGTCTTTCAATGTTCACTTTCCAACCCTCTTCCCACTACTTTTCTAAAGACAGGCATGACTCCATGAGTGGAAGATACCTGGCCAGGTTGCCCAGGGTCAGTGTCACTTCAAACCTATGACAGCTGCTGGGAGCTTTCCGTTTTTCTTCTCACCCAGAAAATCTGATGGTGTTTAACACTCTGCAGTTGAGAAACACAGCCTCTGCCTCTTGATTCCCACTGACAACACCAGGTGCTGTTTGAAGAAAGTGGCAATTGGTTTAGAACACAAAGTTTGCATCTCTGTGGGGCCTGGAAGATATCCGTTTTATTGTCCAAGTTAGCACTGCACTTTTGCCAGAATCAGATTTATGCTTTACTTCAGCCTTTTCAAATCCTTGCTGAATGTCTTGATTTATTAGTTCAACCTTTCCTCTGCAAGCACAATTCTCCTTGCAGTACCGCCCTAGGGAAAAAAAAAATGCAGGAAAAATACTACCAGACTCATTCATAGTATGTACACACTAAATATTTTCTGGAAACTTCAAAATGAAAAGCAATTACTTTGTGCCAACAAAGCAATTATAATAGGGAACTGACATGAATGCTTTGCAACAGTACTCCCTGTGCCATCGATAGAGTGTTTTATTCTTCATTTGAATGCAAAACTTACCCATCCTCGCATAAAATGCATAATTTCATCCCAGACTGACACATGCAGTTTCCATGACTGCACGTCTGCTGCGCACATTTCTATTGTGCAGAAACTGATAATTCCTGAGTGAAGTAAAATACTGCTTGCAACCTTCATGCAAACCAGTCAAATCTCCTGTTTAGAAAAAGTCTTTCCTCACAAATAAACTTTCTTCTTCATAAACACCATGAAAAAGAAGTGTAAAATGGTTTCTTTCAATGCTTCAGTTTAATGAGCAAATTAAAATCCCATGGTGCTTGAACTCTTTTGCTGTCTTTGATCCTGAGTGTACAACATAGCTCTGTTTTACTGACCTTTTTTCCCCTGCCAAAGGTAGTTCATTTTTCATGGTAGTCTGAAGAGTATAAAAAACCCCAACAAATAGCAAGTAGTCACCAAGGATGCACAAACCTCAACTAAACAAAAGTCCCATTTTCCCCCCAACTCACAAATCAAAAAATAAATTAAAAAAAAATCACGTTGTAGCATTGTAAGGCTATTCAGTATTCTGACCACTGTTCTTTTCTATCTTATTGTTTATTATGGACTCCTATAACTTTCACCTATGCAGCAGAAGGTAGGATATGCAAATGTATCAAAAGGTCTTTAAAATGCCACTATGCCATTTTGTGTCTAGGCACTCAAGCGTTCATTAAAAAATTATTGATTCTAAAGCAGCAAAATGCATGATGCAAATTTCTTTTGTGATAATATAAAATATCTCCAGATAACACCTGACATGAGAATTAAGACTTTTCTGCCAAAATAGTTTGCTTTGAGTTTCAAAGTGTAAGAGTTGTCAATGTATTTTCATTGCACACTGAACTCGAGACACAATATTAAACAATGCTTTGGAGAAAGTCCTCCCTCCAGGGAACTTGTAATCATACATTGGAATCTGCTATTCCTTTGCAAAGCCAACAAGGCAACTGATTGCTGGAAACAAACACATCATCCATATATATGGTGTAGAGTTTTTTTGTTTTGACTGGAAACAAATTTTGCCTACCATAATTTTATGGGTTTCTAGTTCCTTTCTCTCTTTTTATTCTATTAAGCTCTTGGCCAGAATACCTGAACAAGTGCTAATGAAGGGGATTTACAGCATACATTGACACATAACCTGTAATTTATGTTGATACCTTCTTTTTTTCCCTGTAAATTCACAGTTCTTTTATCCAGGACCCACTAGACTATGAGAATGATGAACTTCATCAGGCTCTCAGCTTGGATTCTAGGGTATTGTTTAAGCTGTCTGAATACTGCAAACAACAGAGATTAAGAAATTATCAAGAGCTAAGCTATATTTGTATATGTCTACTCATTCAGCATCTAAATCCCATTCTCAGCGAGAGATTGCCAAATAGCTTCTTTATCCAAATATCAAGGTCAGGGAAACATCCCACGATTCCTCCATCTACTCCAAAGCAAGCCCATAATCACACACATCACCTAATTTCTATTCCAGAAAAGGCTGAGATGCACCAGCTAACTCAGCAACCTCGGCTAGAGGGTTTCCACAGCCTTTGCTTCTTTGTAAGTCATTGTACACTCTGCTCTTCCTCCTGTTCCCAAAATCTTCATGAACATCCTGCTCTTCCTTGCATCAAAACTGACTTCTGTGTTGCCAACTGCTCATTTTAAGCCTTCCACCTTTCCCCCCATTTGGTGGGCTCCTGGAAATTCTGCTGCAGACAATACTTCTTAGCGCGGTTAAAAGGAAGATTTTCAGTTCTTCTATTGTAGAGGCAGAAATAAATTGTATTTTTAAACAGAAGCTATGTATAGAGAATGTCATCTGTCCCTACACATCCTACAGATTGTCACCTATTGAACAACTATGCAGCTTATGTTTTTCTAGCTGTAAACTTGTACCTTTTTAGCATGCATTGCATTATTCTAAAAAAAGGCCAATCCACTCCATTGTCACCAAGAGGCAGGTGATGTTATTACACTGTCAGCTTCCATAAAGGCTTCAGCCAACCTCTCGTGACAGCTTTTAAACTGCATTTACTTCTCTTTTCCTGCATACATGACTCTTTCAGAGATTACTGGTAACTGTGTTCAGAGTCTCCAGCAGACAACCTTGGAAGTTTCAGGGCAATGCATCTTTTTTTTTTTTCCTCTGATAATTCTGAGTAGGTCATTATAATGAGAGCACATAAATTGTTGTGGGTGATCTGAAACCCTCTATATTTCTGTTCACACAGAACAAGTTTGGAGGCAGATAGTTCTGCTTTGAACAGATAACCATGGAGAAAATGGCAATTGATACTGGAGTCAAGCAGGCTAAAAAAAAATTAACAAACAAAATTGAAAGTTTTAGTTATGTCACCAGACAGAGCTTCAGAAACAACACAGGAAGTTTTAGTTATGTCCAGCATGTGCTTGTATACATCAGGATTTGATGCAACGATCTGTTCACATATCCCTGGTGTAGACCCTTTTATAAATGTTTTGTGGTTAGTTATTCTTACATGGCATATAGTCTTCAGTATTTTTAAATGCTCACTGCAGTGCTAAAAGCCAAGAATGTAAAACTCAGACTTAGTCTTATAATTTTGCTAATGACAACTAATGATGGAACACCTGTCCATGATATAGGAGCAATCAAGGAAAAAAAGGAAGAAATTGTCTGAATTATTTAATAAAACCAAATATTACTTTTTAACTGAAGATTTTATCCTAGCATTGCAAAAATTATTAGATTGACTTTTAATTATCGTAAAAAGTGCCTCTGAAACATATATGAAAACTGTTGACCAACGTGTATCAAACCAATCCTACAGTGAAGACCACAGACAGATAAAAATGCCATACTTTATATTGTACTGTATTTTATATCACTTTGTATTATTATCTCTGCAGATGTAGCTAATCCTGTCACAATCAGCATGCCTCTAGCTTTGATCCAGACAAACTTCAAAAAAAGTACTACTCTATTTCATAAAGCATACTTCGTAGCACAGAAAATCTGTTGAATAAACTTGGTCTCCACTAGTAAAAACCAGGAAGCTTAAAATTAGAAACATCTTAAAGGGGTAGTTTATGATTTACACAAGAAACAAAAAATCCTTTTCTGTTGCAAACTATTACAACAAAGAAAACTTCCATCATGTTCATAGACAGAACATTCTGCAGACCTCATACTCCCTATGCCTCAGTTATATCACAGAGCAGAAGATGTCCAGAGCTATAAAATACTCAAAACACTTGAAATCCCCACACTCACTCGCCAAAATTGCCACTAAATAAACACCCTCTTTCCCCAAAACCTCTATATTTAAGATGGTATAGGTACTCTGAAGTCACTATAGCAAGAAAAATTCATGTCTGTAGCCAAATCTGCCTTAAACAGACCTTATTAACTGCCCATAGTACCAAGCAAACTTTAGAAAGATGGCAAAGATAGCCAAACTGCTCAGATACTTATGTTAAGCAAGTTCAACCACACTTTGCAGAAATATAACAGCAACATGTCAGAATATAGCTCCAAAATAACTTAGCAACATGTCAGAATATAGCTCTGAAATAACTCTCCAGCATAACTCTTCCTGCAGCATTCAGGTTAGCAGTCAGTGGCAATGTCACAACATTCAAGCAAAGAAAAGCCCCCAGAATCAAATCAGCAGGAAGCTGATTTCTGAGAAGCCAGCCAGCTACCTCTGCTGAGGACTTTATTGCCTACAGCCCTGTGTGTGGCTCAATGGGATTTGTTAGGAGCAGAAGCAATCAAGCACGTGTCAAAGGCATGCGATCAAACAGGTGTATGTGTTCTTCCACCTGAATTAATGGCAAAACTCTGCCACATGGAACACCTCATCTTAAAGGAAAAAGTCTTAATAGCCTTAATAATTTGGGATAGTAAGATGTCCTTACTACAGTGTCTTGCCTCTGTGGTTTAAGCTTTGTTTTTCAAGTTCCAAAGAAGTTGAAAAACCTGTGTCTGTGCAGTTTGAAAAGAAAATTCTTGAGGTACCAGCATGCTAAGGATTCATTTGCCTCATTTCATTACTGAAACATATTTTTAATCAGAAAACTAGGAAGTGCTCATGCTTCTTTTGGTAGTGTAAAAAAACTTACTCCCTGACTAATGTAAAAATGAAAATAAATGTTTTCGCTGGAACTCTTGCAGTGGAATCTAGTGTTGTTATTAGAGTATTAGTTTAATTTCTGCTCATACTGGCAGGTATGAGACATACCTTTCTTTCTTTCTTTCTTTACTGTGGGAATCCTTAAACAGAAACAAACATTTTGTAAACCAAATTTCTGTGAGGCTTGTGAAAAAAAAGTAAATCCAAAACCACTACAGACAAACCCAGTCCTGAAACCCATCTCTTCCTATATATAAGTGATAATTTATAATAACAAAATTAATATTTTTATATATGAGTCCTGCACGCACATACACAAATCCTAAAGCTCTTACCTGATGCTATTTTGCTCTATTTTTAATATTTTGCTTACCTATAGTGTTAATGGGGTTTTTCTGTAATAAAATGTTGATGTTTCCTCTGGCTGCATGCATTTGCAAACAAATTATGTGCGTAAATTTTCCATATCTTGCCAGTTATTAAAGTGGAAATAGCTTAACTATGGAGACAGAAAATCCTCTCTTGATGGGTTTTTAAGACCACCTGGGAGTGCTCTGGTCTGAAGCATAGAGCTCCATTGCAATTTCAGTGTGAGCACTGGCCCTGGTCACAAATTCACTTATTGATTCAGAGGTTTCTGGGACACTCAAAGCATTTTCTTCCCCTTCCATCTTGTGAATACACATGGCTTTCAGCTTCAAAGGGAATTTTTCCAGTAGCAGAAAAAATTTAGCTAGTTTAATAAACTACTATAGCTCCTTGAATACTCTTTATCTTACATCTATAGTTCCTAAGTCCTCTAACAGCTGCCAAGTTTTCCTTCTTGGGGGGCACATACTGGAGGCTACCAAGAAATTGTGTGGACAAGTATACTAAATATTTGAAGAGCAAAAGAGAAAACCTTTCATTCCCTATGAAAGTTATCCTAAGGAGGGGCATAAAGGTTTTTGAATCCAGCAAGACTTGGATTAGAAAATGATGAAATACACCCTGCATATTTTTGCTCATACAGGGCTTTAGTCAAAGTTTGATGAAATCAAAAGAAAGTTATTTTTTCTGTTGAGAATTGTTGTAAGGGTGTCCAGAATACTGAATCATCACTTTTATAAATCTATATGAATACCATTTTCCTTCCTCTCCCCCTCTTCTGATGGATAAATCATCGTAAAAATCTTCAGGTCATTGAAGAGAATAGTTTTCTGTGATGAAAGACATGGTTTTACTTAGTTGAAACCCAACAACTTTGAAGCCCAACAATAACAACATTTTAATGGAAGAAGAAAGGAAAAGAAGAAAGCAGAGAAGATAAAATATTGTGGGAGTGAAATGACTGCAGTTCCTTTAAAAGTGATTGCTTTTGATCCTTGCTCAGTTCAGTAGCAATATAAAACCTAGAAATAGGAATTTCTGTGACTAGTTACTGTGTAATAAAATGTTAAGATGGTGATCAGATGGGTTTCTTATGAAGAGATGAACCCAAAGGCAAAGAACTGTTATACATTATCTTTCCCCTGGGTACTGTATTCTCACCTGCTCTAATAGGAATTAATTCCTCAAAATTCTTTGGCACTTTTAAAAGGTAATATTTCCAGGCATTAAAATTCCAAATGGTCTGAACATATTGTGATAGAAAAAGTTCAGACTGTTGAAGAAAATTAGTATATTGAAGTCTTTTCTCCTACCACCAGTTCAGCTCAGGAATTGTATGGGAAAGTATAGCTATATGCTATTTCTTTTTGCTGATAGCCAAAGGTTTAACTGTTATATTTGAAAGTAGACTAGCTCAGCTTACAGTTATATTGGTGAAAGGCAGTCTTGTCTCTCTCCATGCTGACTCTAGAGATCTTTCATTAGCAGTCGTCAGTTTCCTTTATAAAATAGTCTTCAGTTTCAGTTCTATTCAAGCCATTAGTATGTCATAAAAATTTACATAAACCTCAATTACCTCTAGACAACATTAAATTTTATAGAGAGGTTATGGCTACAACATTCCTAATTAAACAAGGAGAAGAAATAAATAGAGGAAGGAACTCCACGAAGTCACTCAGCTGCAGTCACAGAAAATGTCCCCGTGGGACTGAGGGGCCAAACACATTTTTGTACCCACTCTCAAGTTACTGACACCATCCTAGAGAAGTAATTTCTTTCATGGACTTAGATTGTCAGGGGAAACTAGAGGCTTGCCACTGAATGAAAGTGAGTGTCTCTCCCAGTCCAAAGACAGAGTCCTAAATCTCTGCAGCACAAACGGCGTCACAGCCGCCCTGCTGTGGTCAGAAAGGATAATGGCAAGGTCTTGGAGCCCTCTGGGACATGTGGCTCAGGAGCACCCATCTCTCCAAGAAGCGAGATTCTGCCAGTCAGCTCATCAGCCATTGCTTGCAGCTGTGAGAGACTGTGGCTGCAGGGCCACTCTGGCTCAGGTTGCTTCAAGAATATAAATCGAGCAGCTTGTTCCCATTCACGCTGGCTACAATTTGGCTGGAGCCTTTTCCTACATCCCCTGGGTAATGTGAGTTGGTTCAGCGTGGAACGTGAAGCATCCTGACATCAAGCAGTTTGTGATAACACTTCACTGTTTGTTTTATTGACTTAGCAAAGCGCAAATGCTGATTCCTGGTTTATGCTCTGAAAATATATGATAATTTAATGAAAGACTTCAGGTATCTGGAAATATTCTGATAAGGAGACATACATGACATTTTGGAGATATTTAGGCTCGCAAAACAACTCACAACACCTTCCTTCACAGATAAAGAAAAGCAGCTCTGTTTTCTTATTGTCTCTATATAAACATTACACAATCACACATTTAAAAAAAAATTAGCCTTTGTAAAACATTGATAAACAGCTGCAGAGCGGGCTTCAAGTGCTTCAAGCTTTGAGTGACTCTGGCAGTTTTGAAAGATAGGTTACTCTGGGCTGTTCAAAATCATTACCAGTATACATGAAACAATTTTTTAACTGCAGTTGTTGGGGATTGCAATGAAGGAGAGTGCAGAAATATTGAAAGTGACTGCAGGGCAGAGAAAGGGTCAAATGATTAATAAAATGAAGCTTATTTCTTAAACTGCATACAAGTGAGGCCACATGGATCAACACTGGTGTGTTTTTCATGTGTTGGTCTGTAGGAAGTCAAGAAAGATGATAAGTATCTGTGAAACAGTATTTATGCTAGTACTCCTTGGTTCTTAGGTCTTCCAGGTTATTTCCTTTTTTCTGCCTGCTACCCACAACTGATACTTTGACTTTCCTCTCTCTTTCAAGGTTAGTTTCCTGCCGTCAAGTTATAGAGACAGATTCTGAAAAAGATATTTAACAGGATAGTTAAAACTGCCACAGAGGTGAGAAGTCTCAAGAGCAGTAAGATTGGTCCTACTTTACATTGATCAAAGTAGTATACCCAGGACACTGTAAAGCAGAAAAGAACCTAGTTATTTCCACACTTCATTTAAACGCAGAGGTATTTTTTGCACAAGGGATACTTTAGCTGTAACAGGATGCAATTGCTATGCAAACTCATCTAAGCATTTTTCTAGTCTTCACAGTCATCATTTTCCCTGTCTGTCATTTATTGATATTTCCTACTAAAATGCACCCATACAACATGTGCAGCATCCGTGCTCCTCTTGAAAAACACGTTGTTTTGGATTTTAAATATTGGTGATTCAGGCATGAAAGTATGGGATAACTGACTGCATTCACAGGCTTTTCAAAACCCTTGGATTTTTTTCACAAAATTCACCTGGAATGATTGAGGTAAAAAGGCAACTCCTCAGCCAAAAAGGAATAGTGATGCAGATTTGCTTCTTGAGCTTTCATTCCCCATCTACTTCAATCAGCAAATATTATTTAGCTGATGTGCACGATTCACTGATTTGGCTTGTTTGGAATTTTCTGCTTGTGCTCTCCTGTGGTAGTAGGGAAAAGAAAGCAGGAACAGCGAATAACTATTGTATGACTTCTATATCTATTTTGTATCCTGGTTGACATAACCACCAAAAATTAGAGTTTCATGTTCACAAGTATGAAGAAAGAAAACTGCTGAGACCTTGAAGTGAGTCAGTTCATTGTTACATGAGTCAATGTGCATTCACTTGGTTTGTTGTTTTGCAGGAGAATGAAAAAAGCAGCAAAGCTACGAAGGTATAATTCTGTTTATAGAATCTCTCAAAAAGAACAGTGGAGAGTGGCTTTTCTGGGTAATGAACAAAGCTCAGTGGCCTTTTTCTTTCCACTGATGAAACCTCTCAGCCCATATCTGTTGCCTCATACCATGGGAATGTAAAATTTCCAGCCCGACCAGTTCTTTTGGGCCTGAAGTCCTAATCCTATTTTTTTCCAAATTTTTGTAAGATAACCACATACTCAGTTTGCTAAATGACAGCTAGAGGCCCCTGATCTGAGGCCCCATCTGAACAAAAGAAAACCTCAACTCTTCCTGAGTTTTGTCTCCTGTGGCCAATGACACACATTAGAGTCTCAAAGTTTCATTTTTGTCTATGGAGTGTTTCCTGTCAATAAGCCATCACAGACATTTCATTGCCACTATAATGCACTCACTATTACCATTCATAAATCAGCAGCAGACAGAGAAATAGGAATATTTTACTTAGATGAGAAAGAGCCTTAAAGTTTTATGTTGCTTTCTCTCAGTGCATAAAACAGCTACTTTGAAAGCCTTCATGGCAGGAGCTCTTATGGACCCAAAGTAATATTTTCCTTTTTCTGCTTTGCATTGCCCTTCAAGAAAGGGCACATTAGCTGAGGAAAAAGGAATGAAAACTTCTTGAGAAAGCATGAAGCATACTTTTAGAGTGTAGTTTTGCAATGAAAATAGTGTTAATTGTCACCAATATCTTTTATCTACAAGAGTGAGTGATGTGAAGGGAACCATTACAGCTCTATGATAAAGTGCCAAGCCAGAGATCTGCACTTTGTTTTTCTAGGACAATGTATATGCATAAAACCATCTATGGGCTGCACACATTCCACATTATTCACGTCACTCATTGTCCCAGGAAAAGAAACTGGCAGCACTGTTTTATCCCATTCTCCAAACAGCAGATGTATGAAGTCCCAGAGGCACCTCCCATAAAACATAATCTTAGAGCCATCAAAAAAAGTATTTACCACAAGTTAGGGGACATCCAGACTCTATTTTAATTTTTGGCACTCCTACAGCTTCCCATTCGGGGTTCTTTAGATATGCATTTTTTATTTGACTGTTGTCATTTACAAATCTGTGAAATAAGACAATGTTTGATCTGTCTACAGTGGAGTCGTTACAGAAAGCATAAAGACAAACTCTTTCTAAATTTTTTTGTCATTCAGTACTGCAAAATAATTCTAACAAGTTGGATGTGCTAGATCCTAATGAATAAAGCATATGCATTATGCAAGGTCTGTCCTTGTGTGCAGATTTTCAGTTTTTTCACTGTACCTTTCTAGTCTGTGTGTTAAGAATATAAATTCGCTTTCACCAGCCCTTGGTATGTTAGTGGATTGTGACATTATGGTCTTAAAGAGAATTCTGGTTAATCAGAAGATGGACTGTCAGGACTCTTTTCTTGCTCATTCCATATTTTTTTTCTATTCCTACATCAGTTTTACCCCTCAAATCTCTGGGTATCAAGAATGTTGTAAAGAAAAGTGAAGGTTATTAGAAAAATGAGTCTCCTCCTACTACTCAATATTGTGCAAGTGTAGTGAGAGCCTTCTAAGCTCCATGTAAATTGGAAACATATTGAAAGTATAAGTAATTAGATAATTAAGTATCTTGTAATATCAAGATATAAATTGGTAGTTATTAATTGTTTTCTTTTCTCTTTTCCTTTATTTACAATATTTGTAATCCTTTAATAAATACTTCCATTGTCCTTCATAGGTCTTTTCTTCTTTTATTTCTTCATAGAATCACAGAATGGCCTGGGTTGGAAGGGACCCTAAAGATGATCTAGTTCCAGACCCCCCTGCCCTGGGCAGGGACACCTTTTACTAGATCAAGTTGCTCAGAGCCCAATCCAACCTGGCCTTGAACACTTCCAGGGATATGGCATCTTTCTTCTTTTTCCTTTTTACATGAATGGCATTCACGTGTAGCCTGACATAAACCTGCTGTGATAGTCAGGAGGCCATGGACATCTGTATGGTGAAAGCTGAGCGCACATCGGGAGTGAAAGGGCACAACCACCTTGCTGGTGAGGGAGCAAGTCCTGGCAGGGAATGCAGTGAAAGTAAGGTGTTAACCTCCAGACCCTGTAGTGAATAGGTACCTTCTGCTGATAAAATAATCTCCTGCCACTCAGAAACAAGATCTTTTCTCCTGTCTGGTGTTCAGCAATATCACTTCCCTCCCGCTCTGCAGTTTCTCCTTTTGCGTTGTGGTGTTAAACACAGATTGCAATGAATCCACACAGATTATGCAGAACATCCCTCCATTTTGGTGAGCAGAATCCAGAGCTTTGAAGAAAGTTTAAGCTGGCAAGGTAATAAGGCATAGGAGCAGTAAAAGTTTTGGGCTTTAAAAAATAATTAACTTGCTGCAAACCAATAAAATTAACCGAAGTGTTGATTTGAATGGGCTCACTCAGCAAACTCAGACTTAGCCATGAAAGCCTTAGCAAAGTGAGAAAATACTTAACATGTTTAGCATTTCAAAATTTTAATAAGTGATTTATCTTGAACATTGTAATCAATATTTTTGTCAAAAAAATTGATTTTCAGTTAAGGAGTTGAAGGGACATCATTTTGTGCTGTTTCAATTTCTGTCTAACTCATTATTACATACACACTGGTCTCTGCAAGAGATTTTTTAATTTTTCAGTGAGTTTTACGTGGTCATCTGGGACCAAATTATTCTTGCTAAGCAATTTTGACAGAATGCAGATGGAAACAATCAGACGAGATTTTAGAAATAGGGCTGATAGTTCATCTTCTCCAACACACTACCCATCTAAACACTTCTTAGATGCTATGAGGAGTGTAAACACGAGAGAAAAAATAAAATCTCAGTGAAAGATAAAAATCTATAAGCGATTCACACAGACTTTAAGAAATTTTGAATCATAGATCTGTCTGCAGATTGTTGTCTGATAATTTACCTTTTGCTTTTTATATGACTCCTAAACACTTCTTGAGTCTCAGAAACTCAGATGAAAATTTATAGCATGATTATGCATTTAGAAAAGAAAGTATTAAAAAAGATTGCAGAATTCCACAACTTTTCCCCTACTTGTCTTTTAGCTGTTGTAGAATTTTTAATTTAGAAACCTCTTTAAACATCAAAAATTTTGCTTAAACTCTGTGATAAGATGAAAAAGGTAAGTGAAAAAGGATATAAGATCACTTAATAAATATTGATATAACTAAGCTAAGAATTTAAATATTCTTTTTGTGGAAATGCATTTTTTTCTGTATTTATATTCATGTCAGTAAGAACTTATGAATTTTACTGGGAAGTTTTCTCAAATCTAAAAAGAAGTTTTTTGTGCCGAGCCCAGTCAGTGCTGTTAGCTACCAGATTCACATTTTCAGTTCTACTTCTTGCGACCTATAGGCAGATCTTGAAGCTGAGCTCAAAGATCTCTTTCCAGACTTTAAGGGAGTGCTGTCTCTACAGACACTTCCAGTGAGTGAAGGCACATCCTCTAGTGTTTACTACTAAGTCAAAAGTATATCTTTGAGTTTCTTTTTCATAACTCCCATGTTTTGTGTTCTCAGAGCAACCCACCACACCCAACCTGTTATTCTTTGGCAACAACAAAATACTAAAAACAAATTCATTGATATTCTCTTCCTTAGGAAGTGACAGAGTCTTAAATGGTGCCACTGCCCTTTTGCAGCATTTAACAGGGTGAAATAGGAAAATATCACTTTTACAATCGAGCATACTGAAAGACATGACAATCGTGGCACCAGTTTGGATAGCTATAGCAGATTAAGACAGAAAGGGGCATGTGCCTACCCAACAGTGATGTGCTTGAATTATGTGAACAGAAAATTATACACCTATCAGAGTCTATATTTCTTTTGAAAGGTTCTCCATGTATCATGTGTGTGCATACTGCTCTCTGAGAACAGCTAATCAATGTTGATCTGTTATAGTTTAAGGCTGCAGCTGAAAACAACATCATTAATTGCTCAGAAAACATATGCTCATGTACATCTATCCACAAGCCTTCCATAGGTCTGTATGTAAAGAAATGTTACTAATATTTTGCTAACGGGATTACCTTCAAATGCAATTTCGAAGAAGGTCCTACTATGTGCTGGACTTTCTCCACCCCAGGGGATAGAGCTGTGGATAAACAGGACTTATAGCTTACCAGATACTCTCTCCCACAGAGTAGCAGATACTTATTAAAAACTCTGGGAGATGTAAAAGCAAAAAGTGGAAGTTATGACCAAAATTATGAGTACTGATATTATAAAATAAATTGAAATCTTAAGTTTCTGTTTGCATTCTTAATTTTCATTTAACAGGTTTTTTTAGTTTCATTTCCCTGGGAATGTTCCTATTGAAATAACTGTTGTCCAGGATCTGTCTTTACTTTTGAAGAATAATTATGAGAATAATGCAATTATTAAACATATCAGCTTGAAGAGAAGAAGGAACATTGGAGATACTGGTCCTAAAATTAAAAAACATCAAATGTGTGATTGTTTACTATGGCACAGATGAAAAAAAAAATGTGTCAAATGGATGTAACATGAAAGTCTCATTGTACTTAATGGAATTTTTAAGGCGAGGAGTTGAGTACCAGTTCATGGCACTATTTTGACTTGCTTTTTTCTGAACTCCTGTATACAATATTTCACAACGTGTCAACATTAAAAAAATAAAAGTCAAAGCTGCTTTTAAGGACATAGCTGAAGTGAAAACCAGAATTAATTGAATAAATGAAATTCATTAATTTACTGTTTCAAGTGAAGGCAATGCATGTGGTGTTGCATCAAGGTTAATCAATTTATCTGTCTGAAGGGACACAACAAAATGGTAAATTCCAGATGCTGGTGTTGAAGTCTGTTTCTTATTGGTGAGTCAATAGAAGTCAAGGGATTTGTAAATAATTTAGATCTCATTTTTGTGATAAAATGACAACATTATTGACATGTGTCAAGACACCCTATCTTCGTAATTTTAGTAGTCTAAGAAATTCTCAAATATAATCATCACAAATAACTGATTTATGACTGATAATGTAAATTATAGAATTACAGCACAGCTCATTATTTGCCTGACCCTGTCTATTACAACTTTGTTTTAAGTTGATTGTCCTGTTGGCAATCTTAAAGATGTGCATGCTGGGTGTATCCTCCAGAGTGCTTCAATGGCATTTGTTGAGCCCGTAGCCCTGATTGAAAACCTGCACAGAAATGGTTTCTTCACTTCTGAGAAAGTTATGTTTAGCAATGCTACAAATAAAGCTGATCAATTTTGATTTAAAGTGTTTGGGCTTCCTGTTTGGGGTACAAAATTTATAGGGCTTGATCTGGGAGGTAGGCTGGTGGCAGTTTTTCTACTGTTGTCCTGGAAATAATGGTCCAAATCCAGGCACTGGGGGCTCCTCCCATGCCAGTAACTTAAACTGGGCCAGGAGACATTCTCAAGTACTGGAATTCAATCCCTCAAACTTAAAACAAAACAGTATCTGTCATGACTTTGGCTTGTGTCAAATAGCACAGGTCAGAGACCACGACCAAATGAATTTTGTTTGCTGCAGCCCTGCTTTGGGGCCTAATACAATTTAACGGCTTGGACACATCTGCTTCCACTCCAGTCTGGCCTCTGTACCACTATGTTCTCCATCAAGTTTAAAATGTTTTCAGCCTTTATAAATTACACTTTATTATTGCTTGTACAGTTAAGCAGCCAACAAATCAGATCTCACTAAGAAAACTTTAGCTCTTAATACCTCAAGTAATAAAAAAGTTTATGCATGTGACTGGATTCAAACATTGTCATTCGATTAGACAAATAATGTAGGTCAAGCATTTGAAAAATAAAGAGTGCACATTCAAAACCTTTAGCTACAGTGGCTTGCCCAGCAACTATGGTTCCCTTAGGCAGTGTTCTGTCACCCTAATCATAACGTTATAAGTCTTTTTTCTTTTGTCCTTTCAGGGCTTTTTTTTTTCTCATTCCATGTTGAAAGTCTGCAAGAAAGGAGTCAGACATCAGTCTTTTGCACTGCACATTGACTGCTTTCCAGAAAGCAGCTTGTCATTCAAAGAGACAGGGTGAAGAATAGCATGACAGAGATATTTACCGAAAAAACGGAAGTTAAATTCCCCAAAGCCATGCAACTTTTGCCTATAAGACAGCATCTTAAAATGTGACCTATATTAAAAATTATTTTAAAATTATGCATACCAAAGAAGATCACACCCTAAACAAAAATCTCCCCTCTTGGACCACCTTTAACTCACAGCCTTAGGCTACTCCTCTTAGATTAGTTCTTTATTCTATATATTCCTTGGATTTAAAGAGTTAAATGTACAAAGATGTTTAAGTATAAGCATTAGCATGAGAAATACATGCATTAATTTCTGTGTCTACAGAAGTGTATATGGCATATCTAGTCAGCGGTAAGAAACACGCAACATGGACTTTTTGGAACTGTAACATGGACTTTCTGGAACTGTACCTAAACCTTTATGTTGCTTCCGTAGTTTTTCTCCATACACAATGAACTGAGTGATGTTTTTCCTGAGTTTGACACTTTATTACTAATAAATAATTACTATTTATTACTAATTAATATTATAATAATAAATATAACAAATATAATAAATAATTTATTACTAATAAAATAAGCAGGTGGTCAAACAGATTTTAGAAGGGAGAGATGTAACCAAATATAGATATATATGCCAAAAAAGAGAGAGATTATTGTCAGTGATATATAACTTCTTAAAGAAAATGGTGTTTTATTACAGAAATTTCAAGCCAAATCCATGGTTTTTAGAGAGTAAATGGTAGTCATCCCATTTTCCCATCTACTAATTCCAAGACATGCTTGGGTTTTTTTAAACTGTCCCAAATCTCAATCTGCTGCAGAGAAAGAGGGTGGAAAATAGACTCAAAGTCAGCCAACTGTCTAGTGCTGATTTACATTGAGTCAGTTACTCTTTGCATGAGCAAGATGATTTTAATTAAGGCTTTGCACACAGTTAAATTGTTACTGTAGGTTTGTGCTTACTGCAGGGTACCAGATTGATCAGCATCTTCTATTTTTATGTACTGTGAAAAAAGAAGAAATAAGACATAGGTAGAACTCATATGATCTGACTTGAGTTTCTGAGAGTCTGAAACTTGGGGTCAATCTGTGGGACCTGTTTGTATAGAATATATTGTGTTTACTTTCACTCTGGAAATGTCATGTATTTCCATGGAACAGTATTCCTCCTAACAGCGACATAAAACACCGGCTGTGCTTGGCGTGGTAGTAACTGAGAGCATAAATTAGTTTGTCATTGGGTATCCTGGGTGTTTTCTGAGTATTTGGATTAAATACGTTTTCTTCAGAATACACAAATGAATTAACATTTTCTTACTGAAGACTTTCCTTCAAAGATTTATCTCATTTTAAAGAGTGGCTACATATGGTCTTATTCAGTTCTCGAGAATAGCTGTATTTTTGTGTAAAGGCATTGAAATTTCTCAAATGCAAGGCTCTTAATTTACTGGAAGTAATATTAGCGGAGGGGTAATTTACTTTAGCTATTTTTAAAAATGCCTGGGATGCTATGAAACTAAAGGTGTTTTCACAGATTGTAAACAAACTGCTGCTAAGTTAGACCTACAGCAAAGTTTACTTTCTCTTTTAAGAGAGATTACAAAAATATTTCAAATTGGAAAAGCCAAATCAGTGTGTGCTGTGAAATGGATAAGGGGTAGACATCTAATGACAGTTTACAAAAATATATTAGGGAATGGTCATATAGTTGGAAAGGACCAAGGAACCAGGATAAACTGACAGTAAATGACAGCATATGTGCTTTGTCCAGCTCAGGTTTAAACAGCATTAGTGCAGAGAGCTGCAGAGATGCCCAAGCCAGACTAGTTCTGTTGCCTTCAGCTGCGTGTACGTGACCTTTTACATGAGAAAGGGGCAAGCTGTCAATCCACATGACTGTTGAATCTGGTAAGTTCACTCCTCACTGACCATCTTGTTGTTCTCTTTTTCTTTTTTGTGCTTGATTTGATATTGCTAGCAACAGTTGCAATATCTGAGCATCAGATCACCAACAAAGCAGTCCTTAGATGACTTGATGGAGTCTTCAATATCAGATGTGATAAGATCAAAAGTGTCAGAACTTTGACTAACTGCAAGAAATGCTATGAAAACTACAGCAACCTATGAAGGCATTGGTGGCTGTTCACTAAAAGTCTCCTAAGTCTGAACAGAAAGGCAATCTGTGGATTCAACTTGAAAATTATTTATGCTGTGTATTAGATTGTAGTAAAACTCTGGGAATCTGTGTACATATCTCTGCTAAAGATGAACCAGGAAATCCTAGACTTCCATTGTGCACCCTGCAGAAGCATCACTGTGACTCACTGGCAGAAAGAGACGGATTTACCATAAATTTCATGACTGATTACATGTCTGGAGGCACATGAAAAACGGTTGCTTGTTAGCTAGATCCACTGCTTTTTCACCTGATGGTGAGTTATTATCTTCCTTTTGCATTATTCCTGGTTTAAAGCTCTCCTCACCAGGCTGGCCAGCTGGTTGGCAAAGATGCTTTTTTCCCATTCAGTTGGGTGAATGCTGCCTCTCCCTTTCAGGCCTCGATCCTCAGAGGTCATAAAAATCAAATCCCTGTTTTTGACACCAAGTACACAGCTAGGTGTTGATCCAAGGGATCTCCCAGTACTATGAATATTCCTGAATGCTCTTGTACTTTCCTTTTGCTAATAGGAAATAACAGTAATTGCTCTGAAATCAAAAACTGTGTCTCAAGAGGCTTACTCATCTGCAATGGGTTTTTTAAAAAAGTAATTAAGGTGTCGTTAAAATTTTGGTTTGTAATTTCTGAGACTTGAGAGTGTGTCTGGACCATATTTAGAAGTTTTCTTAAGCCTTGAAGACTCAATACTTCCAAGATACTTTGAACAATGCAAACTGTAGCACACAGCTTTTGTATCACTGATGTCTTGAGGGAGAAGACAAGGAATCCTCAGTCAAAACGTCTGTCAACCAGCTTTTGATTTGCAGCATGCTACATTGCTATTCCATCAGTAGTGAGCATAAGATTTCTATTTTCCCCAGATTCAAGGGTGTTATGGGGCGAGTTGTTTTCTTGATGTGAGGGCTTTCATGGCTTTGCAGGGAAATAGTTGTCCAGACTGAGGATACTTTCATTGTTGTCAGGTATTCTGCGAGTTTTGAAGTCTTTATGCTGTGGAGTGATGAGGTAGAGTGATGTCATCCTTTCACTTCTTAGTTTGTGTCATTAATTCTTGCTTTTGTTTTTGGAATTCTTTGTGATCTTTAAAACAGTAAACAACTATTTCTTTTACTTCTTCCAGTTTTTAGAAACAATTTATTGAGTTGGATAAGGCCCACATTTGCATCTCCAGTTCCATCACACTTGTGATGGTTAGACCCAGGTCTATTGAGGTCAGACTGTGAACTTTTGATCTAAAGTATCCATAAAGTACCCAGTATTTTTGCAGGTGTAATACAATTACATCTTGAATGACAGTTTCACCAAAAGATCAAGAGCTGAAGGAAAATAAACATAACTTGTCCACAGGGTTTTTCCCCACCAAAATGAAGTACTCACATATGTTGACAGTATACGGTAAGCTTGTGCTGTTCTGCCTGATACTAATAATAAGAGACATGCATTTCCTTTCTAAAAACAAACTGAATATTGCAAGAAACTTGGCTATTTGTAGTATGTTAAACATCTTATTCAAATTAAAAATAAAATATGTTTGCTTATTTTAACTGAGAGAAGCAGGGTGTGGAGACTTAAATTATAATTAGTTTTAAATGGTATCAATTTTCTCAGAAACGGGTGAAAAGAAATCATGGTTTCCTGTTTCAGACTTTTCTTTTGACATGAGCAGAAAAAAAGGGAAATGAAGTGGAAATAACTCTACTACCACAGAATAATCAATTTGTGTCTGAGGTCTGAGATGGCCGTCTGGTTTTGGATAACAGGGGACAAAGGCAGAAAATTTATGAAGGCAGTAAGAATGAGAATATATTTAATAAAAAGAAAAACATCGGTACAATACATGCAGACAACATGGAAAATGACAAGATCACCTGTCATCTGAAATTGCTAAAATTTGAGGAAGATGCTTAAGATTCAAAAGGTACTCTGTCTTTTTGTGAGAGAAAATGTTTTCCACATAGATCTGGATTTTCCTTGAAACTTACTGAAAAGTTAACTTTTCTACAAGAAAAAACATTTTCTCATTTTTTTTTTACTATGTTACCTAAAAACAGTGAAATAAAATAGTTTGAGATAAAGTGTTAATGATTTTATAATTAAAAAGGCAGGATATGTCTCTATGAGCCATTTAGAGCAGCAATTTTAAATTTTATATTTGTTTTGCATAACTATAAAAACAAGTCAATGTGTTTCAGATTAGATATCTTTCCTAGCAATGGGAGAACAGTTATTCTTCAAAATAAATGTTTCTTTCTGCTTTCCCAAATTGCTCCATAAGCTAAAATGTACATGATAGGTGCAGAATTGCTTCCTCCAAAATCCTAAGATTATTCCATATTTATAAAAAGGGTTTTGCAAGAAAAGTGGCTGTTGATAGAAAAATAGCACAAAACGCAATAAAAGGTTTGAGAGGAAACCACCTCCAGCATTTCAGATACCGACTCTAATTGCTGGAAGCTGAGAAAACAAAAACGGTTGTATTTCAACAGATAAAGACAAAACAGAGATGAATAAAACAAACTATTCTTTTCCCATCTAATTTTTTCATTTAAAAGCATGTGATAGCCACAATTTATCTTGTGTAAAATAATTGGCAGCTGGTAACAGCCATGCTAACAGACGGAACTTTGGTGTTATGTGTATTATTGTTTATGCATGAGAATTGGGAAGACTGCATAAAGGATTAACAGAATGTGAAGATATTGCCTGACTTGTAGCAGAAAAGGGATTATTCTCACCTCCAGTTCCCTTTCTTTTCTATTTTTGCTCATGAAAAAGATGGAATCTGAGGTTTGGGAGAGAGCAAGGCAAGGCTGCATGCTAAATGTCACAGAGAAGACTTAAAAGCAGTAGCTCAGAGAGCTTCCTAGTGCCTTATCTTCATTCTTATTTTGATTTCCAGGTGTTGGCATTATGCCTTGATAAAACATATAGCTGACTGAATGCATTTTTTTCTTCTAGTAAAAAAATTTTTTAGCTGACCTATGATGACACTAACTGCAATTTTTTTTAATCTTACATACTTTTCTATACCCCACACTGTGCTGTATATATAGGCAATGTGAATTTTGTTCTTTTCTATACATACGTATCCTTTCCACTACAGCCATCTTTGCAATTTATTGATATTGGAGGTAAGGGCCACTCCTACCTCTCCTAAGGAGAGCCCATTTCAGAGAGTGCTGCTGCCATTCTCCCTACTCTGTGTCCGTCTTCTCCTCATGACCTGGGTGTTATTAATAACTTTTATCATATAGGAGGATATTCTGTCTCTTCTGCTTTGTCTCCCTTTCTCACTCTCACTTAGGATGGATGTATCTGCTCCTGCCTCCATAGATCATAAGCTCTCAGGCTCTTTGCTGCGGCTGTGGGGCTTGGATGAGGAGCCCAGCTGGCAGATATGTCATTCTGAGCTATCTGTGTTTCATTGAGAAAACCTGGAGGCTGGGACAAGCAGGAAGTAACTATCAAGATCTGCAGTTGTCTGAAGGAGCACGTTCCTTTTGGGAAGGCCTGTCCGAGGTCACACACCTGTAACTGTTAAACACCAGAAAAGAGAGATTTCCCTTGCCGTTCCCCATCTTAATCTGTTTTAATAATTTTTGTTACCAAAGACATCCATTTTACCTTCCAAACACTATAAAAACAAGAGAAACAAGTGATGAGGGTCATGTTAGACATCTGTAAGCAGAAGTGGCTATTGTCTATGCTTTGTGCTGCCTGTTATTGTCTGACTTAAACAAAGAAGCAGGTCTTGGAATTACAGAGCTGCATTGTTTTTTAGGCCGACATAGTAGTCATTTATGAGTTTTTCCCTCGGGTTTTTTCTCTGTCATGGATGAATTAAAAATTCATAACCAACTGTTACTGACATCCCTGTTTCATACAACTTTTTATTACAATCAGTGATGAGAAGCTCCACGCAGATAAGTCCCAATCTTGTCTCAGTGGATTCCTGGTAGAAAAGAAAAGCTACGGCTTGACAGACTAAAGGCTTTAAAAAATAAATCCTTGCCTAGATGATGCTAAGAAGACAGTGCAGCAAATGCAAGGGACAGGAATCTGAAGCAGTAATGGTCAGTGTGAAGCTCAGTGGGGAAGTAGAGCATGAGGCTCCTTTTGCAAAACACAGGAAGACTGATGCTGTTGAGTGCTGTCAGGACAAGAAAATTACTTCAGAAAGTATCTTTAGCAAGCTAAAAAGCAAAAGCATATTAAAATTTGGAAATGTTATGAAGGAAGAAGCCTTCAGGTTTAGTAAGACCTGGGATTGTGAATTCAGAGGCTGGATGGGTTTTCTCTGAGTATGAGGCTGTGTGATTAGCTGGTGGTTTCAATGATTGGGATCAGCAGTCATGCAAAATCTGAAGCAGAGTGAATACCAGTCCCCTGGCACACAGTGTACAGAACACTTTTAGCAATGAAACCAGGTGAATTTTTAAATTTTTCCTTTACCGGATTCACATGCACGTTTCCTTAACACTGACCAGCAAGTTGGGTAGTGCGAGAGAAAAACTGTGTTTCTATGCTCCAAGCACTAAAGTGTGTAAAAAACCAAAATTAAATAGAATCCTGGAAACTAACTTGAAATTCAGTGTAGTTTTACTTTTAGCTCCTGCCCAGCATACCCACAATCTGAAGATGCACAGTGCCTGAGTGTACATAGGACCAACAGCATTCTGCACCAAAATGTGAGTGTGGCCAAATGAACCAGAAATTCTGTGGCTTGAAAAGAAAATGCTCTCATTAATTTTTCATCTAATATATATATATTTTAAATAAATCAGCTTCTGCCGTCTTTGAAATCATCTCTATTCTCATTCAAATGAGGTAGTTCTTGATTTGTAGTAAGATAGCACACAATATGATAATGGTAGAAAAGCTGTCATGGGAAACAGATCAGTAAATGGCTTTTCCAGCTGACAAATGATGCTCCACTTGTGATTCATCTAAGAATATGTGTGTTTACTGTGATAGTCTCAACATTTGAATGCTGTGTGAAAACACATAGCTGGGAAACTAGTGACTGGGAACTGTGACTTAGATCCCAGATTTTCAGTCTGCTCTGGGCATCCTTCTATTTATTGGCACAAAATACTGGGCTCCCAAGTGATCTCCTTCAAGCATTTTCAATAAATGGGGAATAGGAGTGGAGGATGCCTAGGCAGGAACAAATATGGAGAGAATAGCATCTGTCACCTGCTGAAAGAGAAGCTGGAGCCCAATAGTTCAAGTGATAGTGACTCCAAAGCTTCTGAACTGCCATGTTTGGAACATGAACTTCTTTCTAGTTATTGTGAGAAGAAGCTACAAGGGCTCACTGAAGTGTCTCGGTAGAAAGCAGGAGAAACCTCGAAGAATTTGTGCACTTTATCTGACTGGCAGAAGCTTGGTCTTTGCTTCAGATTTGCCAACCTCATCCTGGTTTGGTTTTCTTTTTCATTTTTGCTAAAGACAGTGCAACTTTTGGGATCTTCTGACTATATATGTGTTGATACTGAAGCAAAGTGAAAAAAAAGAAGTTTTTGGAGATTGGATAGAGGCAGTATATCAAAATGTGTGATCTGAATACTTTAATTCTCAATGTTGTTGCGTAGCAGAAACTTAAAGGGAAAAAAAGCCCCAGACGTGTACTGGGTGACTCCAAGGGTTTGACTTTCAACTTGTCTTGGCCCATTCAAGATTTATTCAGATTGTATGAAGTCAGATTTAAGATTATGGCAAAATGCCATGTTACAGTGTGAATTCTTTCTCTGCAAGATGCTCAGGAGTCTGCCATGTGCCTACATCCATATTTGACAGTTTGGTAAAGAAGAACGAATTCAAGACGACTGTGGGCTTGAGCGCAGGATCAGATCCTACTTGGATAACTCATAGTGCAGAGCAAGCATCGATTGACTGGCTTTAATTCCACGACAGGACAGCTCTCTGTGGGCTGTCTGCTTTCAAGGAAAGTCTAGTTTACTTTAAAAGCATTAAAGGAGGTGAAGAAATTATCTGTTGTAGGCTTCCTTTACTGATTTCTTCCTGACAATTTAATCCAAGATCTAGCAGATTCAAGGCAAGAATCATTCTATGTGCCAAGTGAAGATGATGGATGTTAATATGATTGACTACAGACAGGTACCCCCCTCAAAAAATGGATGCTCCTTTTCACAATGTCTGTGGACAGTCAGGGGTGCAAACGTGTTTCACATTTTTAGTATTTCTGTGGCTGTCTATAATATAAAGAAGATACTTGTTATTGAGGCATGCAGCTTCAGGCTCCTAAACAAAAATGTAAAGGGTCTTGACAACACACTTTTGCTTCTAAGTTAGTTAATTCATTATATAGACCCATATTTTGCTCAAAGGCCTAAAGGAAACTAAAAGTAACCAGTCCCTTTGCAGTAATAGCTTTTCACTATAAAATGCAGACAAGAATAACTCCCTATTAAAATTTAATGCTATGCTTTAGATAGATTTTCCCCGCTTATGTTCTAATTGCACTCATTTGAAACTACCTTATAGTGGTATAATAGAATTAATGTAAATGTAAGGTCTAATGCCCTCTCTCAACACCATTAGACAGCTACATGTGCTTTTGTAGGCAGGTATGAGATCAGCTCTGCCCCCTCAGGGATGTGTGATGGAGCCTGTCCAGCTGTGCAGTACCAGGCCATTGGCAGACTGTGCCAAGTTGGGCAGCATTAGGGGAAAGGCAGCCTCCCCTTAACGACTCATTTCTCTTTCCATTCACTCCTATTAAATCTACCACTTTCATTGTCATAGGGTTTCAGTAACTCACAGCAAGTGCATTAACAGTACATTTCGGGTTACTGGTGAAGGTTGTCCCAACTTTATAAAGGAAGAGCAGAGCTTAAATGATTCCATGAAGGTCACAGTATGTATAATCAGAAAAAAATGGTGATTTTGTTTGTGTCTCAGCTGTCTCCCTTGCATTAAGGGAAAAGTTCATGTGAACCTTTTCCTTCCATGGTGCTATGATTGGGGAATATATGTGCTACTCAGCAGTGTTGACCTGAAATCTTGATAAAGAGCTTGCTGCAGAAAACACCTCTAAGGGTAAAAAACAGACTTGAAAGAGCACTTCAGCAGATGGTTCAGAAGTCAGCTGAACACCTGCGACTCTCCCTTATAATCAATACTTCAAAACATTTCGTTAGAGGAGATTATGCCCGTAGTTTCTACATTTGTCTTTCTCTTGCCAGCTGCAGAAAGAGGTATGGCTTTTTTTGCCCCCACATAATCTCTGACCAAAAATAACTAATTTTTCCTTCGTCATGCCCCTCTGTACTTGGATACTCTGGAAGGAGATATGATCACTGTTTACCTTTCTGTCAAAAGTTTGCAAGGATGGCAGGAGGAAGGTTGATCTAAGTTTCACCTCTGTTCTCTTCCGTTTTCTTCAGTGCTGCATCTAGTTACAAACTGGAAGACTGTTGGGGTGGCCCAGCGGCCCTTCTCCATGAAAATCAATGATATAGCATGGAAGGACTATAGTCCCCATGCCAGCGACCTTGAGGAGGACGCTGAAGGGCACCCCGCCCCTTAACTGTCCATCTTGGGCAGATCTCCGCCCTAGTTACTCCCCTTTCCCCGCCTTTGTTACGCCCATTTTGCATATGCATGTTGGTCTGGAAAGTTCAGTTCTGTTTGTTACCTGATTGGTTAGTGTGTTGCCGTGTTCTCTCATTGGCCTGTTGTTATGATCTAACCTTACCCCATTGGACTGTGTTTCTCTCCGCCCCCCTCCTGACTCCTTAAGAACCCCTGCATTTTGTGTTCCCCGCTCTTTGCTCCACTTTCCTCCTGACCCTGCGTTGCTCCGTCTGCCCTGTCGGGACAATAAAGGAGTTTGGAATTGCAGTGGAGTGAGAGTCTTCCCTCGTCCCTTTACTTGTGCTCCTATTTGGAACGCCGCAGAGCCTGTGTAAGCCGTCTACGGTTGGCCGAACAAGCCAGACTAGGCGAACCTCCGAGCCAGAGGACCCCTCGGAGCTTGGGCTCAGGTTGCGCAGAAACTAGTCGCTCTTTGGCTTGCCAGCCGGGCTCCCAGCAAGCCAACGGTCAGCGGCAGAAGACAATGATGGAATTTTCACTTTACAGACTTCTGATTTTTTGTGATTCAAGGTTGATTTTTTTGTTGTGTATTTCTAAGGAATATAATTTGGAAATTGTGAAAATTTGTTTCCCCTAAATTCAGTTTACAGAATCCCTAAAATATCTAGAAGAAAATAAATTAATTAAAGATGATGATGATTATTTTACTAAAGACTATTTATTAAATTGTTTTCAGTCCTGTTACTTTAGACAATTGGCAACAAGACAGTTAATAAATGCTTTTATTGATCAATATACCTCAAAAAGACAGCAAGAAGCAGGAGCTTTACTTACACATATAAAATGACAGGATTTGGATTTAACTACTTAACAAATAAAATGAAGTATCTGGCCTGGGCTAACCTGAAATGTTATCATGTTTTTTAGAAGTCAATAGGAAATTTTTGTGCTACTGGGAACAAATATTTCCTTACAGTATTTGAAAAAGTTCCTACTTTAACTCTTAAAAGCTTCAGTTTTGAAAAATAAAATAAATGCTTGTTTATGAAATGAAATGACCAATTAGGAAATGAAAAGTCAGAATACCCTGAAAACCAACATAAGTAGTATGCTTTCACTTTATCCTTTCTTATTTTTATATATTTTTAAAGTAATTTTTATTATTCTGCATGTCTTTGTTTATTCAATGGAACCTGATTTTCCAAACAATTTTAGAAACTATATTTTAGGTCACATTTGTCAGCTGCCAAAATTGATATTCTGCATGTAAATCTTCTCTTCCCTCTCCTTTGCTTTTCAGTCACATGCGTTGTTACAGTACTACTTGTTTTCATGTGTTTAGAAACCAGTGAGGTCAAAATGGACAAAGAGAAACTAAAAATGATAGAGTGGTGACAGGGGAAAATGGGTACCATGGGACAGGTGCCATGGGACTCTTGCAATACATCCCATGGAATGGGAAAGATGACTGCGTTTCAAGCTAAGCTACCTCTGATGGAAAAAGAAATTTTAAAAATCTAAGGGAACTGACTCTCTTTCAGGAGAAGGCAATTTGATTAAACAAGCATCCGGGACTACAAAATAATAAATCTAGACACTTCAGATCTCAGTAGTGAAGCTGCGTTTTGTTTTCAGATATAATACCAGAATACAGTAGCAGTTGAAAGAGCCACTGCATCTTGAAGAAGTGTTCAAAGGAGTGTTCTCAGCAGTGTTCTGGCCTGCAAAAGGCAAATATATCCTCTTCAGTTACATGTGTAGTTTACTCAGAACAGTGCCCTCAGGCTGCTCCGCAGGGCTCTGTGGCTGGTGGGTGACAGCCCTCTTTGCAATTTATCTCAAATGGATGATGTTTGCTTTTGGCTATGTGGTCAGTCATTGCATGTTTTGAATTTTAGTGTAAGAACCATAAAAAGTTAACACCAAATTATGACTGCTCTTGGTTTTTTTTTTCCTCTTTTATCCATTCATTTTTCTTCTGTGAATGTCTGCTTATGTAACTTCCACACACGACTAGTGGTGAAGGAGGTCTCTTCCTTCACAGAGGCATCTGCTGATGAGCAGGAGTACCATGACATTCAGCCTGGGCAAACCAGCTGAACAGCTGTCTTCTTCCCAAGAATTGTGTTATCAGCTCTGTGGATTTGTTCTCTGCAGAGGAGCTGTGGCTGAGTGATGTCTCCAAGTAGAAACACTTCTGGAAGGGATGTTGTACACCTGTATATAGGGGCCTACACCAGAGACATCTCAAGAAATCCTCATCATGTGGGTTTGACAACTTTTATGGCAAATGAACTTTTTGTTGCTTGGTAAGTAGGAGAAGACAATATTTAATTGAGGGAATCTAGCTGAATGTTATGCAAAGCTAATCTTTTATTTTTCCAGTTAGTTCCTTTAGTATGTAGGTTAAAAGCTTGAGTATGTGACTGACCATATAATAACCCATCAAGATCACTGCTTGAATTAGCACATGGGAAGAGATACTGCCCCTTGCTGTTTAGTTCCTCTTTCAGTTACTGTTTTTTTTTAATATCACCCAACATTATCTAGATGCATCTTTTTCTATTAATAGATAAAATGCCATTCAAGTCACATACAGTCATGGGAGATTAGCAGAAATCAAAGCTATAAAACCCACAGAATATATTTAATCTCTGATTTCTTTGAGACACCCTTGAAAAAAGGTCTCAGAAAGAGGTACTGACCATAATACTTATCGATGTGAGGCCTCTGACCTTTCATTGAACAATGGCATTAATGTACATGTGCGTAGTGCCATTCTGCTATGTCCACTAACGCTTGTTAGGAAATTCAATGCCTAGTGATGCACCCCTACCTGTACTCTTGCTTCACTTTTTAGCTATTGTAAAGACTTTAGAGCTTGGCTGGTTTTATCTGTTCATCCTAAGCCACAACATTTTCCCATCTGTGCCGTGCAATGTACAGAGAACTTCCCTAATGTGATATCGTGTTACGTGTCTCCATGATGTGACCCTCAGCCACAGCCAACACATGCAGTCCCACACCTACTGTGCGCCTTATCTGCTCTGCAGTCATACATCCGGGGTACTAAACAATTACATTCCCTCTAGACAAGGGTGACTTCATATATACTAAGCTGCAGATTGCACTCTCTGACTTTATTGAGTTTTTTATTAAGGTGTGACACCTAATTAAATGTTAGGGATTGGATTTTAGTAGGTTTTTTTTTCTGTTCAATTTTCCTTTTTTTTATTTTGCATAATGAATATAAATCTTTTAACTTAATTGGCTTTATTGATTTTTACCTTACTTATTTAAAACATTTGTATGAGTAAATAACAAGTATTTTAAATCCTTTGTTTGTGAATAGAGGTTGTAACAAAGAAGCACACAATGAAAAACTGTGCTTAATAAAAGGAAAACAACTTGAGCTCAACAAACTTCTGTTTGTGGAAAATGAAAATCTGGGCAATGGTTGTATATTTCAGCAAGGTGGGATACGCTCAGCAGTCAGAAAAGATTGAGTCACTTGTTTAAAAGCAGTCAAAATGGAATTCTTGTTTTTCTCTACTCTGACACTTGCTTAAATGTGCTCACTTAATTCCCATCACCATGAATGTAAACATTAGTGCTCATTTTTTCACTGCAGGCTGATGTCTACCCAACTCTGACTCTCTTATCACACGGTTCTGAGATCCATGGGAATACACCTCTGGTTTCTTCTTTCCTGTGAGCTCAGGGGTCGTCCCGTGTTACCTCAGCAGTATCATGTCCCAGAATGAATCTCTAGAACTAGTAGGAAGGAAACATTCCAGATTTACCCCTGCATAGATTAAAATTTTTTTTGAAACTGAGGGAACAACGAGGCTTTGTACAATTCTTTTTTAATAGATGATTTAATATCATTTTAATTCACGGTAGACTATTTAAATTATTTTAATGTCTTTTTCTTTTCCCTCTAAGCCATTATTTAAAGCTTTAAAATGTTCTTCTGTTAGTAAAATTACATACTACATTAATCTGCCCTAAAAATGCTGAAGTTCATTATATTGCAATTATACAGTTTGGGTAATTAAATATTTTTAATTTCATACAGTGCATTCACGGCAGGTGGTTCAGGAAAACAAGAAATAGTACAGAGACTTCAGAAACTTCTTCCATTAATGTGCAAAACCTTCTTGAAAAGGTGCCTTTCTGACTTTCCTGCTGGAATGTTAGCAGAAGGTTATCTTTGTGGACAGAAGCAAGCAGGCAGCAGACACATGGCAGACGAAATTGCTGCTGCTCACAGAAAGAGCTGTGAGCTGAGCCCTAAGCCAGACAGAGCTCTGTCAAATGTAGACAGTGGGGACCTGGCCAATAGCAGCCTTTAGAAATACAAGGAATGAGAAAAGAATGCTACAGGCACAAAATCATAATGACAGAGTCTTCCCTGCCCTGAATCGTGTGTCTACATGAGCTGGTAGTTTTCATCTACAGTGAGAATCCTCAAAACCCACAAAGGTGGGTTTGAGAATAAAATTGTTTACATCGAAGTAGCAAAGAAACTTTCAAATATAAAGATTATATTATTGTTATTATTACTAAGCACAAGGAAATCTATTGGCAATCAAAAGACAGTGTATTTCTTGTGGTGTACTGTCTCACATTTCCTTTAGTAAATACTTTGATGGAAAGTATTAAGAGGCACGTAAGAAATTTTTTCAATATTTTCATTTTTATTCTGAAATTAATAGTAGGATTGTTTACACAAAATGCTTTTGCAACAAAGTTCATCTCAACAAGCAGATACTTCAAAAGGTGTGTAACATTTCCTATTAACAATGCCTGTGTGCACTTCTGTGTGCTCTTGATTGCTGTATGCTGCTTCCCTCATCTTCAATGCAGTCCACTTGTCTCACTCCCAGCAACTGTCCCTCGAGCTCTGACCTTGCAGGCCACATCTGCTCGGCTCCTACTAATCTGTCAACAGGGAATTTGAAACACACCTGCTAAATTCTGGGGAAGTTCCGGCCGTGTGTCCAGCAGCGGAAGTGTTTCAAATAGTTTTTGTAAAATTTCGGAATAGTCTTTTAGTTAAGCCAAAAGTCACAAATAAAATAATACTCAAATCAGATCCAGGTCAACTTTATTAGGGTGCTTTTTGCTCATTTTCATAACTATGGGACACTTCTTTTTGGTACGATCTCTCAGTTCACATTAAAAAATCACTTTCCTGAAATAAATTCATGAAGATTGAAACTAAACCACATAAGGTTTTCTTTTAAACAATGCCAAAATGGTTTTTTTTCATTATTTCATTAATGCTTTATCAAGAATTTTTGAACTTAAACCAAATCTTTCAGAACATAGCAGGAATATAGAATATAAACCTGCAATGCAAAGACCATAAATCATTTTAATAATTTCATCAAACACCATTTGAAAACCAGTTAGGTTTTCTGACCATCCTATTTCTTTTATAAGGTGGTATGGAATCTCTTGCAAAAGTTATTAAAACATTTTCTGCTTCCAAACTGAAAAATTTATAACCTATCTTCTTCAGTCTGCAAAACTATTCTGAACAATAATCTAAGAAAAAGTACCACTGTCTTTTCCTAGGAATCTAAGCTCAGATTCCGTTTTTTGAAAAAGTCTTGCCTTGAATATGAATGCATTCTCTTCAAATATAATTAAAGTTTTTCCACTGATTTTTCTGGAGGATGCACCTAGATACAAGATTTTCCTTAACATTAGAAAACAGATTTAATTTCTTTTCTCTCAAACAGAATTCCATCTGCAAGAAGTGTAAAATTAATTTCTTTCTGTCAGCTAGCCATGACAGCAGGTTTCCATTCCTGATCAGAGTGATTGAACCAGGTCACGTCCAGAGACCCTTTCCAACCTCAACCCTTCTGTGATTATGTATATAAATGGCTTCACAAAATTGCTGCTGAGTAATTTCCTGTCCAAATCTAAAACCTAGTGAGTAACCAACCAAGAATTAATTCAGATGAAACATGTTTTTTGAGTCAGACTGTGATCTATACTTTCAAAAGTAACACCGACCAAGTCCGATCTGAAAGCTGAGACAGTTTCCTCTCTAGAGCAGTTTTATTTTGTTTTCTTTTCCTTTCCCTTTTCACTTTATTTGTTTTGACTAATTTGTCTGAATTTGCATTGACTGATTCAAAGTTCTCATTAATTCTGCCCAAAGAGGTTTTAGAGTATCTGTCCTGGGAAATATTCAGAACTTGATATGACCCTGAGGTATGTGGTAAAATTCTGAAGTTGAAACTAACTTTGGGAATGCTTTGGAAAGGGAGTTGGACCCACAGGGATTTCTTCCAACTTGAATTTCTCTAACTTTTTTTTCTTTCAGTTTTATACTGAAAAGTAGTATGACATCAGAAATAATGTGACATCTTTAGGTACATCCCTTTCTCAACCAACATCACTGACAAAAAAGACTCAGATATTTGTCTCCTCAGCAAAACCAATCCTCTCACAATGCTAAAAACTTAAAAAAGATATCTATATGCCTAAATTAAGGTATCATACTATTCCTTACTGTTCTACTGTTTATTTCATAACAGAAAAAAAAAAAAGAATAATCAACGTAACTACTGATTGTAACTGATAATTATGGTGGGGCTCAAACTAGATAATTTTTAATGTCCTTTTCCAACCAAGCCATTTTCTGATTCTGTAATTCTGTGATTCTGTTCAGAGGTCTAGACATGGACTGTCATTGAGCAATTTCCACTTGTTAGATATGTCCATTTTATTTAAAGTAATTTTTAATTCAAATGAGTGGAAAATGTTCTATTTTATAGTAAGGAAAATCAAGGCCACCTGTGCAATTATCGATCCAAGTTCTTTTCTAAAACTGTCTCAAAGAGCAAATGATAGCATAATTAGAAACAGATTACATCTTTTCCTTTACAGGAACATATATGCCATGTTGGCTTAAAAGGGTATTAAATAGCCTTGGGATTTCTCGACTCCGATTTAGCTGCATAAATCTTAGATTAGCCAGGAGTTCTTGGAGTGTGTCTGCTTTCTGCTCTGTTCTTGTCTTTCTCTTATGTCCGAATAGTAATGAGGAAGACAGCGCAATCCTCAGCTCGTGCAATCAGCTGAGAATTCTCCTTCTGCATAGGAAATGGTAGTTGAACAAAGAAATTGGCTGGAAAGGCAGAAAAAACCTTCAAACTCCTTGATGATTCCTTATTTATGAGGATGTTGTTTTAAGTCATTCAATGAAGTAGAGTTTAATAATTAAATACACACATTTTTGCCATTCAGTCACTGAGGTGTGAAAAAAGTTCCAGGCAGTCAGTTTATGTCCAGAAATTTGAACATCGCAACAAAATATGCAATATCCACACAGAGTTACTTTCATGCTTGGTTCTTCACCACGAAATTTTGAGGAATGTTTCTGACTGAAACATTAATTAAAATGCCTTTTTAGCCACTCTAAAAGACAACCCTGAATAAATTAGTGGATACACTGGTTTGAAAAACACAGTAAAAATTAATTTGTGTGCTTGTGTGTGCCTGGGAGAGGAAGGGGTCAAACCAATTTGAAATGTGTAGGGCATGAAGTCTAAATTATGTAAGTTTCACAATGCATAAAAGCTATGTAGTCTGACTGCACACACCTGCTGGAAGCAGGTGGGAAAGAGATAAAAATGTTGCTTCACCATTTTTCTTGCAGAGTTGTCAATGCTTTTAAAATTCTCCAAGTCTTTTGAGATATTTCAGAGTTTACAAACATAGTCTAGAGAAATGGATGAGGAACTCTAATGCCCTGGAGAAGCGAAAAGGATCCTTTTCACATAAATCATAGCTTATTATGTTAGCAGTTCCAGTATTTTTTTTACAAATTTTAATAATTTTCTTATTTTTCTACCAGAAAATAAGTTTCATTGAGAGGGGGATGGTCAGATTTCTAGCAAATGTTATTTCATTTTTACTTCTATTTCAGACACTTTCATAATTTACCAGGTTTTTTTAATGAAATTACCTTTCATGTGTAGTGTGCTGGCAGTTTTTCTGTCCCCACTCCCCACAGCATGGTAGTTCATGTGTGTTTTTATTTACAAACACTCATATTGCAGGACTGTGTGGAGAAACAGGTTGGGATAAGAAAGGAAGGATATAACATATTCTTTTGTTTCTCAGTCAGGATTCAGGGCCAAAATAAGTCTGACTGCTTTACCCATTTACAACCAAAACACATGTCCGATTTCTAAATCCCCTTTTAAGGACCAAATCAATAACCAATGTTTCGAAAAGGTCTTGATCAGGAGAAAGTAGGACTGTGCCTCTCCTTCTTCCCAAGGTCTCATAAAGTGGGGGAAGAAACCACGGGGGGGCTTGTCTTTGTTGCAGCTATATTTTCCTGTTCTGCAACCTAGCTCAAGGTGACACTCCTTTTGGCTTCAATTTGCCTTGACTGTGGGATGTGTGAAAGCTTTGCAATAGCGTCCCCATTACGGATGGCTGCCATCCCAGCTGTGGTCCAGGCTGGCAGACTGCCACGCATGAACCCCTGGATGGGTGCTTTATAGGGGCCACGCTCACCTACCCGGCCACTCGCGGAACACCCAGAAATGGCAACTCTAAATGGAGACCGCAGTAAGGTCAAAGGACTGCAGCCCAAATTTTTATGCTACAAGAGCTTGCCAACATAACAGCAGGTTTTTCTTGTGCTTTTACTGGCTTTTCATCAGGAAGGACTCTGGAACTTCTGAAAAACCTCTTGCCCTCTGCAGGCACCACAGTATGAGAGAAACCTGCTGCTGGAGATACGTTCCCAGGTGCTGATTGCTTGGACATGAAATCATCCTGGAGAAACAGCAGATGTCATTGCCTAATGATAAATTGTCCACTGGCAAGAAGCCTTCAGACACTGTGAAGTAAACTTCAATAAGGAGTGATTTTGGTGTGGAATAGGTGATATATCAAGAACTGAGCATTTCTTACTTTGATGTAAAAGAAATGTGTGTCTTGCCTGCTGAAGATAGAAATTCGTTAGGCTGCCTTTGGTAGATAAATAAACACTCTCTAAGGATTTCCTAACAGATGAGATAAACGAACTGAAATATTTCCATAATATTTGACCTCTGTAAAATGTGACTCCTACAAACAACTCACAGATTCTTTCTGCTCTCTGTTAAAATACCATCTTATCTTTTTCAGTTATATTTAAACCTGGCACATACATTTATGATTTGTAGACAGAATCATATTTGCATTTGAAGGTGCACCAGGCATTATGTGTTTTTTAAACCACTACTTACATGAAAATAATTCCCTGAAGTTGAGAGAGGAAGCAACTGGCAGAAATTATCATTTACACTGGAGGAACCAAAACTCAGAGGAAGTAAAAAACTCCTGTGACCCTTTCACAAATTTCAGGCTTAGGAATTCATCTCAGGTGGATGACATGGTTTCAAATATGGAAAACATTGGCCATATACTTAATAAAAGTGTAATAAACTTGATTATTAAATGATGCACTATTATTTCTTGTCAATATATTTCAGGTATTAATTAGGTAATATTTCAGTTTTCTTCAAGTATACCTTTTACCTATGACCCCACATATGTTCTCTGCAACACTGTTAAGATAAGAATTTGAAAACAGGTTCCCTTATGAAGTCAAAGATCCCTTTAGGTAAGTCTGGATGTGATTTTACATCCTGTCTGGCAGTGACCGTTTGTGGATGCCTAGCAAAAAAAAAGAACAAGAACAGGACAATTGATACATTGGCACTTTCCCTCGTGTGTCGTTCCAGCTTTCAGCAATCTACAGTTTAGGGACTTCTAAAGCCATCACTATAGAGACTTAATAATCTCTAGTGGATGTTTCTTCCATTAATTTGTTCTAAAAACTACTTTCTGAGCCTACTTATAGTCTGGCCTCTGCAACGTGGTGTGGCGATGAGTTACTATCTTTAATTATAATTTGTATGGTAATTCACTATGTATCCCCAGTTCTTTCATCATGAGAAACTGTAAGAAGTCTCAGAAAATTGTTCTGCTAGCCATCATTTTAGAATCTCCTCCTTTCCAAGCTGAAGTGTATTAACTTAGTGATACATAAACTGCTGTGTATCTCTGGTCAACCCTGTAGCCTTTATCTACCCATTTTTTAGTTCTGGGCTACTTTGCAGATGAGATAAGAAAAGCTGGAAGCACGGAGGCTGTAGGTAAACAACATTTCATCCATGAGTTAACAGTAGAAGGAATTATTCTCAATTCTTTTCTTAATATATTTTACATTTTATTTCTTTGCTGGGCTGCCATTGAGAATTGAGCAGAAATTTTCAATCCTCCTATAAAGACGTCATATTCTGTTACCTGCATAGTAATTGTCATTTTAAAATACATCATCATGGTGTACATGTAGTTCTTTTACTCCACGTATTTTTCTTTGCACACAAAAATTTCAAGTCTGCCACTTTTGCCTTTTTTTCTTTTTTCTTTTCCCTGTTTGTACAGTGCTATGAGACCATCTTGCAACACTTCTCAAAACTTTGTTTTCTCACTGTCCTGACAATTTTTGTGTTGCCTACAAACATTGTGGCCTCTGGAGTCAGTATCTTTTTCAAAAATATGGTTTGTTAATCATCCCACAGGTCCTAGCACAAATCTCTCCAGGGCACCTCTGATATTCTCCAGCACTGAGAATGTCAGTGTGAACAGCTGACATGGTCATCATGGTCACAAGCTGGCTGATGTGATACAAATCTTACAACTACTTTTTAAGGTTTGTTTTGTTCAGTGGATAAATAACTAAAAAATAATATATCCTTGCAGAATATGTTTTAAATTATAGTATAAAATTCCAAGGAACAAATAACCACAACTAATTTTTAATATATCCTGAATTAGTCCGTGTTGTTGAAGATAAACATCAGATTTGATCAGTCATAAAGTAAGTCTGAAATCAGTTTTAAAATATATCTGCTTTGTTTTGAAACTATGCCTGACAAGCATGAAATATATTTTATTGTTCTCTTTAACTAGACAGAAATCATTACTTGAATCTATAGCATGTAATTTTGTGCAGGAAGCTGAGTTATATTTTGAGATTAATGAGGGAGAAAAGAAGCTGACAGTTTTAGGTCCTAAAGTCTGGGGTTTATAAGATATTATGACATGCTTAATTTGGAGAATCACTTTTTTATTTATGTGTGTATGCACGCACATTTTATCTCTTTGAAAGGACAAATATTCCTTTCCCGTATGCAACAGATGTTTATTATACCTGTTCTTGCAGCCTCAGACAAAAGCACTCCATAATATCCCTGCAGAGCCTTGTCTGGGACTGATGTATCAATCCTTTTGAAAATCCTTTTCATAAATCCAACCTAACACTGATTTTGTGCAAGTAAGCCAATCAGCCATCTTCTGTCTAAAAGACCTAAATGTAACTGATAATATTGTCTTTATAAAACCCTTCCTGAAAAGAAAGATCTTTTTGTTCCTGTTTCAAGCTTTCTTAATTAAAAAATATCTCTTTTGTTATTCTCCTTACATTGAATTTTCCAATATTCCATCCCACTCTTAAAACAAACACAGTTCAAATGCAGCTGAAGCTTTTCCATTTTTTTAAAAAAAAATATTTTCACAAAGATTATTTCACAGGTCTTACTCCTGTTTGCATTCACACATCTTCATATCAGCAGAATACCATTTTTACCACGAGCATGAATACCATACTCTGACCAGGGTTGTTAAATGCTCTCTTCACTCTGTGCTATCAATTGGCATTCTCATGACAAAAATGAGGGGTGGCATAACACCACATGAAAGTAAAAATACTCATTTATGATCACAAACTGAGCGTAGATCAAGTGCTAATAATGGAAGAACTAAAAGAAACACACCAGCTGAGCTTTAAAAATTCTTCTCTGTCAGTTCTATACAGAGAAAGAAATCACAGAATTTAATTAACTTTTTCTGCACACCACATTAATACTATTTGTGTTATATGAGGTATTTGTTTACTTCCCACAGTTTGCAGCCAATTAGAAACAAAGTACATTCTTTTTAATCTTTCTTGGCAACACCAAACTTCTTCGTGTAACTTGATTTTGGGAGAGGGAACATCCTGCTGCTAAAGGATTTAATTTCTTTTTTAAATAAGTTTTTCAATTTGATTTCAGAAAATAATGTTGAATAAAACTACCTACTGAACATGCTGAATCAGATGATTTTCTCAAATCCTTAATTTTATTTCTCAGTGCATATGTTCACTTGCTTTACATTTAAATTCCTTCTGCTTTTTCTTACATTGTTTTTAATAAGCTTAATTGTTGATACAAGTTGTTGTCTATTATTACAGTTTTTTTATGTCTTTGTCTGGCAAACATTGTTCATATATTCTAGACTGATAAAAGATATATGTGTACTGATGGGAAACATTCATAACAGTTATTGTAGGTCATGAAAATAAGTTATGGTAGCAAGCATGGCATTTTTATTATCTTAGCTAAACATTTTTGGATTATCATTAGTGTGGGGAGATTTATGACTTCCTGAACTGAAGTTTAGGATGGTTTTTGAAAGAAATTTCCTCTCCTTTTTTCCTTCCTTCTTATCTTTTAAGTCTTAAATGTTTGAGATAACTTACAATATATTAGGTTGTACAAAATGAATTAATTTCCTTACCTCAGTGAAAGATGGAAATATACATTAACTATAATTATGAAATGTCATTCATTAATTATCACAATGTTTGTGGATCCTTTATTGCCACTCTGCGATCTGTATTTTTCTGTATTTTATGATGAAATCACAATACTCGATTAGGTGGTAATTCCAATTTAGGAGGAAGAGCAGTATCGATTAAGAATATTCATGGGAGAACTGGAGATGCTTTGAGCAGTGACACAGCCTCTCATTTTAGGAGATAAATGTGTGGTCCAGTGCAGTAAAGAATCTCCCAATGAAGACTGTACCATTGCCATTTTTCTGTTTCACTTCTGTTAGCTGACAATGTACTTCATGTATCATCAAATCTAATAACAAAATAATTATTTTAGAAATAAAACACACATTCTCATCATCTTCTATTCTATCATTAGACAAAATGGTAGAGAAAATATATACCAGTAGAATTACAGAAATTATTGCGGATACATATTTTTTCAGTTCTATTTCAAATCCTATGGCTGATTACTGTTTTCACTCAGGGCAGAATGACCACCAGAAAAATTATTTTGAAATATTATTATTCTGAAAATAAGTTTGAAAAACTGTTTTGAAATATTTGAAATAAAAATAAATATGTCAATCTATTTCTGTTTTCCATTATTAAGCCAATATGATAAGAATGGCCAGAACATAGAATTCCCTTTCATGCATGCACACCATTTCCACTTGCTCAGTCTGACCAGGACCAATGCATGGGAACGATCACATACAAAAACAGTCTGTAGACAAAGAATTGCTGTCAGTAATAATCTGTGTAAAATGATCCATTATATATTACTGTGAAATGCTGATTTCTAAATTCAGCTTTTTTTGCTATTCATATTTTATCTGTCAACAGGCTCTTGTTACATATGTGTGCATTTCAAAGTATCCAAAATATCTGTTAATAACATTGTACTCTATTCTATTGCCCCTTAACCTGCTGGAAAAAAAAAAAATCAAAATCCTGGACTGATGTATAGGACAAGAGGACATAGAGCAAAAGTTTTTCTCCAAATCTGTCGAAATATATCTCTACCATAGTTTCAGACACCCTATGAATACACCTACACCTGCCCTTGTCTTGACTGCCTTGCTGCCAGCAAGCACTGAGGCCTGGCCAAAGAAGCTCAATATAGCACCCATTCTGTGTCCTCCCATCTAGTTCTTTAAAGCTCATAATTTAAAGTAGTTCATCATAATTATGATGTAGGCTTGTACCATGTATTTTAAAGATCTTCAGTTGTACTATTTTCTTTACATGGGAAATGTTTGGGTTAAAAAGAGTTATAAAAGTGGTTTTTTCTCTTTAGAGAAAATAATGGTGGCTCCGCATCTGTGAAGCATCTATAAGTACAGGTGTAATTGTTAATTTTTTTGTGTCCATGCACATGATATAGCTGAATGTGATGTGAATTCTCTCCTATACTGTGAAGGGCTTTTCACTTTTCCTGACTATATTCATAGACTTCATACACCTATGGCAAGGTCGAATTGACGTTTTGTGTGTTCTGGTATAATTCCTGGTATCACACACGTACACATGTCTAGCAATAATTATGACCCCAAATTTGGCAGCCTGGCCATGAAGTTCATCACAAGAAATCCCACTATCACTTTCCTTAGCAAAAATGCAGCAGTTCTGCCATTCCTGTGAGCTGTCCAAGTGAAGGGAGAAGAGACAAATTTGCCTGACAGGCCCACTTTGCACAGGACAGTGTATAGTTCCAAACAGTGTAGAACAGCCTTACTAAGGATTTTACTTCTTGCCCCCTGCACTTATGCCCCAAATCTTGTCCCCGAGTTATCTAGCCATTGCAAGCAAAAAGCCACATTAAGCCATCCTGTTATATTCAGCATGAAGCTGAATTCATCAAACTATGCAGGTTTTCCTATAGATTCACCTCTACAACACCCTTGAATGTAACATGTAAAAGGAAAGGCCTGAAACATTGGACACATTCTACAGAGTCTTCACACTGTCACTGAGACTTCTGGTATGTATGGGAAGTGCCTTTAAAATAAGTTACTGTCTGCAACTGCTTGTCTTCCTTGTCATGTCTCATTTCATGGGCCAGAGAAAGCTGAAAGAAAGGTAGGGCAAAGAGGTATAAAAAGAAGTATTTGTTGCAGAAAAAAGGAGTACAGCTTATTCCAGGTCTATCACAGGTTTCTGGAAATCAAAGGAAAAATCTATTGCCTTGAGCTGAGTATACATCACTGGGTTTTATGGCCTCGGTGTTATTTCCTGCCCAGTTGTGTCTAATTAATGACAAAGAAAGTGTTTTATGATTATGATGATGCAAAGGTTCTCTGGTTTGCTCAGACTAGTAATAAAGCTGTGTATGCTGAGAATGGAGAAAATGGATCAAATGACAAATGATCTCATTCAACGTAACCTGAATTTGAACAATTTTGAATTAAACACTGGCAGTTAATGTATTTTAGAAAAGGAATACCTATCGTGCACAACCTGCAGTATTTACTGTTAATGGATCTGATCGTGACTACTGCAGTAGTCAGGATCTGATCCTGCCAGAGCAGTGAAAGGTACTCTGAGATGATATTAAATGGGGCAACTCAGAAATTTTGTGGAGTTGGGACCCTGTGGAGTAGGTTAGGGAGGGAACAGAAACAGAAAATATGGCCGGGGAATGAGAAGTACTGCTAGACTGCACCGAAGTTCTGCTTCAGGCACCTCAGAGGCTGAGGTAATTAGCTCTTGCCGTGTGTACAAGTCAAGCGGGGACTAAAATTTGTGACTGAAACTTAAGGTCTGTGTCCAAAAACTTTTCTTACAATGTTCTTGGAGGTAACATTAAAGCACAATCAGCCTCCCTAGAGTACCTGCTCCAGGAAAATCAGGACTGATGCTTTCTTTTTTCTTGCGCAGCTCAGCTTCAGCTGCCTCCAGGGTGTACCATTACATGGACTGAACAACATTATCCTCACTGGTTGAGTCAGCAGCAGACATCACTGAAGACCACACGGCAGATCTCACACCGCTGCTCTGGCACCGCTTCCCAGCACATCTGTGCTACCAGATGAGGTGTGCTCCTTCATTGATCAGGGACGAAATTACACAGATTGCACCACGGCAATTTTTATTCCTGATGACCCTAGATAGAATAGAGGGAAATTTCCCGGAAATCCTGGGCCACATTGATCTGAGGACAGAGTCCTAACTCCAGTCTTCTGAAAGTGAGATGGCTCTGCATTTTTCCATTTGCCCTAGGTAAAAACTTTGCAATAACTAATTAAATTAGTAAGTTGAAACATATTTGAGAGAGACTGTTTCAGCTAGATACTATCATATTACTTGGTCTGCTTAAAATCAGAAAAAAAATGTTATTCTATAGAAGTCTCACTCAAAAAATAATTCCACAGTACACTGAAATTTCCAGTGACTAGAAACTAAGATAATGGCATTCCTCCTTCAAAATAAATATAAAGAACATCCTTATTTATCCATAAGGTGAATCAAGAGATTTGATCACGTTACTCATCCTCCCAAGAAATGGCATGAGGATATGACAAATGATAAGATATGACATCTGATAGCCCATGAGGGAATACGCCAGAGAAACAGTCTCTGCACTTTGGACTTCAGCTGAGATTATAGTGCTTGAAAGTTAGCAAAAGTAACACAATTTTAGTTATTGGTTCTTCACTTACAACATTGGAGCCTGATGCAAAACTAAAACCTTCATCATCCACCATTATACAGCCATATATAATTCATAAAAATTTCCATATCACATAAAAGCCCAGTGTTTAAGTGTATGGCAAATTATCATATGTGTTTACAACATGCCAGGCAGTAATGAAGTAATCTTGATTCATATGTTAGCACTCAGAAAAAAAAAGCAGTCAGATCAGAAGTTCATTACCTGAGCCCCTTCAGAGACTCATAGTCAGAAGTCTTTGACAGGATTTTAAAATTAACTCAGCGGGAATAGCAGAAACAAGGGCTAGAAGGAGAGAAATTAAGGCATGAAGAACTGTTTATAATATTGACTAGAGTGCGGGTTGATTCAATGTTTCTCTTTATTAACTATATAAATAAAGATATTTGGAGTGTTAGCAATTTAAATGGCAACTTGCTGCTTTGAGTGTTCTGTGATACCTAGCATGTGATATTACTGCTCTGACTTTACATTGTTACAGCAACACTACCAGTGCCAGATCCAGCCATTTCAAAATAAAAGAATAAAAACAACCTTGCTCCTTGATATTTTTAAATTGATTGAAACATTGTTAGACTGTAAAGTAAACACAGGAGTTTGTTTTACCTGCCTTACAAACCATATTTGCAAGCTTTTCTCCAAATCTGTGGGCTTTATCTCCTCCCTGAATATTAATTTATTTAGCAATGTAAAAGCAGCAGCCAAATAGCTTTTCTAATGATTAGCACTACTGATATCACCGAGAGAGCTGAGCCTTATCTTAACGCATGCCCTGCATTATATTAAGCACAGCTGTCAATCTACTAATGACCAAAGTTGTTTTTTTTTTTTAATAAACATTATCCAGTATGTTGACTTGTTTAAAATGATCGTACAGGAAACATTATCCATGAGATCACTGGTCTCTCAGGGTGGAATTGGACACCCAGATTCCTGTGGTCCTTTCTGAACTCCACAGAACAGGGAAATCTGGCTTCAGGCACACCTCATCACTCCCTTGGAGTGGCAGGCACCAGGATGAAAAGCACTGTCTTGCTCCAGGCCATTTGGTAAATTTATTTGAAGAGGGTCAGCAGAACAGCAGGTTCCAACTAAACCTCCCAAACAGCCCTCGGAAAGCTGCTTTGGCTTTGGAGATCTCCAGAACTGTCTGTCCTGGATTAAAATCTTTTCCATCAGTGTACTGCAAACACCTCAATAGACTAAAGGATTAATTCACCAGGATTTCTCTGTGTCAGACTCATGCATCTCAGGTACTTCACAGAACAAACAGGGGTTCTGGATGTTCACTCAGGGCCCGCTACCCACCACGCACATGCAAAAATACCGAGCCCAAGCTGGAGGTTCAGCAAATGCTCACACCCTCCTGGGGAAGAGAATGTGAGCAATCGCACCGAGCCCTGCAGCCTGGGGGGCTCAGGCCAGCCTGACCATGCTGCGGTGTGCTGCAGGCAGCTGTGCCAAGCTTAGCTTTTCCTGAGCACCAGGAGAATGCTTGGAACCCCAGCTATGACCTGGAAGCAGCATGGATGAAGGACACAGATAGGAAATCCACAAACACTCTAAGGTCCTTATTGCTGCTATTTCACTGCCGATGGAGAGACAAGCTGTTTTCATCTGTTAGCTCATCCTGGCTTATTTGTGACAAAGTTAATTTCTGCCTCTTTACTCTTAGAGATGGAGCTCTGTCCATTTCAAGGCGGTTTTCTACACCGAGCCAAGAGCCGGCTTCCCAGCACTCATGGCTGCTTGCCAGCCTTTTAACTCCAGCCTGTGACAATGAGAGGCTTGAAACTGGCATTTAGACCCCAGCTAAGGGTGAGTGAGACTGTAGATGAGGCTTATTAAGCACAGACCCATTGCTAGCTATAATCATGCCAAGCTTTGGTTAGATAGTTCATGTATTTTTGCCATATCAGACTATACCTCAGTTGCATCAGAAGAAACAAAGGGCAAAAACTTCAACTTCACTACCCGTAGCCTCACAGCTTGAGTACATATTGAGATGTTATCCATCCACAGCTCCTACTGTTGGCAGGAGGACTTAAAGTGCTTGTTAACTTTAAATATCAGAAAAAAATATAAAGGTGCTTTTTAAAGGATTTATATGACTGGCATTCTTATGGGATGACACATCAGCCTTTTCAAAGTGGGGGATGAGAAATATTCCCCTCTTTCTACTACATATAAACTACTTTAGTTAATAATAGAAGTTGCTGCAAAGAAGAAAGCCTCTTAGGCTAACATCACTCGATTTATGGTGCAGTGTGAGCCATTTGTTCATGGCAAAGATTAGAATACAAATTTGACTGAAAAATGTATTGCTTAAAATATTACTCTTGAAATGTATGGCATAACTTCTTTGATCTTCTCTGCTGGAAACTACACTTATCATCAGACAACTGCAATTGAAATTTGCAAAAATGTACAACTCGCTTGATATTTGATGGTCCTATATTTGAAGCCACATATGTAGTTCCAAGAAACAAATCACTACATCAGACAAGTCCAAAGTTTCCATGTATAGCTTTCCCCATGGGCAGATCTCTTGTTAAATATTCAAGCGCAGAGAGTTCATGTTTCACCACAAGATGAGCATGAACAATTATATTTACAGGAAGGAAGCTGCAGTGACAGCTTTTCACTTATAATTATTTTTGTCTTGCCAGTACCCATACCTCCGTCTCCAATGGAGGCAGCACCAGCTATTTTTCTTTTCCAGTCCTTGGAGGCACTATTGTGTGCTGTCCATTTAAGGCTTTCAGTGATTTTCTGTATGAGAGGTGTTATGAGAACAACTGAAGTCCTGCAACTATGAGATCTTTTCTTCTGTTGCAAAATGGTTTAGGGTGCATTTGCAGGTAAAATAATCTAGATTTTAGTGAGTCTGAGTATTAGCTAACATAGCTAATGCCATGACATAGATGGTGGATTACTACAAAGTACCTATGATGATAATCTTGCTCCTCATCTTTCTATGCATGAGAGCAGGAAAAATGTTCCTTTCATATCCACATCTGAGAGTGGAAGTCTCATCATTCTTTTCCTCTTTTGGTCTTTGAAGTTTTACTGGTTGTCTGCCTTCAAGTCTTTCAGATGCTACAGAGAATGTAAAAACATACTTTGTTGGAGAGAGTCATAAATATCACAGCAACTTCATACAAAGATAAGGACACATTTTAGAAGAACCTGTGAAATATTTTGAACAGATGCAGCACCATTAGAATGAAAATAAAGAGCAGAAGATGGGTGTTTTATTAATAATACAGCTTTGTATGTTACCTTTGTAAAAATAATGGCATATATAAAATACATTTCCATCCCCAGCAGGACATTAGGCAACTGTTCTCCTGTAGTGACTTGACTTTTGTAATAATGGGAATAGTTTTATTTAAGAAAACAGTCTGTTCAACTCAGGAAAATAAATCAGGTAACTTTTAACTTAGGAATTTAAAACAATAAGAAATTGAAGGTCTATTTTCTTAGTCCTCACTTTAAACCACGGAGATGACCAGTTCACTTATTTTAATACACTTAAAATTTTTAATATAATGAATCGATACACATACAAAAGAGTAGCCTGGACTGAGGTCCTGCTAACACAAAATTATTAGGTTTGCATTCTTCTGAAGACTAACTGGAAAATGCAATAGCAGGGATCTGGTAGGCAGCAAAATAAGACTGTCAGGGAAGTAAAGTAACAAGAAATATAACAGGGTGCGAGTAATGCCTTCTGTCAGCTGCTTCTGTTTCGTGTGTTTGGCCAGGCTCCGAGCACAGGCTGGGGACACGGCCAAACACATAAGCCCCAGTTTGTACTCATCAGCTGTGTACCTGAGCTGGCACACAGTGACCAGGAGCTGAGGGCCGGTGGGCCATCAGCCACCACCTCCTAGCCAAAAGCAGCAGGCACCTGCCCAAGTCCTCCTTCCTTAAGTTCACCTGCACAAAACCAAAGAGGTTGGTTCCCTTCAAACGAGGGATGGAGGTGAAATCACACAGCCTAGAAACAGTTTAATTTGCTTAACACTTCCCCTCTCAGCTCAGTTTCTGTGGAACTTTCTTCCATCCCTACTGAAGGGCACACAGGCTTGCCCAGGAGACTGCTTCATCTCTGAGCCACAGCCCTCGATGCAGATTTCAAGTCCTGAACTGAGGAAATGGGTTCCGGGTTTAGGAATTTGCAGTGTACTCGGAACGTCCCATGAAAAGATGATTTAAAAAGTTTCTCCTTGTTACAGCTTCCTGGGGGACATCTGCTTGGCAGCTTGGCGGCTGTAAAATGTAAACAGTCTTGGTTACATTGATGAAAGTAATGAATAGAAATGAAAATAAAATCACCATGGAAAAAATGTATACCATATATTGGTCTGCAACGGTAATTTTGAAGATTGTTTACCTACTATACATGTACAGTCTTCCTTTTAGTGTTTTCAAACTCACTGGAAGAACTGGAAAGAAAAAGTACATATTCTTGAGTAAAAAAGGTATTGATCTCGTATGTTCCAATACTATATAAGGAGCATATGAAGTTAAAGTGAAGTAATTATTTGAGCTCTGCAAATATAAAGTAGTTAGTTAGCTTCATTCATGTGTGAATTTAGTGTAGTTTTGAATTCATATAAGCCTTTGGAAAACTCATAAATCATTTGAAGTCACATTTTTATCAGGGTGAACTTCACAGTCATATTCCTGAACTCATAAGCATAAGAAACTGAAACTGAATTTATATACTAAATTGCACACAGAACATTTTGAAAGCTGGTGCAACACAATCTAGCAACACTATCTAACTATCTGTGGCAAAAAGAGTGTAGTATAGAAATTGAAAATATAACACCATGAATCTTTTTTGTTGCTGTAACAACCATTATTGCACTGTTGGTAATGAATGCTGTGAATGGAAAGCTCTAATTAACTGCTGTCAAGGTGAACATTTAACCTGTTAAAATTTCTATGTCTGGTCAGTTATTCAGTGAGGGTAAATTTTGTAATGTAACTGGAAAGATATTAAATATCCTGAACTTCCTTTGAAGAATCTCAACATTTTTCAGTGTTGGCTTTTCTATTTTTGAAAGACATTATGCATTAAAAGGAAACAGCATATTTCAAAGGCAAAGGAAATATATGAGAGAAAGAAAGCCATTTTATAAGCCAGTTATATAGTAATATTTGATTTATAGATGAAAAACCACATTTTGCAATGAAAAACACTTTTAAAAAAATCTTCTTAGAAAGTGATATGTGAATTTTATGATGCATGGAAATGGCATTAGCCGTGCAACATGCACCTGATTTGTCATCATCAGGTGACCACAAATACCTGAAGCCCTGTGGTCGCTTCTTGCTTTATTTTATCCCCCAGCATGGCTATGAAAGGAAGGTGTGAGGCTGAAGAGGAGCAAATCCTCCTGGATGTGAAGCATGTTTGCCTATAAATTTTCTGGAATTGTTAATACCTTTATCTGCTCCCTCACCTGGAAATAAAAAAAACCAAACAACAACAACAAAAACCCAAACAAACATAAAAAGAACTTTTTCCCTTCTAGTACATTTTAAGGAATTAATATCTTCTGCTCACATAGCATTTGAATATGTAAGATGCCTAAATATTAAATGAGAAAAGCGTATTTATTTATATTGACCAGAACAGAACTGAATTCAGCAGTCAAATACACTGTGTTTATTAGAAAATTTTCTGCATACAGTTGAGAAACACTGTTGGTCAGGTACCAATGTTACTATTTTACCTTAGTGTACAAGTGGCTAATATGTAGCACAAGCAGCACATATTTCTCTTCAAACAAACTGACACTTGTTTTATTCAGAATAGTTTTCAGATTTAAGTGATTTATTTTTTTAATCTTGATCAATGTTTTCTTGTGTTCAGCATGTCTAATATATATATAGTCAATATATAACCATTATCTTGGTTTTATTTTTCCTGCTAAAAAAGTAGGCCTTCATTAGTTAGGGTTTTACAATTTTGCTGAAGCTTATGCTATATGATTCTGACTGGAGAGTAACAAAATTTTCCTCAGCATCATGCCAAGTGTGATATCCAACAGCTACAAGAGAATATTCATAGTTCAACACACATATCTTATGATACAAAGTCCAGAGAACAAATCGGCCAGGGCTGTTTAAGCCTCTAGCTTCACAGACACACCAATAAACAGCAGGTGATGTTTTGCTGCGTTCCATACAATTTTAATCATTTAAGTAGTTAATTAATGAGTCACAAGTTCAGTAAGATTTGACACTGTGTAAAAGGACTAATAATCGTGCCATATGATGAATAAACCAAACACCAAGAGGCAGAGAAAACAGCTCCCATGGTAAAATTGCGTAAGATAATGTAAAAGTATGCAAGGCAACTCAGTGACAGGCCTTTAATATTTTAATGTAAAGTAATACAAGAGTAAAAAATACCTAAGAATGTTGCTGAAGAGGTCTCTGGAGCAGGACAGAGTGTATTTTACTGCCCTTACTTTTCTAGTAGGGTCTAGGGAAACAACATGGGGAAAATTATGTCCAACAGTAAAAACAGAGACTAAAAAGAGGCTCTGGGAAACATGACTTCTATTGCTGCAAACAACTTTTAAATTTTTTAGCCTGTAAGTTCTGGTCCTTACCCAAGGACAACTTACAGACGCCTGTGATCTTTCCAAAATGGGGAAAATATTCAAATACACTAAACTAACTACAGGAGGCAGAGGCAATGCACCTGTGTAATACTTTCCTGAGAAAAGAAAAGGAGAAAGCACAAGAAGTACCTATGGATAACTGTTCCCAAGAGGGGACAGGAGACCTCAGAGTCAACTAAAAGGAAAGAGCATGTGGACCTTAGAGTGGCTAGGGGACCAACACTGCAGAAAAAGCCACATCCAGTCTCACGAGGGCAGTAACACTTGTGGCAATTGGGAAGCCATAGAAGTGTGGAGCTCCCCAGACAGCAGCAGCAGGAGGAGCAAATAATGTGCTTTGTCCTTCTGCCCAGCCTGCTTCCTTTTGGCATTTCTTGAGAGAGATTTAGTTGGTATGTCTCAAGTAGAAAAACATATCTGATTCATCACGGAATTTGCAGTCCCCTGCTGTGCTTGTGGGTCTCTTAAAAACAGCTTTATCACAATCAGCTTGATAAATAAAGTACATTTGAAAATTTAGAAAAACTGCAAAAAAAACCCTGGTTCTTCCAATCCTTGAAGGACCTCCCTGTCTTACATGGGCAACATGGGCAACAAAGAATGTTTGTTTCTTCTTACAGAAGAAAAAGTTTAAGCTGGAAAAAAGGTGAATTGTTGCCTGTATCTGCATCCTTAACACACATCCAATGCAGTTTATGTCAAGCCCTGTTCTTTGAAACCAGTGGGATGCTTTGATGAAAATTACTCGCTATTTACGTTTGATACATGTTAAGTTTTATATAAGTCTCGTGGGATGACCTCAATTGGACTTAGACTCCATGGATATTTCGTGGATAATGAATGTGAAAGCCTTTATTTTCAAAAGTATAAACTAACCTGCTCAAGAAACATTTATTTATTTCATTGTAAAATAAATTTTAACAACAACGCAGTTGCTACACTGCAATGAATTACGTTTTCTATATAGAGCATGGTAAGTTTAGTTCTCCTATAATTGGTATCACATTGGATTCTGCTTAAAATATTTACCTATGATGAAAAGTTTTCTAATAAGACTAAAGACTTTCATGTTCATTCCTGACCATGCAGTGACTGTTGCTTGTTTTCAAGAAATAAAGGATAAAACAGCTCTGGTCATTCTTTAACAGTGTGGGATGGGTTTTTTTCATGCTTTAGAATTATTTGTGTGGGATGTTTTTCAAATTTTCTTTTACTTCTTAGATTTGCAACACTTTTGTTCTCAACAGTGAAAGACATATTATAGCCTAACTTCTGGTAAACTATTTTACGTCATTATGCCTGACAGTCTCAAACTGTGTGTGCATTGTGAGGCTTCTGTTCTAGAAACACACAAACCATGAAAGGCAGAAGGATAACTTGCAGGGAAGGTATTGGACTGGAAGAGAGAGGCCCTGAAATAAGAACCTTCTGCCTCTGCAAGTCTGCATGCCTTCCCCCTGTGCTCAGGTGAGAAATGGGCACCTACCTTTTCCAGGTACCTCTAAAGCTTTGTTCTGAAACCTAACCAGAACTCAAGTCTAAGAATTCAGGTCTTGTTCTAAGAGGGATTTATTAAACAGCACTGAAGCTTTCAGTCTACAGATGAATTACCATTTTTCATCACACTCTCTCTGCCTCTTAAATCTACTAAGCAGAGTTGCTAAAGTCCCTGTCTGATATAATTTGGTTCAGCAGGAAGACTGGCTTTCTAAGGTGCTGGATGAGCAATTCGTCATCCATGTTGCTACAAAGTTGAAGTTAAGTATATCAAAATTAGTGATGCACCAGTGCAGCCTAATAGTGGCGCACCAGGGAAGTCTCGCTACTTCTCTTTGAAAATATTCTGTGCTATAACTCTGATGATCTTGTAATCTTCTGCTTGCTTGCTTTCTTTTTACAGTCTATAAGGATAAAGCTATCTTTGGAGTGGCAGTGCATCTCACCTACTATGAGATAAGAAAAAACAAAAATACAAAATATTGCAAGGATGAGAATGAAATTTAGACATCTAAGATTTCATTCTTACATCCCCCCCTTTTTTTTTTCTTTAATCCTCGTATATAAATCAAAATATAAATCTTATTGGTATCCTTGTTTATTCTTACTTTAATCCTTTGTAGATCCTGAAGATGCTTTTCATTCAATTCATGCTCACATGTGCCTCACATTTATAGAAATAGTTCCAACAGCTAGCAGTAGTCCCTTCAAAATTGTGCTTGTGTCATTAAATGTTTATTGTTCTCTTCTTTTGTGAAATATAAAAATACTCTCCCTTGTCCTTCACCAAGATAATCTCATACAATTTTTAATGAAGCTGACAATTAGTCATGAGTGTCATACCACAACAGAGTGACTGTTTTTAATGGTATTTTGCAAGCTGGACAATGAGAATAACGGTATTCCAAACAGCTAAAGACATGCATTATTCCTGAAAAATATACATTTTCATTATGGGTACTCTTTTACAAAGCAGTGGCAAGTTAGAATTCAATGTAATTTATTAAGAATAGCTTCTGTACTAGTTTCTTAGCTAATTCTCTAAATTATTTTTTTTTCTCTGAAATGAATTCTGAGATATTTATTGATAAAAACCACAGTCATCTACTATCCAACATAATTTCATGGATAAAATAATTAGACATATCAAAACTTTTATGTTTGTTGAAGCCAGCAAGTACTGCTAGGCACTTTGCCCCTTTGTCCTTCTCTTAGCCTCTCATTTGGTATTTTGATATCAACACAGTCTCATACGCCACTGTACAAGAAGGATGAGTGACAAGAAGGGTCGCTCCTCTTGTGGCTTTAGGAGAACATTCTTCTGTTCATTAGATACAGCTTTCACAACAAAGTGTCCATTATTGTACCTTGAGGGACCCTTCCCAGTGGCACTGCTTGATCTGGCACAGGCTCTTCACATCATCTGAGAGGGGAAGCATATTGTAGTTCATTCCTTGGTACTGAAATAATTTGTAAGGATTCAGTTCCTCCTGCACAGCTGCAGCAGGAGCCATCCACTCTTTCCACCGAGCCACATCACTCCACTTTGACTTCTTTTCATCTCCTCTTCTCTGTTTTTCCAATACAATTCTGAGCCTAACACTAACTGCAATAATGGGCATTCCTCTGTAGGATACCAAGTACTGCTCATCACAGAACCTATGCAGTTCTGACCTCCTGTCAACTCTCACTAGAGTCTATTGAGAATTTTATCTTAATAGCAGTAGATTCACAGGAAAAAAAAAAGGGCAGAAATGTATCCGTTTAGATAAGATGCGATTACAAATATCTTTTGGATGGAGCAAAGGCTTTCTGGTCAGAATAAGAAGACCCAATATCACACAATCAGATTTTTTTCCCAGTGCCATGAATTGTTGCAACAATGTTAATTGGCTTCTCCCCTAGCTCCAACTTTTCAACAGCGCCTCGTATTTTCAGCCCTTCTTTTGTCTCTGCTTCTCTCTGATTTAACCCAAGTTTTGTTTTAGACAAATTTCACCAATCTCTCTACTGCAGAATGTCTCTGAAGGCAAATCTGTGACCCTTTTTGTGGTGCTTGTCCCTGTTCAACATCCAGCTCTGAGATGCTCCGTTTTCCTCATCCTACTCCTAAGTTTTTTACCTACTGTCAGTGATTATTTCTTTCCTGCCTTAAACATTGCTTTACATTCATTTATATATATTTATGTATTTACATTTATATATTTATTTATATATTTATGTATTTACATTCATATATTATAGCATAATTATTTCCTCAAGTTTTCTACACTTTCGGGAAGTAACGCCAGTTTAATTCTAGACCATATAGTAAGGGAAAAGAACAATCCTGCTTTCCCTGATCCAGAGATTTCCAAAATGGGTTTAATCCGTACAAGAGTGAAGTTAAGAAATAGTTTAGAGGCTGCACAGAAACATTTTTGGGTAGAACATTGCTTACCAATTTTTTTAAGATTATGCATTTTCACAACAGCTTTAAGAGATGCTTCATGAAAATCAAATTAACAGAAGTCATGTGTCTTTTACAAAATAAATGCTCTTTTATAAAAACCCCTGTAATTTTAATGTCAAAAAACTGTGTGGTATTTATAAAAACTAACATTTAAGAACTGTTTAACAGTTACATTTAAATTTAAGTTTTAATTCTGTATGCATTATCTGCAGTGTATGTTTATGTTTCCAACAGTTGACGAACCTAATTTTTTATACTTTATTAGTGAACAAAAGATGGGCCTGTATTCCAAAGTCAATATTTCCCCCAACTGTTTCTCTTTTTGCAACAGTTTTTCTTCTAAATGTTGCTGGTCTTCAACGCTGAGGGAGATCTCCATATATTTGTAATTCTTTCCCGTTATTAGTTCCATTCTCTATATTTTATCAAATATAAGCCTGATCTCTTTTCATGATTAAAAAGCCAGGGTTATTATTTTACAAGGCATGCAAAATGTTATTCTAAAGGTTGTTTTGATATTTTTAACTGGAGAGAGGTATGTTTTTCCTTCTGCGCTGGATTATTATGCGAAGAATCATCAGGTTGAAATATCACACCTCTGAGGTTAAAAGTGTGCCATAAAAAAGAAATGTTGTGGAATACTGAGCATTATAACCCTGGCAATACCACAAACAAACAAATATAAAAATAAGTAAAGTAAATAAGCCCTCAGCCTCCCAAAAGGATCTCTTATAGATTAAATCTATCAGGAAATGCCATGTTTTTATTCAATATTACAAGAGGCTTGGGGAGTGTCTACCTCATTACTGTCTCCCTCTGGTTTCCTTTTTGATTTCCTTTTACTTGGGGTTCAATTGCAAAATCTCTTTCATTTCTGTTACCAAAAAAAGTGGATATAATTTGCTCAGCTGCTCTTCTGTTTGTTCAGGATACAGGACTGTAAGCCACATCCTTTGCCTTCGTCCAGCCCTTCTTCACTTGCCCATATCCAGCTCTTCATCCCTCATCCAGTGACTCTTGCTGGCCCCATTGACTACTGCTTTGGCTTCTCTGCACAACAGCTCCTTGACTATGCACCTCACTCTGACTCTTTCATCTCACCTTGCATTTGTCTCCTCTACATTCTACTTTGTTCAAATCAGAAAAGTAGAAAATAATGTAATTTTCTCTTTCGTTCTTTGCATGTGCTTTTTTTCAAGTTATGTTTGATGGTAAGAACCTCTTTCTCACCTCACTAACACTTATCTGATTTTCGCTTTCCTATAGTGCTTTCTGCTGTTTCAAACTTCAGCCCTGAGAAAACTGAGCAACCTTATTATTATCGTGCTAAATTTATATGTGACTAAACATGGGACTATACTAATTTATATTGCATTTTGAATTTAGGCCCAGATTAGTGTTTGTGTTTGCTTTGTGTCTGTTGTATCTAGATATAAAATCCATTGAAGGTACAGTTCTTAAGTAAATCTCTTAGCAAGTGGGGTAGAAACTTTGGACATGTGGCAAAGACCTGGATGTGTACGTCACTGAAGGTAGACTGATTTGAGCCATGCAGTCAGTGACTGTGCTAGGCGTCTTTTCAGGGATCTTGTGAAACCTTCACAAAGACCATTGGGATGCTTTCTAGAGAATATTAAAATTAGAGGTGATATTTAATTTGTCAGTTTTGAGTATAAAGTAAATTTCTGACACCACAAAGAATGGTTGAGTTGTTCTGTAGTACTTCTGTATACAACAGCCAGGAGAGGTGAGAGAATTCCTGCCAGGTTTTATCCAGGAGTTCCTCCACTGCAGATCAAGGGGGAAAACTAAAAGCACTTGACCAGGGCACAGCGGTATGTCCACAGCCCACAGTTCTTTTTGTTTCAGGGACTTTTTGCATGAGATGTAATAAGTTCATGTTTAGCAGTCCTGAGTGGACTTTTCTCTCCTGAATGTGCTCTGTTGTTTCTGAGCCAGTGTGCATTTGCTATAGAAAATGTCCCACAGAGCTTTCATAGCTAGGCATCACACTGTAGGAGAAAATACACCCTTGCTTTGCTTTGAAGCTGCCTCTTGCTGGTTTATTTGATGGCCATTAAGTCGTGTACTGGAAGAGACAGTGAGTGGGTCCCTACTCATCTTCTCAACGTCTGTAATGATTCTGTTAAGCTCTGCTGCATTCCCCTCCAGCTGCTCTTTTCAGCCTGAAGTGTTCTGGTCTTAATAAATTCAGTGGCTTCTTACACAAAGTCATTCCATACCTTTAGACACACCTATTTATTTTTCTGCACTTTCCCAGCTCTGCTATGGAAACAAAGCAATATTCAAGATAAAGGGCATCCTGGATTTATATAGAGGTATAACTTTTTATTTGTTGTTTATTTGTTTGGTTTTTTTTAGTTTTCCAATGGTTACTAAAATTCCATTTTCTTTTTTAAGGGACTACCAAAGACTGAAATTATGTTTTCATAGTTCTGTCTATTATATCTCAAGGTCTTATTTCTTAAATATGCATTTTTTTTTCTCTGAGGAGTATTACATCCCTTTTCATGGAATTTCACCTACCATTTTATAATCTCTTTGTTATTTGTACTCATCTTTTCCACACTAAAAGTGCCAGTATAATTGGAAAACCTTTCCAGCTAACTTTTGAAAACTCTGTGCAATGCACACATTGACTAACCCGGGGTTTGATTTTGGATTTTGTCAGAGGAAATATGCCTTTAAAATATGTAACTCCAAAACCTTGGAAGTAGCTAGTAAGTCCACACATATCATTGTGCTAAAACAGCACTGAATTGTAATGTGAAATAAAATCATGCACACAGCTTAACATTTATGAGTTTGATTAAACAAATCAAGGTTCAATTTTCTTCTTGACTCCATTCAAGGAAATGTTGTGAAAGGAAAAAAAATTATGGTCCATCAGGGTCTATGAGTAATTAAGAGTTCTGTATTTGTGAAAAAGCTCAGTGAGTAATGAGAGCTTAAAATCTATTTTCCAGAACAACTCCAGCTCACCAGAAAGAAATAGCAGCAGTACGCTTAGGCACTTATGCTCTTGGGATGCAAACATTTGATGTCATATGCTTTTACAGATTTAGAGCTAGATAATCATTATTATATGAAAGGTCAATGAAGAACACAGAAAGTGACCAAGATCTGAGGGTAAGTGTAATCATTACCTAGTTATTTTCACACAGCTATGTGGATAGAGGTGATGGAAATGACTGGGCTGGTGGCACTCACCAGTAAGTCAAGTCCCTTCTGATTTAGAGCAGACCTTGCACTCTCCAGAACTGAGAGAGATGCTTTTGCAAGCATCAGTGAAATATAGAGCTTGCTGTAGCTTTTACATAAATTTTCTTATTTACCTCCACTACATAGAAGGTCATGAATGCTGTTCGCAAATATATTTTTAGAGTAGCTTTTTCAATCAAAACTCCTAATTTTTTTATTCACAGTCAATTTGAGTATAACTGCTAAATATTGTTGATAAACAACAAAAATGTGCCATAATTTTGCCCTCACCAATTACCTAATTCACTCAATAGTGGTTTGGTACCGTTATGATTCCACTCAAAGTTAATTTTTTGCCTACTTTGGAGAACTGTTAAGAATGTTCAGAAACAGGAATAATCTGAACTTTGAAAGTATTCTTTTTTTGACTGATGATGAGATACCAGAGGAGATATCAGTCTGTACAGTTAAACAGGTGGCAGAAAAGAATGACTATTAGCCCAAGTCCCATACTGCAGGGTACAAGAAGACAGACTTGTACTGCCATTTCTCTTAAAGATTGCACAAGAAGGTTCAGGTTTCCTTATTTATGATAACATTTTAGAATTACAGGTGATATTTTGTTTGACATTTTTGAACTCAATGCAAGACTGAAGCATTTCTTTATAATTATTACTATATTATATCAATAAAATGGTCTGAAATAATTTCCTTTGCTATTACCAGTACAATTGATTAGCAAAGTGTATACTGCATGCTTGAGTCCTTTTAATTTTATTTCTTTTAAATATTTTAAAATTAGGATCATCTGAACTGATAGGTACTGGTGTTTATGAAAAATATGTATGTTATATGATAAAGTATAATAAATAATTGATTACAAATTATCTGATCATGTGTCACTCTAAAAACATATCCTACACAAAGGAAAACAATTCTAATAGATTTTATTCTGTGAAATATCATCATTTTGATTTCAGAAAGCCAGATTGCATAAACCTAATTCACTCATTTGGAAAACTGTTTTATTCTGCAAGTCTGCTGAGCATTTTTGATGAGCTGATATTTGACAGAAGATTGAGCATAGTCAAATTTTAGGAGATATATTGTTCTTTAAGATATCTAAGATATCTGGTAGAGTGTTTATTATTCGGGAATTCTGTATCAGAAAATTAAAAAAATTTCTTGCCATTCTCATTCTCTCCTATTTTAATAGAAAAAACCAAAACCCAAGCTTCTGTAGTTTCTTTCTTTATTTGCATTTAAATGCAGCAGTAGAAAAATATTTTCTTGAGTAAATAAGCTTGGAAGAATTTCAGAAACCTGATAAATATTGATTCTGTTAAGGTAAAGCTCCAAATAAATTCCAGTTGTAGCCTGGTTTATGAATTGGTTTAAGGAAAAAAAGTATTAGATTTATTGAAATAATTATTATCATTGAACTATTTTGATGTTTACAATAACTGAAAGCAGTAGAAATGTTTAAATGAGAGGAAAAAAAAACCAATCAACATCAAGAAAAATAACACGCAGTTCTCTAAAATGCTTCTTTAAAAAAAAATAATTCCTTACTTTTTTCAGTTGTCTTTACCCCTAAATAAAGAAAAAGAAGGAGAGGAATATGCTACCTCTCTAAAAACTATGTGTATTTCAGATCATTCCTTGATTAATCTCTGGAGAAATCTTTTCAAATTTCTTTGTTTAAGTTATTTTGTTTAGAAGCCCTGTTCTTTCCCATCCCCTATGATGTACAGGCTTTTAGTCAGAGCTTTTAGGCTTAATGATATTGATTTCACCACCTTGATGGAGCCTGCCCAAGTGATATGTTCTCCACCCTGTTATAAACACATCATTTTGGAGGAGAAATCATAGTTAAATTTTAATAAAGAAGTGCCTGAGACAGAAAGAACTGAGTTTAAATTTGAAGCTATTTTCTTACATGTTGAGCTGTCTAAAGCTGCTATCTGCTTTAATTTTTCACCGAAGACTCACAAATAGCTTTTATCTCACACACATATGCACAATATACTATTTCCTCAGATGGATATTATTTCTTCTGTATGTGGTCAAATTGATTTTTCAGTATTTTATTGCATAAAATAAATTTAACCTGAGATCATGGTGAATGAACTCAAATTTAGTGTGGTCCAACAGAATTAAAAAAAAAAATCTATTTTTGTTTCAAGAACTGTTTTCAGACATGCTGAGGCTTGAATGTATGGTTATGAAGCTAGTTTGTGGGCTTAGAAAACTGAATAAATAACACGTATGAGTATGTTACTGGACCAAATCTTCTTACCCCAGATGTTTTCATGTGTCTTGTCTCCAACAATGGCTAGATGGGAAAATCCAGGAAAGGAGTTCAAGAAACAGTGCCTGTACAAACTGATCTCTTCTCTCACACAATCCTGCAGAAGTTTAAGGACTCCCTGTGCTGCTGCACCTGGTCTGTTTTTGTGTTTAATGTTCCCTGATGGGTCAATCTTCCAGCAGTTTTCTGAATTTTAACACACAGCATCCTGAAGCAGGGAATTTCAAAGTTTAATGTAAATTGTGTGAACAGGTTGTGTCCCTTTTCAGTCTGGAGCTTGCTAATTTCACCAGGTTACCACCAGGCAGTTGTATCATAAGAAAGGGATGATTCCTATGTCCATACTCTGTCCCTTCTCTTGGCCCCTTCCCAAGCTGAGGAGCTCTGGAGCACTTAGCTTCATCCTAAAGGGGAGACAGGAAGATGTATCATATATTTTATCACATTTCAGTAGACCTATGCTGCTGCAGCTGGACTGATACTAAACTTCAGGCCTGCTTAACCAAAGCTGGCATGACTTCCCTGCAAAGTCAGTGCAGAGACTGCAATGTAAATCTTCTCCAGCAAAACAGCTTCCCATAGTTCATGATCGTCTGCTACAGTGGAGGTCTTGATATTGCTCTCCAAAGACTTTCTTGTTTCTAAAAGTAATAATTTATTCATGGCACTTTGTATCTTATTTTCTCTAGCTGTATTAATCCTGAAAAATTAGCTCCTACAAAATAAACTTGAAGCAAAACCCATTCTACTTCCTAGAACCTACTCCATACATAGAGTCACATGATTAGTTCCTGATTTAAACCTTAATTCCAATCAAAAGATTCAGGCCAAAATTCCACCTTCAAAGTATATTGTGTCAGGAGTTTTGAATTCCAAGAGTGTGTTGGAATAGTTGGTGTGTGTTTCAAGTTGCAGGAATTAATAAAATCTAGTCTTTTTATGTGTTGGTACTGAAGAGAGGACTTTAATCTCTGTAGTAGAAACACTGAACTGAGTTTAAATATTCTTAATTCATATAATCAGATGACTGTTTGTAGTTTCTGTGGACTAATTTTAATTGATAGAAATCTGTAGTGGATTTATTTTAAAAGAGCATTGTAAATTTAATTTTTAAAAGCCTAGATTTCGTACACCTGACACCAGAAAGCAGTCAGACCTGTGAAATTTTAAAATCATAGAGTAAATACATTAATTTCTTTTCTTGTGTCTTTTGATTTTTTTATTTATTTTTAAAATATGCTTTTGAACTGATGGTGAATCCTGTGAGAGAGCAAAATGTTCCCTGGGTTAAACTGAACAGAATATTGTGAGGGGTATGCTGGGCAAACAGTCAGCTGAATGCTCTTCACAGAGATACAAAATCCTTCCCCGATTACTGTATTTGGATAATGATTTGCAGATGCAGAAAGCTACTTCTGGAAGAGAGGTTCTCTCCTGTGTTGCATGGACTCCAAGGAAAACAGAAGCTTGGTGACCTTCAGAAAGACGCTGTAAGCCATAAAACCAACTGCTTAAAACAATGGAAAGTCTGAAGGAGTACAAAGTTGTATGAAACAGATCATAACTTTCTGAAGAACAGAATCCTGTTTGGTAACTGAAAAGTATTTGAAGGCTGACAGGAGGAGACGAATGAACTTCACGGGTTCCTGCTGCTCAAGGGTGCATCTTATGAGTTACTGCACATCACAGGCCCTTAACTCACACTTTACTACTCCTCTGTAGAACACTCGTAAGCTGGATTTAGCTAAAGCCTAACTTGGATAAAACACGTTTTCAAGGAAGATGTTCCAGTAAAGCACTGAATCTTGTAAAAGTAAAGCACTGAATCCCACTGGTCAGACACTGAAGTTGCAGCAGCGGTGGGCAGGGTGGGCTGCACAGCCCTTCAGCTGCAGCTGGCTCTTTATTGCAGGAGCAGACGCTGGACCTCGGGGTGCTAGCACAGAGGTGGGAGTGAATTCCAAGTCTTGTGATGTAAAAACACTCTTTTCACTCACTAATAACTGCTGCTTTTCAGGCTCTAAGGTAAACATCCAGACTGCAGATGCCATCAGTTAAATGGGAAAATAATTCCTGATCTGTAATACACTTCTTGTTTAGATTTAAGAAATGTTTCACCCATTAACTTGTCAGAATAAAATAAATTAAAAAATGTGTCTGGAAATGTCTGCCTTTGTTCCCAGACATCGAGGATTCACTGTTCTAAGAGCGCTGAGTATTTGAGGAGCACTGCATGAGTAGTGCCCCACTAGGTTGTTAACAGAAATGAGACTGCTCACCCCTAGAGAAAAATGTTTTTAATAAATTAATGTGTTCTGAAGGAAAACCTTCATATTCTTCGTCATCTATTATCTATCCAGCCCAGGATGGTGAGACAAGAAGCAGTTTCTGCCATTTAACGATATATTTATAAAGCACAGTCAATTTGCAAAGTTAGAATTTAGAATTGTAGGTGCTGTTGTAGCAACCTTTCTTGCTTTTTAGGAGATAGATTTTCTTTACTTTCAGCTTTCTGAAAAATTGATTGCTGGGAACAAAGCTGTCTTTGTTTAGTATCTTGTCATGTTTCCAAGGAAGTTAAGATTATGATTGTTCAATAGCAGTAGGAGCAGTGGTAATTTTACATTTAAAATGTCAAAAACTGCTTAGAGGGAAGGTTGAGGAGAAATGTTTTCCATTTGTTAAAAAGAATACTCTAACTACCTCCAAAATATCAAGATGCAGGAAAATACGCAAGGAGAACAGTTTTGGAAATTGCAAATGCTCTTTAGTTTTCCGTATATCCCCACTTGTATTGTGTTTATAAAATTTTGAATTAATATAAAAACCTATTTACCCCTGTCTCTTGGTTTCTGGGAATCCGGCAGCTCTTTCAGTACATTTAAAAACAAACCCCTTAAAAAAAAGGAGCATCAAAACAAGTAGAGAAAAAAGAAATAAAACATAAACCACTGTTGAACAGAGTCAGATATTTGCAAGATTTCTCTAAGATGTAAAGTAGACAATAAGCTAAATATGCATCTTCTTAAAAGTTCTTGGTACCTTAGCAACATCAATATGAGTATTGATTTTTTATGGTAAGATTAACAAAGCAATCAAGGTGTATCCAATATTGAATACAGAGAAAAAGTCAATACTACAATTTCAGAGAAATCATCTCAAAAAAGGACAGTCGTGTGGTATTTAGAATAACAAAAGCAGCATTTAAACCTCTGAAAAGTGTTCAAAATGCAGGGAACTGAAAAGAAAAGGATGCATAAATGAAGGCCATCCTCAGAAATGCAACAGTTGTAGCCTGCATCTGGTAACAGCTACAACAGCACCACTAAGGTGCACAGGAAGACTGAAGGGGGTTTGGCACTTACTAGGATATGAGTGGGACACATTTCCTTTGTATAACACACAGAATTTTTGACCTGGAGCTCAATTAAAATGAATGCTTGCTGTACAAGAGGCAGAGTAATTCAGCAGAGGATTTGTATGTTTGAACAAATCTCTTTACCACAAGGAGTGATACTGGAAGATAAATAGCATGTTTCTCAAATTCCTTTTGCTTTTTTTTTTTCTTTCTTCTAGAAGATAGTGACCTTAAGACCTCTGTTACATGGAACTCCCAAATTGTATGAACTGTGTTTTTCAACTATTTTTAAGGAAATAAAAATATACATGATGTGTATCCCAAGCCCAAGGGTTTAAATTATGCTCTGGATAAGATGTTGTGAACAGACCGATAAAAACAGGTTTTATCTCTGAGGTAAATGGGCTGAAACAGATGAATGACAATTCTTTCACATCTGTATCAGACAAAAAGCAAACTGGAAATATATGTTTCTTGACTCAACTTAACTGCAGTTTTTCAAAGCTTTATAAGGAATTAATACATTATAGAAACATGAACAAAACATATTCCTCTTTTACATTTTTTGGTCTTCCTAATTTGAATATTCTGATACAAAAGTTTAGTAATTATAACAAGCCATGGCAATTTTTTATACATGCATTAAAATGAGATTTTTTTAAAATGTCTGAATAATATTGTAGTAACAAATATTTAAAAACCAGACTACAGTAAGGTCTTGGTACGTTTACCGTAAGTTGTTGAGATAACCGAAAGTATTTATTAATTCACCACTCTGTGAAATCTGGGATTAACTGGGGAATAATCAGTGAACACTTTATATGCCTGGAGTTTTTGAGACCAAGCACGTCGTAGTTTTTTATCTCAGACAGATATTCAGCTTAAACACATGTGTTAGGAAAAGTAAAGGTCCATGGAAGGGATGAAAAATGGGAATGTTTCCTGATTTCATAGTGCTTTCAAATTTCACTGAGCATGGGCACTGCATGCTTTCACTAATACAACTTAGGTAGTGTATTAATTATGGAACAGCTGTTGTTATGCTAATTAGGAGAGTAATCAGGACCTCTTTTTAAAGTCAACTGTACTTTTCTTCTCTTGATACAAAAGACTCTGGTAAGGAGCAGTGAAAAGACCTGGCTTGACTCATTCCTAGCAAACTGACAGTGGGTTCAAGACTAAGAAAGCACCTTCAGCTGGTTAGAATGCTATGGCGCTTTTGTTTTTACATGGTTTTCTTTAATTTGAAGATCTATGTCAGTTTAATTATACTTTCTATTAAACATTAGAAAAGTTCTCAGACATACCTTTGGCCTAACTTCTTTTGTAAACCGTGGGATGCATGGAGAAGGGAAATACAGTTGTATTCCCTGCGACGATTAGGATCAAATGAACCCATGTTTAACATCCTTACTTTATCACAAAGAGAAACTGCTATCTGCACAGGCTTCCTTGGCTGTGCAAAGTAGGAGACATGGAAATGGTAACTATAGACTAGGTATGAGCTTTACATTACATTCCTCCATTACTGCTTTTCAATCCCATGCTGGAGACTGGAGAAGATTCAGGGCATTTTAAGAATTTGATCTATTTATGTAAAATGTGGAAAGACAGATACCAGTGATTTCAGGTAGTTTTCAGACATATACTGTTCTATTTGTATAACAAATATTAATTGAATAGCAAAAATATTTTAAGCCGCTCTCAGGATACTATGAATAAATTTTAAACAATACTAGACTGCTGCATTTCTCGTACTGAATTCCTCATGGTGTACCTGAGACCTGCAAGCACTCTATTTTACCTTATGGTTTTGTTCCTGAGAGAGAAAAGAAAAAAAATAAAATCTGTCTATCTAGATGTATATTGCAGGTTGTCAGCCAACATCATTTAGAAATTTAAACTGCTAGAACATAGTATGAGCATACGTCAGGTGGTCCTTTCCCAACAGAAGACTATTCATTGTACACAGCCAGTGGAACTATTTTGGTTGTACACGAGACACACGGTACAACTCACCTTCTCCACCCTTGAAAATCCTCAATGCATAGAAATAACAGTTTTTTGCATCCTGGCACCCAATACACTGGAATACTATCTTTGAAGATACAGTGCTTAAAATATAATACTATATGAAGCACTCAAAATCACAATATTTGTAAATCACACAATGCTTAGGGAACTTGCAACTTTTCTTTATTCACTTTCTCTGCTTATTTCTGCTGTGTCTAAATGGCAAATGGATAACTTTTTCCTTTGGATTGCATCCAGGACACAGAAAAAGGAAAGCTGTGAGGAGGGGTTTTTCTGTTGTGATTGTTAATTATTTTTTGAAATCTGTTTGCAGGGATCACTGCTTTCTAAGAGCTGAAAGTCAAACATTTGCTAGTAGCTCTAATATGTTATTTGGGTTCATAAAAACAGGAAATTCTAATTTTTCCACGTTAATGAAGAGATGGTAAAATTCCAGACTTAACCTTCCTAAAAATAAAAGAACAACCCCTGTTTTGTTCATGTCTCCATTTGTTCTACATGCGGAGTCCTATGTTTATCATAGTTAATACCACATTTTTTTCTTTCAGAATTAAATATTCAGCTCACATTCTGGCTCTTAGAAATGATCGATAAATCTGCGGTGAGTTTGCATAAGTATATTTCTCAAATGGATCAAGTCCTTGACTGAGATATTTTAATTGCTATAATTTGAATAACTAATTCCGAGTTCTGAAAATTAGGTGAAGGTAGTATGTGATTAACTGCTGTTAATGAAGCCATTACCTGATCAAGTAACATTTCATTCTTGGAACTGATTATCTCTAAATGCAAATGAAATTGATCTGAATTGTCAATTTCTTCTTGGGTTTATAGTACACCTTTTAAATATTCTGCAACTACTGTTATGCAGCATACTTTGCCATTTTTATTCTTCTGGCAATTCTATAAGTATTTGTCTAATATGAAATCAGAAAAATTCTGCTCCAAACAAAGAGAGAGTCAGTTCATATGCAAAATTTTCTTTGCTCAAAACATTAAGCCAAGATGAAATTTAAACTAACTTTTAGTGAAATGGAGGTTAGTAATTATGCTAACAATTACTTAAATTGCTTCACACAGACTATATCAAAATGCAACAAATGGTCTAGTGACAGGATATAAAATTATTGATGAAGGAAGTTTATGATGTTGTGGGATTCATTTGTTTAATTTAAACAACTGCTGGTCTATTTTCATCACATCTAGACTTTTATTTAGCTCTAATGTAACAAATGTTAAGAAATAAAAGTGATGGAGCTGTGCACAGAACACTGACAACTCTGGAGCTAGAGAGATCTTTACCCAATAAAATATAAAAAGTAGTGAACATTGGTTTTATGTTACCTGTTGTTATGTATACTGCAATATCCCTCACACAGGTAATCCTGCTGTTACAATGAACTTTCCACAACCATTAATTGACATACAGATCTGCCCCAAAAAAATCTTAAATTAAATGGACAAGACAAAAAACGATTGAGAAAAAAAAAGGAAAAATATGTTTGTGGTAGGAGGGCTGGGAAGGGTTGCCTGTTGTAACAAGCTGTATTTGAAATCTAAACAACCAGAATGGTTAAACATATACATTAGAGTAATTTTAGAAAGCAAAAAAGTGTAATAAAATACTTTATGTTTCTTCTTTCATGGAAATCCAGACTTGGGGGTTACTTGCAAACTCTTGTGCTTTCTTTGTACAACTCCTTCACACCCACAGCCAGCCACTCACCCACATCTGTGCACCTGCACGCTCACTCACATGCAAATCTACATTCAGTCTACTACCTATGAACCTTTCTGCTTTCTTTTAGAGTCGGAAATAATATTTTCGGTAATTCAATGTATATATCCAGACTTCCCCACCAGACCGGGTCATTACTGAGTCATCCAAGATGTGAAACATCGCTGAGCATGTTAGGGAGGCCTGCACAACTCGGGATAAAACATTCCAACATCTAAAATCTGCTCTTGCATTTAGGATTAATTCTGTCTTTAGGAAGCCATAGTTGCATACATGTCTAATAATTTAGTATTTATCACTGAATTCTAACACAAGTGAGAAATCAAAGTCCTTAGAATAAAAATAGCAGTTAGAGCCACTTGTACAGTTTTTCACAGAACTTTCCAAATGATGCTCAGTCCTGGTAAATCCAGGCAAACACACATGAATGTTAAAAAAATATATTCAGAACTTTACTTCTTGTATTTGTTTTATCCAGTCTACTTCTAAAAGTTTAGAATGTGTTTGTATGAAGATAAAGTTGAGGGTACTAAACATGTACCATCTTGAGAATGGTGGAAGAACAGAAGAAATGCACTCTAAAAAGTGATATTAAGAGAACAGAGTAATTTTATAATAAAAAGGTGTTAAACAAAAAATATACAAGCATTGCAAAAAGTGTTCTACATACTGGGAAGGAGTTTTTACTAGTCTTACTAGCTTTTAAACATGACATTCCTAACTGAGAATCATTCACTGGCAATTCTTGAATTGACAGAATAGGAACCCTGGGCAAGTAACACTGAAAATATCCTTCATTATTTGGCTGGATTTAATCTATATATGGAAAAAACAACAAAAAAACCCCTTTAATTCCATTTATCAGAAACATTGGGAAGATCATATGTTTTTCCACATGAAATGTGTAATTTTTCATAACAAGGCCAAAATTATTCAAAACAGAGGTCCTCCTTGAGATAGCTGGAGATGTCTGGCCATAATTTTCCATAATATCATGACTGACATACCTACAATGGTGATTAGCTTAATTTTTATTTTATAGCTATGTTTTTATCCATATGCATGAAACATAAAAACAGAGAGAAGGAAACCTAGATTTGAAAAGGAGGCTAAATATTTATGAACACATGGAACTGAAAACCATCTAGAGCAGCAAAATTAATCTTAAGAATATTAATTACAGAAGAAAGTATAAAGTCTTTATCTCCATTATGCAAATAGAATAACAGTACTAGAACTATTGGAACAATTTATCACATGAGAGTATTTTCATCAGAGGGGAAGAAAATCATCATGGCATTGTGTGGGCTTTGCAAATGAGCAACCTACAGAGATTCTGTGACAATAATAGCACACAGGGACATCGCTAACTGTTCTACATCAACCTGACAGTAATCATGAAAGATTGCTGCGGGAATACAGATAATTGTGCTGGAGAGACCTGTGCTGTCCATAAATAAGGTGGGCAGCCAATTTCAGATTCTGAGCTGTACAGATATTCTGTTACATACCAAATATGGATTTTAAGAAATGGAATGGAAATCAGGCAATATACCCTGAACATTAAATTTTTAAAAAGGAATTAAATTTTTCTCCAAGAATAATTTCTAATTATGCAGGTAAACTGCATAAGCATCTATACCATACTTCTCTAAATAAGCTGTAAATATACAAGAGATAAATCAATTGCCTTTTACTTTTGTATACTTGTCATCTCATATTCAAACTAGAGTGGGGTTGTCACTTTCATAACAATGATCAAAAGTTTTGCCAAACCGAAGGAAAAAGAATTTGCTCTTCTAATAATTTACAGGAGACAGTTATGCTCTATGGTCTACAAATTATGCAATTATCTTAGATGAACATGCTGGGTACAAGATATATGCAGATTTCTTGGATAATGCTTTTACCAATTACCATTGCCATAAAATGGCAGAATGATTAGGTGATGGCTCAGCATGCCAAATATCCATCAAGTAAAATGATGCAGAATAAGTGATGTTAAATGTGGTTTGGTATCACCTCAGTATTTCCTTGGCGAATCCATATCCCTATATTCTCGCTTGCTGTAGAGTCAGACATCCCAGAAATGCAAGAGTTCCCTAATAAAGATTCTCTATTTGCCACTTATATTATTATGTTCAGGTTATAACGGATCTGTTTCTATACTATAAAGTATTATGCAATAAGAATAAAGATGGAAGAGCCTAGGCAATGCCTCCAAATTAATTCTGAAAATTAGTGAGCTTCTTCCAACATTAGTAAATTCGAAGAAAATATGTCTTTCCTGGAAATAGGAACTGTGCAGGCTGGCTAAGATTAGCCAGTAGCATTGTACACTCATTTTTAAAGGAGGAAATGTACTAGAGACCTTCACAAAGAACACACTGAAAAGAGAAAATAGAAACTTCTCTGTAAGTCTGTGCTAAATAGATGTCGATATTTTCTTATCTAATTCATATGATATCAGTTAGACTGTATAACTTCTGGAATTGCAAGCTGCTTGCTTCTTGCAAGGCTTTAATGTGAGCTACTCCTTCTCATATAGAGCAAGTAGTCAGTATGACGCATAAATGGCTAATAAGTGCAAGAATCGGACAAGATGAAGGTGTTTGTTTAAATTAACACTACTGTATCAATCATTAATTCTTAACAGGGTGTGAAATAGTTAATACTTTTCCAAAGGAGCTTTTATGTGCAAAAAATACCATGGCTCCATAAACTCAGGCTTCTCTGGGAGCATATCTGGCTCAGCACTAACAATACGTAAAAAAATAGAGAGCCCAGTTACAGAAATGGAGGTATTTGAGAGCTGAATCACTGGACTGTATATGTATGATACTGGTTTCTTCAGGTGTGTGCAGTCACATCTTTCAATGCAAAAACATAGATGATTGGAAAATGACAACTATTGTACCTGTTTCTCTCATCTGTCCCCTTGGGACAGCACTGAATTTCTCATTTAGTGTCATTCTAGAAAATCCATCATTTTATAATAGCACTGTTCACATGGTGGATACCCTGCAATTGAAGTGTTATAAACACATAAATGCTTTCACAACATAAACCTTTATAGCACTGCACACTGGGTCTTTAAATATCCTTCACTGTCAATGCAAGTATTCTCTGAGTCTCAAACACCCAATTGTGGAATTATACAACAATATGACAATGCAGCAAGAAGCTCAAATTATACGGCAGAGTTTTCAGGAAGTTTTCATAAAATACGTACATCTTTTCTAACTTTATCTATATTTTCTCCTTTTCCTAGGCCCCAGCTCTTTTGAACACAAAGTCTTGAAAGCGTTATTCATGTTATTCCATTTTTCAGATAGTTGCAAAGTAGCGATGTTAAAAAAATGCTTCAGCAGTCTTAAACATGAAATTGTACCTTGGAACCTATATACTCTCTGCGTCATGAACCTCCACTAAATTTGCTCTCTTCATCCCCTGATCTTGGGAAATCCAGTGAAAAATGCTGTAGCTTAATAACTGCAGTAAAAAATGGAAGGCATTGCCAGTTCTGCCTTATGGTAAGTTGTGTGACCTAGGGTAACTATTTAAACTCTGAGAGTGGGTTTTTTTCCTTTACCCCATTTTTTTTTTCCTTAAGGGCTATTAAAAAAGACAAAACAGATATATATATATATATACACACACACACACTCCTGTGAATCTCTTTGAGCTCCTTAACTAGCAAATCTTATGGTTCTTTTCTTAGAGGAGAGCCGATAGGGTGATGTAATAGTTTTTTCCAACCTTCACATCCATGAATATATGAATAATTCTGTACTTTACTGAGATAACAAGGTTTAGTTCATTAACATTAGTGGGCCCAAATGAGAACACCAGTGTAGACAGAGAACGGGAAATACAATCTGGGATCTCACTCAATGTAAACTGGTGTTGACCAGTTCAGGACACTGGTCTCTCAGGGACACTGGTGCCAGGTAACACAAAAGTTAACACAGCCTGGGTATATTTGTGAAATGGAATGGCTATAATCAATGAGGTAACTCGAGGCTTATAGCAAGAGAAGTGAGAGGAAAGTATGTTCTTTTCTGCAAGCAGGAATACAGGTGATTAATTCATAAAAAATTCTTAATTTGTCTATTTTATTTTATGTCTCTTTTCATGCAATATTTCTCCATATACAGGCCTTTATTTTCTCCAATGTGTTCATTATTCACTGTATTATTTTTCTGAGCAATTTTTACTCTGAAGATTGTCTGTTAGAAGTTTATTGCAAGCATTCATTATTCAAAATTTGTGCTGTTCATCTTCAAAATATATCATCTAGTATATTTTTGCTTCTTTCCTTGGTGATTGGTTAAGCATAAGTCTTAGATTTCCAGTGTGAACCATGAATTGGAAACTTACTTTCCAAGTTTATTATTAAAAATCATTCATTTGTTGCTGTGTCAATAAATTAAAAAAAAATTGTAAGACCAAAGAAGATCTCAAACAAATGGGTGCAGCACTTTATGTGATATAATTTATCACTGAAGCCACATATCTGTGAAGACATTCTATTTGCACTATGGCGAGCTCTGCATTTATCAAACTTACAGAGATGTTTGCCCAATTCTAATGTTAATTTGTTGGCATCCCTTGAAGGACTGCCAGTAATAAAGGAAATTTTATGCATTTGACTTGGTATTTTACCTCTGATGCTGACCAAAACAGGAATTTTCTGAAGGTGAAGAAGGCCTGCATTAGCAAGCACATGACAAACAATCCTTTAAACTCCATCCCCTCCTGCTCCCTAATACACACTGTTCAGTGCCAAAGCCTGATTTTCCCTAATTATATGAAATTTAGACTGAAACTCTGACTGAAATTTCTGAAGGCAATTCTGAAATTTTTAACAACTGATGGAGAAATAGACTGTAAGTCTTCATGGAAGAAAAGTAAGTAGAAAAGAAGCATCACAGCTACCTATGCCGGTAGACTTAATAATCACCAGAATGAAATGTTTTGCTTTAATTTCCTCTCATGATATTCTTCCAAAATGCTTCTCATGGAACAACTTGACTTCCAAGTCTTCTCTCTGCCATATCCATCAAAATTTTGACAGATCATTTCAGTTGTGTCTTGGAAGTGATGTCCCAAATTGAAGTTAACCCAAAGGTTTTCTATTCCAAGTCCTTTTCTGAAGTCATACTCCCAAAGTGCACATGCCAGGTTATTCCTTCAGCATTCATTCTGGGCCAGCTCCTCAGCCCTGTTTGATTTCAACAAGGAGTCAGGAAAAGCTTTGGGTTGGTGGCCTCTTTCCTCCCAGTTCTGAGTACTCACTAGGTGGGACTGGGATCTCTGGCAAAGTACGAAAAATTGTATTACATTTGTGATAATATGTAATTAACCTATGTTTGAGGATCAAATTGGGATAACAGCATCTCCTACGGCATTCTATTTTTATTAACATGCAGCAGGACTGGATATAGAAATTGATTTCTTGAATAGTCTAAGGTTCTTTTTGGACAAACAATGAACAAAATGGCTTATGGCTTTGGTTATGTTGGTGTGTGGCAAATGCTGCTTGAAGGCATCTATTTAATCTTTCCTTTAAAACAATTAAAAATAGAACTGTATTTTTATATGCCCACACACTGAAAACCTAGGAAGGGAGTGTTCTGAGGAAGAAGCTGCCATTAATGGCATTTGCAAATTAGCACTAGAAGATTTTGTGCGTAGTGGCATATTCTGTTAATATGCTTATCATCCCCAGTAGCAAAGCAGAATGAGGAAAAAATCCTGGTTTTGTGAAAAATCAGTCATCATTTCCCTGGGGCTTGATTTTTTTATGACATTTTTTAAGAGTTTGAGAGAATCTGGTTTTATACTTAAAGTCACTGAAGTTCCTTATCATATATACTTATCTGTGCAACCCTGAGTCATCTTCTTACAAGGAGTTGCATAAATTATGTATATAGAATTTTCCTAGGTAGGTCTAACCGTAGTTATATTATAACAGGAAGAAATCAGTCACACAGTAACAGTAACACTCATCCTGGAGCAATGCATCAACTTCAGAAAGTCAGCTCAGCATAAACGTCCTTTCTCTGAGTCATCTCAGTTGTGAACACAAGCTGTCAGAATTGGAAAGAGCTGAAAAGTTTTCCATCATCTAAAAAATGCATTACACATTGAATAAAAGATTTTTATTCTACATCCTTTAAATTCTGTATGAAATCTATGCATTAAATGTAAGTATATTATAGACGCACGCTAATTCTAATTAATCTTGTCAAATAAAATTCATTAAGATTGAAAACCTCATAATTATAAATGTTTTTCAGACTACCCAGGAATCCACCTAATGCAAGGACTGATCTACCTATTTAAAAAACCTGGAAAATTGAAGAAATTTGACACACAGAGAACACTGAGAAGGAAAAAACCTGGTTTTCTCCTGAGATTAGAAGAAAAATCAAGAGCTGAAAAACTAGAGAGCAGGTTTTTTTTCTTCACATCCTCTTTTTTCACCTATACAAACTTTCTACCTCCTTGGGATATCATAATCCTCGTCTCATCTGTACTGCCCCTTTGACCTTAGTTTTTTTTCTTCATTCTGGTGCTCCCTATGGCTGAGGACTTGGTCAAGGGGATGCTGAAGTCCCTGTGAGCTGCAGCTAGTCCTGGCTACCTGCTTTTGCTGCAGGAAGCAGCCATTGGGTTCAACACTGCTACAACCCCCTAGGCATCCACAGAGACTGCTTGTGCTGTGCTGGGCAAGGCAAGTATGTCTCACTGAATTAAGCTCTGTACTTGATGCTTACTACAGAAAGGGGGTAATCTGTCCTTTCTGTTGATTCTATTTGGGATTAGGATTACTCTACCGCACTGAAAATAGCTTTTCATGTACCGTATTGTGCAATTCTTCTGTGCATTTTTTTGCCCAAGGAGAAAAGAAAGTGACTTTGCCTGTGTATTTCAGGTCTAAAAGCATTATTACTGTTTTCATGAACATCGATGACAAGCTTTCAGTGAAACAGTTTTAATTTATGAGTAATACATATACGAAATTACTCTGACATCCCAAGTTTTTAAACTGGCTTGTCTGAGCTGCCATAGGATTTTAACAGAGAGCAAACTCTTTGATAACCCTTCGTATTCAGATCTCTTTTTCCTCTTTACTTCTCAGTTTCAAACGCTGCAGCTCTTTAGTCGGCTGCTCAGTCTCCCACATCTCATTTTCCACGATTCCTCACATCACTTAGGCAGTTTCTGCCTTCACCATCCCTCTATTGTCGCGCTGCAGTCACTGGGTCTTCCTTTCTTGCTGGTCATCTCTGTGAAGTCTTTCCTTTTCAACTGTCACTTTTGGAACTCTCCTCCACTAGGAGATAGGGTTTTTTTCACTCCAGTGTCTCTTTTGCTCTTAGGGAAGTCAGTTCTTTTATCTCTGTTATCCGGTCAACTCCCCACTTGAAAGAGCGGTCTCAGTTCTCACTCCCACAAAGTCTTTTGAAGGAACAAGCTCAAACAATGACCTTCCATGCCCTGCTGCTGGGCCAATCTCTTTCCCAAACACCTGGATGCTTTTCTTCTCCCTGTACACTGATTTTATCCAGAGAATATTTCTCTCTGCTTCCACTGACTGATTCCACTGATGCCCAACTCCCACCACCCTGGCTGTCTGACCTGCCAGTTTCAAGGGCACATAACCACAGCTTCACTGCCATAAATTGGTTAAATGTTTATTAAAAGGTCATAGTAACTATTACTTAATGACCTCTGTATCTTGCTAGACAACAGAAGATAACTTTTCTTTAATTTGTGCCAGATTTTTCAATAATAGAAAATAATACAGAGCATCGTGTAAAATCCTGTTGAGATCACACAGAAAACAGATGCTCATTTCAAGACTTGTCTCTCAGGCAGAGATATTGTTTGCTTCAAACTAACTCAGCGTGAAAAAATATCTTACGTGTCTCTGGGGAATCCATACAGTATGTTCCCTTAAGCTTTTATGAAACACCTAAAGTCTAGAATAAAACCTGTGATGATCCTTAATCAGAAATAGCCTAAGAAGCTTTGCTGCAGAAATGCTGTAACTTACTTTAGCAAGTGTTTTCAGCTCTGCTTCACGAAAAGAATATTTTGAGGGTTTATGTGTTTACAATATGTCTGTGGAATACATACAATGTTTAACCTATTTCTCTAAAACTTCAATATCTTCAGTATCTTCAGTATCAATATGTTGTCAGTCACAACTAAAAACTAATAGATTCTAAATTTGTTAATTTTATATTATCACATACTTTTTTCAATAATGAACAAAGACCTGTGAAAGTAAATGTAAAATAAGAGGTAATCATAATCACATTTCAAAACTATCAAAAAATTTCAAAAATTGTCCAAGCTATAGAATCACAGAATCAGTAGGTTTGGAGGGGCCCTCTGGAGGTGATCTGGTCCAACCCCCCTGCCAAGGCAGGGTCACCTGGAGCAGGTGACACAGGAATGTGTCCAGGTGGGTTTGGAATCTCTCCAGAGAGGGAGATTCCATGACCTCCCTGGGCAGCCTGTTCCAGCGCTCTGTTACCCTCAAAGTAAAGAAGTTCTTCCTCATGTTGAGGTGAAACTTCTTTTGTTTTAGTTTATGGCCACTGCTCCTTGTCCTGTTACCTCGATCTGGAAACTGTGTTAGTAATCTCACAACCAAAGATCTTTCTCCTGTTCTTCCACTGAACAGGACTGAAAATGTGAGTCTCTCAACTATGAAAAATTATAGGTGGACATTTGGGGTGTGTTTATCTTCTTTCACATTTACAAATCCTTAAAAAACCTTTGCACTGGAATTATAGATGTTAAGAGTAAGAAAGTTCTGTTGCATGTATAAATGAGAGAGTCTGACTTTTGGGCTAATCTGAGTTGAATTGGAAATGAGAAATTTGAAACACTTCAGTAAGAAAGGATCTCTTAAATTAATGGTGAGAAAAGTTTTGTTTCAACAGCACTAAATTCTCTAATTCTTTCACCTTTTCATTTTACATATTCAAACAAAAACATTTGAACTTGTAAGAGATTTTTTTTCAAATGTAAAAATACAGTATCCTGCTAATTCCAGAAATTTATTCTTGTTTGAAAGTAAATTTTAGCAAAATATACGTTTGCTCAGCACTTCTTTGGAAAACTCCTTTTAAGTATGAATGTGTTATATTTTTCTTTATTCCAATGAGAAAATTTCTCCAGACTTGGAAAGGTACTTAAATATTCCTTTAGACTACTCAGAAAAGATAATTTAACATTAAAACCCAGCAGGGGCAGTCTAACTTCAATTTATTCCTTGCTAAGACCAAACTGATGTAATCCAGGGTTCTGGATATAATGGAGTGTATGGCAGGCCTAAATCCTAAAGATTAACCCACAATAGGTAATGTTCTTGGACAAAAATACCATTATTTTTCAAGATGTGCTTACAAACAAACAGATTTATATTTTATATTCAGAGGTGTATGTGCACAGAATTACAACACTGTCATGAGTAGAGAGCCCACAAGCATTATATTAAGGAAAGAAATGGTAAATTAATAAATAAAATCTGAAAGATTTGAAAAGTGCAAGTAAGTCTGCAGAATTTTTCTTTCTCCAGAGGTACAATCTGTTTTTTCATTTACTCAGAGGCTGTAAATGTTAAACTAACTTCCTTGCGCTAACCCTATCCACATTCAGAATATGTATCCCAATGTATCCACATTCAGAACTTGCTCTGCTAAATAAGAATCAGTTTTTCATTAGATTATATACAAAACTGAAACTGCAAACTTTTTCAAATTAAAAGCAACTTAAATTCTCAAAGTATATTATGATGTCATTGTATATTTGATAGACAATAAATGTCAGCTTGTTTTAGTGTATTGTTTGTGAGATTTCTTTCCATTGAATCTGAAGATGTGTTTTGGTTGTGAGTCAATTTTTTAGTACAAACCATAACTAGATGAAAGTGGTCAAATGACACTGATTAAAATTTTTTGAGGACATTGTATTTTTAAATAAACTTGGTAAAAGAATTAAAAATGTATCCTATTTTTTAATAATGAACGTATTTTTAGGACATACATTTGTGCCTCTGAATAATTTCCTCTCCAAATCCCTACATTTCCAATTTTATAAAATTAAAGAGTTACATCTTTTTGCATTCATGTTAGCAGAAAATTGGGAAGAGAGGGAGGGAGGGTCTAAATTTAATATTTTTATATTGACTTATTATTTTAAAAAAAATTCATTTTCTAAACTTTGAAAAGTTCCAGGTTTTCAGAAAATATTGATGTGAAAATTATGCAGAAGTGATTAGACCATGGGGTTTTCCCTTCTGTAAGGTCCTGTCATTAATTTTAGATACCATTTCCTAATGCAATATTCAAGGAAGTACTTGGCTAATGGCAAAGGAGAATGGGAATGGTTATACCATGCATCATACCCATACACAGTTACGTGAAGTCTTGAGGAGAAGTCAGGAAAGTCTTTGCTGGAGATAGAAAGAATTTCCTGGAGCAATTTCCTGGAACATAATATATATGACATTGTTCAAGTAAGCTTTCACCTGCTGTGTGAAAAATCTATTTTAAAGAGCTGCCTGGAGCCTGAAACCAGGCTGGGTGTGAGGGTCTGGGCAGGGAGCACTGGAGAGGGGCAGGGCAGGGGCTGAGCAAGGGCTTTAAGTGGGGATGTGAGAGAGGACACTGTCCTGAGAGGAAGGATGTGGGACGAGGAGAAGAGCAGAAAAGGTGCAAGGGGAAGGGAGAATTAACAGTAGAAGAAGATGAAAGAACAAAGAACAAAGTATCCTCCACTACAGATGTCAGGTGCATGTCCTGATCCCTCACTTAGATGAGTTATGCCAAGGAGCTGACGGAACTGCAAAGGGAAAGCAAGAAAACCTCTTCCCCTGACTGTAGTCCCCTAAGCCCCATAGTTCCTCTCTCGTCACTCACTTTAACTTCACTCTTTTTTAGTCCACTTTCCTGCAATGTCAGAGGTATTCTCTGGGGCCTGGACAAGTCCATCAGGTACTGACTGGAAGGGAAGAAGCTTTGTCACATGCACCTGCACACGACATTAACCATGTCCTTTCCATGTAGCACTCACTAGCTAAAAAACCACTCAGTCAAGCAGTTTTATTTTACCATACAAGTGGTCAATGCAAGACAAACATAGAAGCCAGCTTGATTTTGCTGCTCAGACCCTACACTCACCGCAAGAAACAACACCAATTTATTGGTGAAAGGTACGGTTCAATATCCTTGTCCTTTTGCTACGGTACAGCCTTGCAACACACCTTTGTAACTACATAATCTCACAAAGTCAGCATGATAGCATAAAATGGATTTCTATATCACTACAGAAATGGCAACTGAACTGCCAATATCTTACACTAAAGACTATCAATTCATGATTATTGGGCTGGATTTTCTTTTCTTTCCATCAGCTTCATAGGCTCTTGGTAGTGTCTGGATCCTGTGAGTGTCTCAACAACAGCCAGAAACAGTGAGCAGCCCAGGGAAAGTGTCAGCTGAAGATTGATTCCCAGGTCATCAAGAATAACCCCTCTTATTCCAAACATTAAAGGAAATGACCTATGGAGCTGGAAGGAGGCCAGGTCTTATTTTCTTAGGCTGAGATGAATGGCTAACTTAGTTGGACGCTTCCAGGAACAGCAGAAAGGAATGAGTGGAGTACTTGTAAGTGTTGTAAGACACCATACATTTTATTGAACAACTCTATTAGAAATGATGAGAAAATCATTGGTGCTCTGATTTCCATGGTGGAGGGAGGGAGTGCAAGTTCTATATGCTCTGTAACAGAGATTTCTGAGGTAGACATGACCTTGACTCAAAAAGTGAAGTGTGTTATTAGAGATAACTGTAGGGGGAAGTATAGGTCACATAAACATTCCAAGCCTTTGATCAGAGCCACATATTGCGATGTGCTAGTTATCTGTGCAGTATACTGTGGCTCTCTTGGAGGAGAAGCTGCCCCAAAAATTCACAATTTTAATCTCAGACACAAATGGTGGTTGTAGTCTCACATGAATATACAGTTGGTAGCTGTTTATTTAAACATCTGTCTTGGAGTGGCATGCTTGTGCTGACACACCTGAGTCTAATTTTGCATGTCTCTGAAAAATGTTAAAGAGCAATAAAAGCTTGCTCAGATGAGGAAACACAGCGATGAGATATCTTCACAAAAGAATGCTATGAACAATATGAGAGAGAATAATGACAATAAAAAAGCAGATATAATTTGTTTTGGTATTTTTTCTGGAGTCTGACACAGAAACTTACCCTGAGGGAAAACTTTCTATCACCAATAAAACTGGTCATTTTCTGTGCCATGAAAATACCTTTGCATTACTCGTGCATTTGAAACAGTCTCTAGTGTATTTGGATTTATTTGTAGTTTTTTTCTTTCTCTGTCATGCTAGTCATTTGAACACAATAAGAGTGCTTATTGAACTTTTGTAAAGACTTTTAGCTCATTTATTTTGTGATTGCATCTATTCACAGTTTATTTTTCTCATCTGCCCTAACTTTTCTATTACAATGAATAACTTTCCTGTGTACTACCATGTAAATAGGTTGCAAAAAGTCTCTGAATTTACACAAGTAGTGTATTCTCTATGTAGCATGATTTTATGCACTCATATTTGTATACATTGAATCTTTATACATTTCTCTTAATACATGCAATATCTGTAATGTCACAGTGAGTGTTATGTTCTGAAGCATGCAGTTACTCACCAAAGTTATTTCAGATGGCTTTTATAATAATTGTTCTGTACATTTGATACTACCATTGATCGTAGAGGTGACTCCAAACATACCATCATTGCAGGTTTTCCTATTATAATACTTTCAAACAGAGTAATTTCTTGTTACTTAGTGTCATCCTATTTCTTTCGTAAGAATAAGCTTCAAGACTCATGTTTCATCTCTGCCAAAAACAGGGGGCAAGGGAAAAATGATGACTTTTGCACAGCACATGACTCAAAATAATATGACACAGCCTTCAAGGAAAGAGTTAATCCCAGACACCTAGTAAGGAAAGAGCAGAAAATGTGCCTGACTTTTGAGAACAGAACAAAAATGAACACAGGTGGAATTAAAAAAAAAATTCACACAGGTGGAATTTAAAAAAAAACAAAACTACTTTTTTTTTTTCCACAGGACAAGAAAATAAACTCTGAGGAAGCAGTTATTTGATGGAGGGTCCTGCGGCGAAGCCTGATTAGAGACAATATCTTTGTGTAGATGAAAGGAGGCTATGTTCTCTTCTTCATCCACTTGGCCGTGTGCCTTGGTACTGTAGCAATAAATCAGACTATGTGCAAGGGAACTCCTGAAGTGATGAACTCTTCCAAAGCAGAGGTCAAGGACCTTGACATGTGACATTACTGTAGCAATGGGAAAAGTGGTATCCACTGCCGAAGAAAGTGACATCTTTCCAGCTTAACTAATAACAAATTAAGTGTGGCTTTTGTAGTTTTTGTGGAAAGGGCAGTACTTAGTGAGAAAAAGGAGTCTGACCCTGGACCAGTATTCTTGCAGTGATGATATCAGAAGATAGATTTTGAAAATAAAGAATTGTAATCCGATCCTTTCAGGTCTTAAAGTCAAAACTGAATGTTTCAACTGATAGGATTTGATCACTAAATAGTCTCCTACTAAATGGTCACTAAATAGTCTCCTACTATTTGCCTCTTTGGGCAGATCACAGACACAGCTCATGAAGAGGTGATGTCAGAACTAAGATTCATGCAAACTCCTTGAAAACTTTAATAGCATTTCAATACATAGAATTTCACTTACAGTGCTAATTTTTCCTGTTGTGTTTTTGCATTTGAGAGATACCACCATGAAATTAAAACATGTCTTTTCAGAGCAAAATAGATAAGTCAAATCTGCTGGGATCTTGTGGTATGTGAATATGTATTTCTACGTATTGTGTTCCACAGACTATTCAATATGTTCATTTGCATAAAAAATATTTCAAGTGCTTTCCAGTTAGGTCAAAAGTCCTTAGTCTTTAGTTAAGCCTTTAACTTTTCTGTGTGTTACAATAACCATAACTTTGAAACCTTGTTCAAAACCATAGCTTAATTAAAACTGGACAGTCCTGATTGTCCATTTTATTTCCTGAAGATTGTTGCTTCCCAAGCAGAATTATTGTCTGAGCTGCAGTAAGCCTGTACTAAGTATGGTGTCTGCCTGATCTTGGCTGCTTGCCTGTGGTTTTGAAAATAAGTCTTGTAGCTTCTGTCCTCTTGCATTACAACAATACAAAAACCCAATGTTAACAGCTCTTAAAAGAAATGGAGTTTTGAATGTCCGCCTATTGCATATGGTATCACCTTGCCTCAAGCCTTCAAACCATTGAAGTAAATGTGCAGTATGCATAAAAAGTGTTTTAGTAAAAAGTGTAGAAATTTTAGAATAAATCAGAATATCAAGGAATAGATGGTTTTTAACATACACAGTGCTATCTAGTGCACAAAACAAACTGAACAACCTATTCCCACTTTAATATATTTTAACTGGATTTCTCTAAGGTTTTATAGGCTAGAAGAGATACATCCTTATACATGTGTAACTTTTCCACTGGCAGTATTCTTTAGACTGACTGTATTCTTTAGACTGACTGTAAAATAGAGTCATTTTATGGTGTATTTAAGGGATTACTTGGCTTTGCTGAAAATTGGGGTCACTTTCAGAAGGCCTTGGCTGCTAAGTCCCATTCTGTATTTTGACAGTACATTTTGATTGTACATTCATAAAATATACTATTTTAAATTAATCTATCTGTCCTTAATTATCCCACAGCCTCTTCTTCTTTCTGAGGTTCCACACAGATTGCCTACACAATTGTAATCCTTACCTCTTTAAGGAAAATAAAGAGACCTCACTTCCTGCCATCTGCCTTAAGCAGAGCTGCATACCTGCCTTCCACTGAACTGAGATTATGTTTGATTTGTGAACTAGCGAATCTGTCTCTTCTCTCCACAACCAAACTAGTGCCAGGAATGTACTCCACAAGAAAATACTTATTTGTGTGCGCGCGCGTGTGTGTGTGTGTGTGTGCGTGCATATTTTCTGGTGACCATGTCCTTTACTTGATGAAGGAAGATAAAGTGTTACTTTTGTTTCCAACAACATATTACAACTATCAGTAGAAAGATTTGTGTCTTTCTCCATGACACATGAGCTTGAAGAGGTACAAGGCTCCCAAAGGAAGCATCTGGATTTGTACTAGACACAGATACAATGTGTATTTTTTTGTCAGGTCAGTTTCTTGACAGAGCATGGCAAAAAGCATCTTTCTGCTATCACTTTACTGTGGCTTTGGAGAGGGTATGAATTTTTTTGGCTGGTGTCTAACTTAAAATTTTGATATGTCTTAGGCATCTTAAATTATATTGCTGATTTTAATGCATTTAATGATGCTTTGAAAATTATATTTCTGCTTTACCTGACAAGGAAATAAGGCCCCTAAAGGCTTCTGTTAGTTACTGACAAACTCCCTCTGTGGAGTTTGAGAATGCTCAGAGTGATGATATGATACAATATTCGTTCTAGTCTCTCCTAAAAGCAAATTGTTTCCTGATAAAAACCTTGCCTTACAAGAGTCCTACTGTTCTGAAAAGCTCACACATACTATGCATTCAAATAAAGCAGGAGGTTTGAATACGAAGTATTTTATAATTATATTCATGCCCTAGCTACTCGGTTTTGATGTATTTCTTGGAGCTCAGACCCAGGGAAAGGAATTTGCAATGTCTTGTCTAAATGGTTCCTGGGAGCCTCACCAGCCTTACTATTCTGCACATTAAAAGCTGCCTGAAATTTGGAATTCAAAACACTTTTAACAAAAATAGTTTTCAGAAAATTGTTGAGGATAAATTTTCACACTTCCCTGCTTCTCTAAGCAGATTTATAGGGGTTCTGTATATAAAGATACACTACTGTTATCTGAAGGAAGGGGTTTTTTAGGTGAAGCTCTCAACTGTGATTACTATTAAAAAGCTTGTTAGTCTCACGAACTCAATAAATCCATCTTTATAAATACAGTGGGAATCTACATAGCTTTATTTGGACAAGTTTTAAAATTAGTTTGTACAAAACCACAAAATAATATCATGCATTTTATGTAATGAATATTTCAGGCTAAATGCATAAACAATCCAAGGAGCAGGGAGCAGAAATTAATACCTTCTTTCCAGTAAGTGCCCTCAGTGAGAGGTCACCAGACCTTGTTCTTTCAAGCACTTGATCACATTAAGTCCTAAATTATTTCCAACACAGTGTCTGAATTTGAAAAGCAACTTGTATGTCAGGGTATTGCCCCAGCTGCTGGAAATATAGATCTGTCACTGTGAGGGAATTGAACATGGGTAAGTGCTATAAAAAGGGATGGGAAGAAGCATTGCCATGCTCTCTTGATTCTAATATGATTTAGAAGAAATAATAATTTCTAATTATCCCTCTGAGAGACTTGGTCTTTCCATTTTGAAGACAGTAGTCAGGGCTGTAATTTTGAAGCAAACTTTCTGAACCCCAAAGGATGCTGAAAATAACGATTGACACCAAACCTCAGCTAAGGTTTTTTCACCACTGGGATCAGTTGCAAACCTCATTTTCCCAGGGCAAGTGTCTTTTTGTTTCATCTAACTCCAAGCATTCTGAGTCTAAACTAAATCTCTTCACTGGTTGCAGTGAACATTCAATCATTGTTCCATTGTTTGTACATCTAAACATTACAGTTAAGTATCTTGGTTAAGTATACAATTATTGCTTTCTCAAAATCACAACGGATTATACAATATTTCCTCTGGAGCACATTATCTATTTAACACAGTGACTTCCATAGAAAGTTGTCTGTATCATAACCACACCAATATCTATTTACAATGAGAAGAATATGGCAATTGCCTGACTGGTTGCTATTGTTAAGCTCAAATTCTATGGAAGATGTTATTATCTGACAGAGTTTTATATCAGGACTTCCTATAACAATTGGTTCCTGCATCAGGATCATCATAACTGGACATTATTTTCCACATTTTTGTCTTATTTCTGTCTTCCTATTCCCCAGCTAAAAAGCTCATAGTCCTGGAAACTGGATTACAGTACCCCACCTGTAACTCTTCAGAAAAAATCTTGGAACTGAATCCATGAAAAGCAATGACTTCCACTTTCATGGTTTCAAAACAGCAGCTTCAGCTGTATCAATTTTACAAAGAAATGAGAAGAAGAAAGACTGGCCAGAGCATAGTTTTCCCCCTATTATTTTATCTTTTCTCACAGTTCTTTAAAAATAAAAAAGATTTACTATGTAAACCTTTTCGCTTGGGAAATTGTTTTAAATTTTGAATAGGGGGCTCAGTCCTTGGAGAGTATATCTGGATCATACTTTGGTGTTTATTAGATCTTTTCTCCTTATTTCCTTTGTGTTGAAAATCTAGCCTTATTTTAAAGAAAAGCTTGGTCATTTTTCAAATGAAGGTTAGTGGACACATGAATTATTATTTATCATAAATGATATGAGAAGCAAGAGAATGTGACAGTGCTTCTTCTCATCCCTTTTTATAGTTTACCCATGTTCAATTTCCTCTCAGTGACAGATCTATACTACAAAGTATAAAGGCTTTGTGCCAACATTTCTTGCCCTCCTTTGGTCTTCAGGTATTTTAGTTACTCTTCTAGTTTAGTATCTGTCACTTTGCCTTATGCAAACTGTCTACCTGAAACCCACCTTTTTGTTTCCCTGTACTCTTTCGTTTGTATCCTCTTCTATTCTCTTTCGCTATCTCATTTTTTCTTCAACTGAGAAGTTTAAAGGTGTCAGAAAAAGTTGCCTACTTTCTCCCATTCTTCTATGCCAACAGACTAAGCACCAACTAATACAGACTTGATGTCTTCACATCTTACAGTCTTGATTGCTTCATTTTATGCCATACTGCAGAAAAGAAAAATTGTTTTACAACTGTATTTGTGCTAAGGATTTTAATCTTGACTGGCTAGCCTGAGAGTTCTGCTCATCTCTAAAAACAGTTTTGCAGCACTTTCTCATTGAGCAACCATTGTGCTGCGCTGTCAGTTCTACTTCTCAACAGTCCCTGACAGTTCTTTCTTCAGGGAAAATGGGATAAGGTTTCTTCATTTTCTGGAAAATGTTCTACACCTCTGAATATTTGGATCCCTTTTTAGACTTGCTCTCAAAATGAATGTCAGGAACAGAGCCTGGCTCTTGCTTCAAGCTTGCCACACTAAGGTTGCGGTAAATAACTATTGTCTGAGAAAACACCTCAGACACTTGGTATCTCAAAAAAATTTGTAATAATCTGGGAAGTGTCTGACACACAGGGAAGCCCACCACAAAACCCAGTAGAGTGCTGCCTGAAAGAGGGAAGTTATTCTTGAATTTCACTTGTTCTGCATAGGTTCTTCTAGTAACAGTGCAACAGCCTAGCAAATAATTCTTCTATACCTGTATGTACGAAACCCACACTACATTGTTCAGTGGTTTATCACTATAATCCATGCAGAATTATAGAGGCACAACTGCAGGAGAATATATCAGTCCTTGCTGGTAGCCTAGTACCACCCTGCAAAACATTTGTCAGGCTTTCATTAATCACTCCTGTGCAAATTGTAAGAAGTAACATTTTCTTGATAGATTTTATCTCATCTTTCTCCATTTTACTTTAATATTAATATGGATCTGGACTGTTTCTATAGCAAGTAGTATTAGAGATGTTAATCATGGCTATTCATCCAGAGGTTATGGTAGATAATCAGAAAAATGCTGATGAAGCATCTTCTGATACTACTTGAACTTTTGTTCAGTAGATTTTATTACTCCTATTCATAGCAGTTACCAAATAAATTACGTTCATGGTTTTAAGGGTGTACTGATGCTGGTCATTAATCCATGCTTATTGTAGGAACTTGTAAAATATCTTCTTGATAAAGTGACCACAGAGAAGGAGTGAATAGTTTTTGGGTTTGGTGAAGTGTTGATCAAACAAACTATTGATTTTTTTTGCAGCAATTTTTTGTGAAATACAAATTGACAGTGTGAAAAGTTCAGCATATATATCTTTGGGAATAATAAAGCTATTCTACATTACTATTAATGATCTGACGAGAAAAATAAATCTTCTTAACAGTCATATTTGGGAAATGTAGTTCAAAAGAACAGAAGCCGGGGAGAAGTGAAATGAATCATAGGTATGCGTAAACATTTTTAATAGGACATTTTTTCTTGTCTTCTAAAACAAAAAGCTGAAATCAATTTTGTCAACATCTCATTATTTGGAAGAATCCTGATGTGTTAAGAAGAGCAGCCGTAATGCTATTTTTTCTGCAACTCCCAGGAACTGGGATGGGAACTTAAGTTAGCATGTCTTTATATCAACATATATTATCATTCTTTTCTGGTTCTGAATTTGTTCTTTTTCCCCAAAAAATCTCCACTACTTCTGTTGTTTAGGTATCTTTAGGTACCTTTTTCTGCAAACTCATATGAGACTCAAACTCCATCTGCTATGATGTCCTCAACCTTTCTCACAGGAAGGAAGACTCTGACCAACATGTAAAAGAATGGGAAGTAAGATGGACATAAAAGGAATTATTTTAAAAATATTTTGGATTCAGTATTAGATTTGATAAAAGAAGAAAACCCTCTTCTTTCCATATCTTTCAAGGAAAAACTCAGGGCCAGAATTCTGGAAACTTTTGCCTATTCATCACAATCCAGAAAGCTGTTATTCATGAAGGAGTAAAGCCTTTTCCCAAAGCTTGTTCTGCTGTTGGCTTGCTCCTGTCTGCCTACAGTTAAAACAACAGTAAAATGAAAATAAATATGTTCCTTCTTGGTTGCAGAAAGATATATTTACACTTTTTTGCCTAGTGCTTTCTTCCTGAATGAATTCAATGCTTCCATTACTGCAAGCCTTGATTCAGTTATGGTAAAGTAATGATGGGAATACCAGACTCCTCCTTCCTCCTTTTATCTCATGCTGCAGACTCAGGGAAACACCATGCGTGCTAAAAATCGGAAGGCTCCTTTTCATTCTACTTTGATATAATAAAAAGGAAGATTTTTAATGAAAATTTCAGCATTAAATCATATCTCCTTCCAGTGATGGGCATGGTTAAGTTCTTACTCTTAGTGAAGCAAATTTACTTTAGGAAGTACTTTGGAAAGTTGCCTTATAAATCTGTTAAACACCTTATTGTGTTGACACATTTAATACTCTGAAAGTATAGTAGCAATTGTTCAGATCTACATTTTTCCATAAAATTAAAAAAAATTTAGATATTTTGAGGATGTACACATATATTGAAATCTTAACGCAATTCAACAAATATTTACTTTTGAAAAGCTTTCCACACCTGTTTTTCAGTGCTATTTCCTGACAAGGAACAAATAATTTTTTTTTTTTCTGGTTTATTAACCATAAAAATAAATAGATGGACAGAAAATTTCAGTAGCATGTACTTTCATTCTTGTAAATATTGCAGAAAACCTACTGTAGAAAATCACTTGACAAAAAGTTGTAAATTAAGAATAAAAGTATTGTGGTGCAGCTCTACCAACTTCTCCATCTAGCACGGCCTTGTGTTCAGCTAGCCTGTGTTCAGAGACAGGTATTTTTCAGACTATCTGGGTGGCTTTGCCCTGTGGTCTTAGCATGGTGGGCAAACACCACATATCTGTGTTTCCGTAAGCTGTTCTTTCTTCTGAAAATCAGGTGTGTATCTGGAGCCCTTTCGGTGTATCACAGAACCACAGAATGGGTCAGTTTGGAAGGCACCACAGGGCGTCATCAGGTCCAGCCCCCCTGCTCAAGCAGGGTCATCCCAGAGCACAGGGCACAGGATTGTGTCCAGATGGTTCTCTAACATCTCTGGTGAGGGAGACTCCACAGCCTCTCTGGGCACCCTGTTCCAGGGCTTAGACAATCCCACAGTAAAGAAGTTCTTCCTCACATTCAAATGAAACTTCCCGTGCATCAGTTTCTGCCCATTGCCTCTATTCCTATTGCTTGGCACCACTGACAAGAGCCTGGCTCCTTCTTCTTGTCACCCTCCCTTCCAGATACTTACAGACATTGATAATATCCCTCCTCTTGTCTTCTCTTCCTGAGCTTTCTCAGCCTTTGCTTTTATAAATGTTCCTGTCCCTAAAACACCTGGGCTGCTCTCCGCCCAGCCCGCTCCAGCAGCTCCATCTCTCTCTTGTCTTGAGGAGCCCAGAACCACATACATGTCTCCAGATGTGCCTTACAAGGGCTGAGTAGAGGGAAAGATCACATCCCTCACCTTGCTGGAGATGCTCTTCCTAATGCACCCCAGATCTGCAGTGTACCATTGCAGTACTGTCATTACAGGTATGTGTGTTTTAATGTAGGAAGAAAACAAGATTTTCATGTCGAGAATTGTATTCCCTATGATAGTTTTAACTCCTGAGTAAAGAAATATTTACCTGCTGGTTGAATAAATGAATAATTCAAGACAGCTTATAAAATGACCCTTTTCTACAACAGGTGTTTTTTAAAAATCTCACTAGCCTGATCCTTTGTAAACATGATTCAAAAGTATTAAATTGGTTAAAAAAGATACTGATTTCAAGCCAGATTTCAAAAACTGTAAATACATACAGAAAAAAAAAGTATAAAAAAATTTATTCTAAGAACTCAGTCAAGTCCTCTCACTCTGCTTCATCTGAACTCATTCAAGTCCTTTCACTCTGCTTCATATGCAGACTCCTTAAAAAAGCTGCAGTGTTTTAATGAAAAATTGACTGTTTAAAGACTGAAAAATAAATGAAAACCCTAGCTAGAAATGGAAAAGAGAAAGCAATGAGATACTCGAAAATTAAATACAAACAAACAAGCCAACAAACAAAAAGTTTTTCTTCAGCATGACCTGCCAATATTTTTATGCTTTTCAACTTAATCTATTGGTGTCTCTGAATATCTGTCAAAATAGCAGACTGTAAGGAAATAACTCCCTTTCCTTAGTAATTGGTCTGACAAATCATGGGCATTGATACAGATACTGACAGAGCCACACCTAAAGTTTTATAAAGACATCCCAATTCTCTGGTCAGACATTTTTCAAGCATTAGACTGGTTTGAAACCGTGTTATTACCACATGGAGATCTTACCTTTAATGGATCACATAACAGCTGGAGCTTTATAGAAGACATGCATAATGTGGATTGAGCAACTTGAATTACTGATATAATTATGAATATCTTATGATGTGTAATTATCTGCATAAAGAGCCCGTATAATACAATAACTCTGTCCAAGGGGCTCCAGCTTGTCTTTAATGTGACAATAATGTTTAGTACTTTACTTTTATGAAGCTCTTTCTAAACACTAACTAATTGATCCTTACAACACTCTTGTGAAGTGCATGTGTGAGCCTTGAGCTTAATTTGTAAGACCTGTAGAGTTCAGCATAAGTCACAGTTTCCCTGGACCGCAGTGGGAGGGGATGGGAAGTTTTGTAGGACTGATCCTATAGAACAGCTGAGGTAGATCTGGTGAATTTAAAATGCTTGCCTTCAAGTTCGGTACTTGAACAAACAAGTGTAGCCTCAATAGCTGGTATTGCTTAAATAAATATTCCGGCCTCAAACACACGTAAGTTTAGCATTAAGGGAGAGACGAAAAATCAGATTTGTACAAGACAAATGAGGGGAATACAGGGGAAATAGAAAATCCTGAAAACCTCAGCCAACGGCAAATGTCATTACAGTAATTTTGACAAAAGTTATTGCAATAGAGACTATCGTCAGAGGTTTGTCATTTTTACATCAGGATGCAACAAGGAAAAGCCAATACAAGCTAGATTCCTTGTTTTTGACAAGTGGTGCAAAAGGTAGGGGGTCTTTCCATGGCACATGACATCTCCTGAGATGCTAAGTAGCCTGCTAGAGTTCGGGTGAAATGGTTCCAGGTCACACTTTACATGGCTGCTTGTCTAGGAAAAGGCTGCTCTCCCAGCCAGCTTCTATCCTCCAAGTGGTAGGTAAAGAATAGCAAGCACTTTTGGAAGTCATTTGGGAATAGTTCATGATTTGCTGTTTAGACTAAGAAATAATTTTTACTTTCTTACCTAGCTGGTATAATAATATATGTTGGGGAGCAAAGAAGGAGGGTTATGGGGTTAGGTAGCTTTTTTTTCCCCTTCCAATCAGGTCTGAGTTAGGAAGAGGAAGGATAGGGTACAAGCACCTCACTCCTGTAAAGAAAGCAGCTCAGCTCTATGAAAAAGGAAAATATATCTTAATAACATTCAGAAAACCTAAAAAATTCTGTATCCTCTCATTTCACTCTTATAAGCAGTATTTTAGAGAAGACACGAACAGAGCTCCTGCAGAGAAATGGGAACCAACTAAAGAAACAATTGAATATTGACAGAACCCTAATTCATGTGAAAATAATTAGTGAAAGATGACATATGGCTTGGTTATTGTTGGAAGTTCCAACCCACCTGCCATGGACAGGGGCACTTTCCACTAGACCGGATTGCCTAGAGCTCAATTCAGCCTGGCTTTAAAATGCTTCCAAGGATGGGACATCCACAACTTCTCTGGGTAACCTGTTCCAGCATCTCACCACATGCACAGTAAAGAATTTTTTCCTGACATCTGGTCTAAACCTACTGTCTCTCAGTTTGAAACCATTCCCCCTTTGCTCTGTCACTACATGCTCTTGTAAAGTCCCCCTCCATCTTTCTTGTAGGCTCTCTTCAGTTACTGGAAGGCCACAAGTAGGTCAGCATGAAGCCTTCTCTTTTCCAGGCTGAACAATCCCACTTCTCTCAGCCTTTCCTCACAAGAGAGGTGCTCCATCCCCCTAATCATCTTTGTGGCCCTCCTCTAACAGGTCCATGTCCTTCCTGTGCTGGGGTCCCCAAGCTGGATGCAGCACTGCAGGTGGGGGTCTCACCAGAGCAGAGCAGAGCAGAGGGGCAGAATCCCCTCCCTGGCCCTGCTGCCCACAGTGCTCTGCATGCAGCCCAGGACACGTTTGGCTTTCTGGGCTCTGAGTGCACATGGCTGGGTCATGTCCAGCCTCTCCTCCACCAGCACCCCCAAATCCTTCTCAAAGGGCTTCACTGGATCTGTTCATGCCCCAGACTGTGTTAAGACCGGGAGTTGTCCTGATGGAAGTGCAGCACCTCACACTTGGTTTTGTTAAATCTCATGAGATCCCCATGGGACCACTACATCTGATATTTGCTTTAACTTAGAACAAATCTTGTACTAATGGGTTTTCTGTTTCAGGAGGGAAAATAACCTGACTGAGCCAACCTAAATTTAAAGGTAACTATCAATAATAGTTTTCCAATAGTAAAAATGAAACATTCAATATCTACACATTAAAGTATTTTCATATTTTAATAATAACTTTAAAGTTTCTAATATTCTACTGTACTATCATTATACTAGGCACACATATTATGTCCTTTTATAATTAGAGACAAAAATAAATAATTGAAATAATGATTCAATACTCAGCTATGTCTTTGTATATGTTTAGCATGTGGCTCCTTGAAATTATTATTTCTCCAACTACTTTATAGCTCCACTTGGGAATATAATGCAAGTTATTCTATCATAATGGAATATTCTTCAGTGTAAAAGGTGAGTGTATATCGGGTCACATTGCACAATGAGATACCTGAAGGCTAATAATCCAAAACATTATTTTCAAAAGTATTTACATTGCACGTTAATACCTCTGCTGTTGTCTGTATTCTCTGTTTGGTATACAAAATGATTAGCTTTATTGTAAATAATACTGCAAACAATTTTTAGACAACGGAATGTAAATCCAGGTAAATTAACATTCCTTCTGGGAGATGATAGATAATTTATGGCATGAATTTTGTGAAATTTAAGTAATTTGAACTAGCTACAGACAGTCTGTTTTTAGGAACAGAGGAACCTCAGAGTGTTTTCTCTCTAATTATTTTGTCTGCTTGTCTCATTTTTGTTCCCTACTCAGTTTGTGATAAAATGTTGCCATGGGAGAGAAAAAAATGATCATCATTTTCAATTACCTTTTGTGTTTATAAAACTTTGGTGAAACAGGAAAAAAGAATAAAGAAAACTCATTTGTAGAAAATGGTATGAACCAATAGATGTGACTTCACATTACAAATATTTCTCAGAAAACTTTGGGTATTCATAATTTTTATTTGAGAAAAAAAAAAGTAGTTTGAAAGTTTCCGTTCTCTGTCTCCCACTAGGTAAGAACATAGCAGGTAAGTATTTTTGCTAACATAAAAGCAGTTCACAGAATCACAGAATCGCAGAATCACTAGGTTAGAAGAGACCTTCAAGATCACCAAGTCCAACCCATGCCCTAACCTCAACTAAACCATGGCACCAAGTGCCACATCCAATCTCTTTTTGAACATATCCAGGGATGGTGACTCCACCACCTCCCCGGGCAGACCATTCCAGTACCTTACCACTCTTCCTGTAAAAGACTTTCTCCTAATATCCAACCTATATTTTCCTCGCCACAGCTTAAGACTGTGTCCTCTCGTTCTATCAGTTGCTGTCCAGAGAAAGAGACCAACCCCCACCTGACTACAACCACCTTTCAGGAAGTTGTAGAGAGTGATGAGGTCACCTCTGAGTCTCCTTTTCTCCAGGCTAAACAACCCCAGCTCCCTCAGCCATTCCTCACAGGGCTTGTGCTCCAAGCCCCTCACCAGCCTTGCTGCCCTCCTCTGGACACGCTCAAGCATCTCAACATCCTTCCTGAACTGAGGGGCCCAGAACTGGACACAGCACTCAAGGTGCGGCCTCACCAGTGCCGAGTACAGGGGAAGAATGACTTCCCTGGTCCTGCTGGCCACACCATTCCTGATACAGGCCAGGATGCCATTGGCCTTCTTGGCTGCCAGGGCACACTGCTGGCTCACGTTCAGTCGGCTCTTGACCAGTACCCCCAGGTCCCTTTCTGCCTGGGCACTGTCCAGCCACTCTGTCCCCAGCTTATAGCGTTGCAGGGGGTTATTGTGACCAAAATGCAGGACCTGGCACTTGGACTTGTTGAACTTCATCTTATTGGGCTCTGCCCATCCATCCAACCGTTCCAGGTCCAGTTGAAGAGGCTATATAATGCTTTTGATGTATCTTGGAATTGGGAATGAAAATGCTTTGGTTTTTTGAGCTTAGGTGTGTACAAGAGTCCACCAAAACTCTGTCAATCTACCGACTCCATGATGAGAAACGAATTGCTTTAGTTTTGGGGAGTCAGAGCTTACTTACCCTGGGGAAAACATACACTCACTTGCATCCAGCATTTAACTTGGATGTTTTAAACAGGTCCCATTACCTCCAGGGACTGGGGCAGTCTGAGCTGAGAGGGCAGGAAAGGGGTGCTCTGCATTTCTGGCCCTGTGATGGTGCAGGTGCAGGCGATGCTCCAGCTCTCAGCGAGATCTTTGGTATTTCTCTTTTGAATTTCAGTTCCTGACTGAATCAAAATTAGATGAACAACTTAAAAGCACACTTACCAATACAAAAAAAAGGGTGGGATCCTTTGTAAAACTGTTGCAAGAGACATGTACAATACAAATTCATTATAACATTTAACTGAAACTACAGAAGGATGAATAACGCTACAAATTTAATCGAAGATAACCAAATGAGAAACATCAGACCCAAAACAATTACTGTTGACATAAAGATGTCCCATTTATAACTGTACACAACACTCAACAAAACTTGTTGGTCTTCATACATGACTTAGAAGGTAAAAGGTATTAATAAGGAAACCTATTGTTTATGAAAATCTGCAGTATTCCAGATTGCTCCATAATACATGAGAATGAATGAAAACTTTCTTTTATTTCAACAAATAATCCTGAAGAGAGCAGCATTCATACAAAGCAGAGCTATTTTTGAAGCGCAAATTTCCCTAACCAGGGAAAAAGAAGATGTAATTTTTTCTCTATTTAGAAGGTGTAAAGTGATGAAAAGAGGGGGACAAAGATGCTCTAACTACTGTGCATGTCTATTATATTTTTGTAATATTTTCTCACATTTCACAGTGTGTTCTTGAAGGTTTTAATTTGAAAGTACTGTAACATAAAAAAAAATTACCATCTTTGAACAGAAAAAGGAAATTCTAAAAGAAGAAATACTGTCCTAAAGTAGCTTGCATTCACTTGTCGGGTTGAAACACTTTATAAAGATCTTGACTGATCTTTACCAGAATACAAATGTCAAAATTTGAGGATAATAGTCAAAATGTTCTGGGCAAAGAATTAGGACATAAAACTACAGGTACTGGCTACCCTGAGGGAGAGAAATTGCTCTGAGTGTTTTGATGGTTTTGGTTTTAAGCTTCAGTACCAGAAGAGTTTCAAGAGAAAGGGAGGAGAAGACAGTGCCCTGCAACACTGGCTTGCTTTTCATTAAAGGAGGATAAGGGCATATTCTGATTAGCACGAGAAATAATTAAAGGAATTCTGTATTCTCAGAGGTCACAAGATCAGACTTTGATATGATCCCAAATGCAATCATAGACCTAACCATTAGACATCTTATTTAAGGAAAATACATGAATACTATAGCTGGTGATGCAATCATATGGATTACACTCTAAATTATTTTCATTGTCTTCCTTGAAGTTTCATGGCTTTCATACATTTTTTACAAAAAGGAGAAAAAAAAGACCTTAGCATAGTCAACAGCTAATTTAATGTTGCTTTTGAAGACCTTAGCTTTCTAAAGCCTTATTATGAATCACAGTGAAGGAAAAAATTCAACCTGTATGGGGGGGGGTTATTTTAATTGAATTTTCTTTTCCATTGACCCTTTCTCTTTCTAGACTTCAGGGGTTTCACCATGAAAGAAATTTCAATTAATATCTAAGCACGAGAACTCTTAATTATATTGGAGGAGCTCTTAATTATGTCATTTCCAATAATGGTGGAACTTCTTTTTGTCTGAGACTAATCAAAGGTAAAAGAAGTCAGAGTGCACTTCAACATTCAATTGGAATATTTTTGTGCTCTGATGGTCTCACACCAAGCAAATAGTACTTGAAGAATTAATGGCCTTCCTTGACACAATTTTAAGGCCTGAAAATTTCTTTTATGCCAGGTGGATGTTTATTATGTCTACTTCTTAATCTTTAATCGTACCTGCTGTGTTCCTGTACAAACTCAGAAGGGATGAGGAGACGTAAATATTAACCATGATCAACCACTCAAATTGCCCAGTGCTTCCCCCAAAAAGCAGCCACCAAAAAGAAATGTTTCTCCAGATTGTTTACATCTTAACCTTGCTTTGGTCAGGTTTTTTGATTGAGAAAATCAGGACGAAACACTCACCCCCTGTAAAACTACCAGCAAAATTACTACTAATTTTCTTTGAGGCAAAGATATATGGTAACTAGCTTTCCTGTATAAACACAGGGGATATTCACACAAAAAATGTGAGATATCAAGTATAAAAGGTGTTTTAAAGAAATTTAATTTTCCCTATAATATTGTAATTTTTCTCTTAGGGGCATGCTTATATTGCCTTCCAACATGCTGTTTGATCTTCATAAGTTTTATTATTTAAGAGTGTAAATCAGTTTTTATACGTTTCAATAAATCTTGTTCTTATTTCAATTAATAAAAGAATATATGTAAATTAAATAAATCTGTGGTTCAAGCATAGCACATATAAGATCTTACAGGGTTCTACAACATCCTGCTTTTTTTACACAGAGAAAATATCACAGCCTCCTTTGAGACAGGGACGGACATAGTAGATTCACAAACTTTAAAGCTCCTAATAAAACTAAGAATTGACCCAGGGACTCCAGAATTCCTGAAGCATCCATAGCCTTGTCCAAATCCTTTTAATATGGTTTTTCTCACAAAAAAAATGCTGTTATCAATTCTGTTCTCAGGTGTCTATCCTTCTGTAACTGTGTGGCTATCTGCAAATTCAATACTTTTTCTGGAAAAGGTGGATGAACTAGGCTAAATTAATGTATTTTTCTTTCTGAATGAAAATGTAATGATAAATTTTTGAAAATGTGTGTATTTCTGGATGCAGTCTCTTTCCATTTGCCATACCAGCACTTTTTTGTTTTTATGTCAAAGTTACATTTCTGGGCAAACACTTTACTGGTGTTTTGATTAACCTTTCAAATAATTCACAACTCAAAAAAATGTTAGTTTTTACAAAACCAGATTGCGTTCTAACTGTAGGACTGTATCATAAACAAATTTTGCACCTTGTTAAAAAACACATAAATGGTACTTGGGCCTAGGTAGCTTCTTTTTGCCACCCTGGAAGGATTTTCTCCTTGCAGGAAGGGAATTGGCTTGGCCACTGAGGAGTCCTAAACTAACAGCAAAATAATTGTTTAGTGTTGGAAAAGAAGAACCTTGCAAGCTGTGATGTTTAGAAATAATCTACAGGTTATATATAGTCTTCAGGATACAGTGGTCATCGAGGGTATATGTCTTACTCTTTCTGCATATTTGGGCTGAACAAAATTAAATCTCCCCTATAAAGTGGAAACACTGTTGCTCCCATGAGGATATGGGATTAACATATTCTTATCACTCAACCTACAACAATATTCCCTAAACAGGCTGTTTAATTGGTTGGGGGAAAAACTATCTTCTCCTCTTCCTATAATACTTAGAATCATAGGATTATGATTTAGACAAATTGTCTATAACTGATTTCTGCATTTTTTTTTACCTAAATTAGGAGTGTCAGAAAAAATGCCTCTGGTAATTTTTGTAACTTACAAAGTCTCAGACATGAAGCCACGGATTTAATTTAGATGTGCAACAGAACAGAGTTCTAGAAAAAAAGGAGATTTTTCTTGAGATCTGCAGTTAGTTTTTGCTAAAATATTAAGTTATTTAAACTAAATTCAACACCAGAAGAAGTTAAATTATTTTTCACATTATGTGGTGGTGCCAGGCTTGACTATTTGATATAGCTTTTTCACAGCTGATTCCAAATATCCATGAAATACAGGATGCTTATTAAAGCTAGGCTTGAGTGGTGATCTCGATCAGTACTGCTGGAACTGGACAAAGGGATAAAAGAAAAAATTGTGTAAAAGGGAAGAAAAGTGTTCTCAAAATCGAATAAGAGCAGTACAAGTGGGACGAAAGAAGGCGAAAATATCCTACAGGAAAAATTGGATGTCTTGTAGGCAAGAATTATACAAATAGAGTATCACAATTAAAAGGTCATATATCCAATGAGTGTTATGAATTTCTGCAATAAAGTCATGGCTAGCCAGCAGAAAATGTCAAAGGAACATTAAAAGATGACTGTAACTGATTTGTCAGTGGGACTATCACCTATTGCTATACACGGGCTGTGAAAAAGGCAGATAGGGATATTTCTCCTCATTCTGCCTATGTAGCACACCACATAATGGGAACCAACCTAAAAAGTGTTGGAAGCAGCTTATTGAGAAAATCCTATGAAAAGCTGATCATGACAATTAAAAAAAGACAGGACTCTTAAGGAACTGCTGTTAAAAAGAGCTAGAATGGTGCTCTGCGGCATGGAGAGACAAAACTAAAAAGGCCCAGTTGGCTAATCTTGGTAAAATTGAGGCTGAGTGAGTGTATCAGCATTCTCTTCAATCAACATATCAGGAACCAAATTTAGAAACGTTTAACAAAAAAATATTGGCAACAGAAAGCAAGAACAAAAGAGGACTGCATGACATAGCCTTTGTAAGTTATAATGTTTCCTCCCACATCAAAGATCTATGATTTTTTCTGATTTATTCACATAGAAAATTCTAACTTTCAGTGCAATGACCAGCTTGTTCTACGGTAACACACAGTTATGGATTAGAAAATTCATGTATCTCACCAGGAATTGACACAACCCTCAAAAGATCAGAGATAAGCAATTTTATCCTGTTACCTACTCACTCTATGTTTCAAATCAGAGAGAGCAGATGACCCAGCTAAATATGGAAAATTTAAATACCGAGTAAACATCCTAATAAATTGCCTGCCAGCAACCATTTAAAAAATTATTGCACTTGGAAACACTGAAATCACCTAAGTTGTCAAGAAAGCAAAATTCATTTATAAATGATTTATCAAATCTTAATCTATCACATCTATTATAGATATTAAATAATTTTTCTTGTTTGTGCATATTCATATATTATACAGACTTTTAGCTGATGGAATTCCATCATTTCAAAGAGATGGGAATTACCAAAAATCCACATTAGAGTAACACTAATGGAGAAAAAAATAAGACTTTTTAAGACCAGCAGTAAATGCATTCCTAAAGGAACCGATGGGCAGAAAGCCTAGTATTTCGCATTCCTGTAGTAAACACTGTAATGAGGTCCCAGTTCAGGACAAATATTTATAGAACTGCCTTACACACTTGCTAATCCCTTCCCCCACAGCAGTCACAGCACAGCTCTTCATGTATAATGGATCGCTTTGCAAATGCAGATGAAATTCTTATGTCTGCGTGTGAGAGACAATAGCTTTCAGAAGACTGTTAAATGATAGACGAGACCTGAAACCATCATGAATAAAATAAAAATTATTAATGTATTCAGTACGTTTGAATGTTTATTTTGGTGTCATTTTTTATCAGACAAAAATATTACAACCCTCTTTCCCAAAAAATATCTTGAGTAGAGAATACACTACCATGCCTTTCTTTACTTACAAAGATCTCCATGCAAAATAAGGTGTTTAATAGAAAACAAAAAACCTGGTTTTGTCTAAAAGCTTTTTAACTACTCTGGCTTGTACCTGAGTGGCTGCCTTTATTTCTTTGCTGTCAATGCATTTTTAATGTTTTTAAATTGCCTTGTTCTTACTGACTTAGGCTGAAATTCTGCTGGCACCATCTGTGAAAGTTTGCCAAATAGTGGTTAATTTGCCACTGCTGATTTCCCAGTGGAAGAGACAGGTTTTCCCACAGTAACTTTATGCATGTGAAAGCAAGAGGGCAGGAAAATCAGGGAAGTGGGCAATTCAACAAAGCGAACTAAGTGGAATAAAATGAAGAAACAGATATTTTTGATGTAGGTGCAATAATATTCTGCCAAGAAAGAAGAGACACTTCCATCTCCACAGTCTGTTCCTACTCCATTTGAATAGAGATAGATGAGAAGAAGGATGAGAGCAATAACTCTCTGTATCATATCTGTGGCAATTCCTGTTATTAGCCATGCACAGTCACAAAATGGCTGATTGTAATTGATTCTAAATCTTTGTAATAACATTTTTTAAAATTGGAGATAATTCTCCAATCTTCCTCTAAGGTTTGATGCCAGAAAATTATTTCTTAGGGCTTAGGGATGTAAGGGGACAGAGATCTAGTTAAATCCCATTTGCCACAAGTTATTAAATTTCATCCATATAGCCAGTAGGAAGCCTAAATATTTTAGACTAAGTTCCTGAAACTGAGCTGTGAATCAGAACCAGGGTATGCGACTTGAAGATCCACTCCCAGCAGGGAACTGATCAGGCAAGATGCACACAACTGAACAGGAAAAGAAAATCATCCCACACTGAAACAGGATATTTCATGGTAAAAAAAAAAAGGCAAATAATAGGAGTCCAAGTACGCAAATAACTTTAGTTGAGGAGGTAAGGAAAGAGTCCTTTCTCCTTCCTTACTTCATAAAGACTCATATTCTACAACATCAGAATTTTCTCTGAAACTCCTGATGATGTATAGCTTCTTTCAGCCCCCATTGATTCCTGTAAATTCTGTGTGCATTTAAGAATTCAAAGTGGGTCTGGTGGGTTGACCCAGCTATCAGCCAGGCACCAATACAGCCACTCACAAAATCACAGACTGGCTGAGGATAGAGAAGACCTATGGAGGAAATCTGGTACAAATACTCTGCTCAAGCAGGGCCACCTACAGCCAGTTTCCCAGGATGGCTCTTGAAATCTCTAAGAAGGGAGTCCCTGGAACCTCGCAGGGCAAACTGTGCTAGTGCTCAGTCACCCCCACAAATAAAAAGTGTTTACTGATGTTTAGAGGGAACTTCCTGTGTTTTAGTTTGTGTCCATTGCAGCTTGTCCACAGTGCTTGGGCACCACTCAAAAGAGCCCGGCTCCCTCTTCTTTACACTTTTCGTTCAGGTACTTACATACACTGCTAAGATTCCTCACTGAACCTTGCCTTCTCCAGGCTGAATAGTCCCAGCTCTTTCAGCTTTTCCTTGTATGAGAGATGCTCCAGTCTCTTAGCCAGCTCAGTGGCCACCTTTGCTGGGCTATCTGTAGTATCACCGGGTCTCTGAGAACTCTGTAGCCCAAAACTCAGTGAGAGCACACTCATCCCCAATTGCTCTGGAATGGGGAGAAAAGAGAAAGAAGGCAAGAAAACTCATGCATCAAGAAAAAGTGAAGCAAAAGATGTACACTTGAGCAAGGAATTAAACAAAAAAGACACTTTTCACTACTTCCTATTAACAGGCAGTTGTCCAGCTATATCCAGGAAAGGAAGAACTCAGTATTTCCAGGTAACAATGGTCACCTGGAAAGAAACCATAACCACACATGTACCCCACTCCTGTCCCTTCCTTGAGCTTTTATTGTCAGGAATGACATCATATGAAATGATGGGATGGGATGGGATGGGATGGGATGGTGTAGGATAGCCCTTTGGTCACTTTGTGTCCTGGTTTTGTCCCTTCTAGTCTTTCCCACTCCCAGCCTACTCACATGGAGTGCAGAGTGGGAGAAAGATAAGACCTCGATGCTGGAGGAGCACAGTTCAGGAACAGCCAAAGCTCTTAACTGGTGTGTTTTTGGCACTGTTTTACCCAGAAAGCCAAAACGCAGCAGCATACGGCCTTCTCTTAAGGACATTAACATCACCCAGCCAGACCCAGCACCAGTTATAAAAGGAGAGACTTTTTACATGCACGTTCTTGAAACAAAAGCATGAAATGAGTCAAGATAAACAAGAGAAGGGGGAATATAATATGTTTATAACATAAATAATCCTGAATGTTCATTTTTCCTTAATAGAAATCTGAATTCTGTGGGATTGAGAACGTTGTGGAATCAGACCTGATTGCAACATGGAAAAAGACATAAACATCCACAAATGACTTAGTAGATCCTGAGAAAACTTCCAAAAAGGAATCCTTCCTCAGAAGTCCTGCCTTTCATTCTCACCCTCACTTACCTATCTGATCTCAAAATCAAACGACCTTATTAAAGTGCTCGCCTACACGAAACTATTCTCCTGGTATTTATGCTTGATTAGATATGACTGGGTAAGCTCACAAATAAAAAAGCTAGGTTCATGTTTACCTATTGCTGCTGGAAGCCTAAAAGCTCCTGACACAAACACAGCCTCTAGAATTAGGCAATGCAGTAGCAATCATATGGAAATTTTGCAAACTGAGCAACCAATTTTGTCTTTTTCACCCAAATTCTGATAGCTAAGCCCGTCAAAGTGTCATCAATAAACAGATGCAGACTGAATCATCAACCCCATACTGATGCCACTGCATTTCCTTTTACTTTTTTTTCTCCTTTTTCATTCTTCTGAAGTCCTTTCTTCTTAAGCTCAAAAGTGATTCTTTTACAGAGTACTGTGACATGGCACTCCTAACAAGTGCACTTGTGATCCTTACCTAAAAGGTGCATTTCTGATTGCACTTTACAATGAACAGCTGGTTTAATGTCACAATTTTTGTAAGAATGATTCAACAGCACACATTAAGACAGGTCTTTAAACTAAACTGAATGAATGTGAGGTTCAGAAATTTAGAACCTATTACAGCCTCTCCATATCAAAATCTGGTGCTTGGTCATTAAACGAAATATTTTACAGAGTCTGACAAGATTGATGGAATAATCTATTATGAGCTGTGTATCATCTCATTTGTGATAGACCTATTTCCCACACCAGAAAAGCCTGGCTTGCAGACTATGGAAGTCTTGATTCAGGAAACCTGAATGGAGAAGTGTCAAATATGAATTTCTGTGTTATGATTAATGAAAGAAAACCAGGTTGAATAAAATTAACTATCAGTTTTAATGACATAAATATTAGACCATTACAAATATAAAAGCTTGCATTTTATGAAAGAGACTTTCACTGTTATATGTGGAACTGTAAAAAAATTAGTGATGCTATAACTGAAGGCTATACCATAGAGCAGACAAAAGAGGCCAAATTATATTGATTTAAATTCTGGAGTTCCTATATTTTAATAACTCTATTTTCAAAACTCATTTATATGTATTGTATATTCATATGTATTTAGGTGTAAAGTATTTTATTTTTCCATACCTTTTAATTGTCTATAACAGCACCAACTTTATAGCTACAATAATGATCACTTTGGGGACTGTCGTACATCCAAAACTATTAAATCATGGAAGCTACAATAACATTAATAAAACACATGTAATTGACATTTGTATATATCCTTTGTCTTATCTCGTTTATATATTTTGTGGGTATGTTTATTTGAAATGTCTTAATCTTTTGAAAACCACATCAATTCAAACCATTTTCTGCAGCTTGCTTTCCTTTTCCTGATTGTTATAAAGCATTAAGTTAAACTTTTATCTCTAATATTAGCCATGAACTAAAAATATTTCTTACAACAAGTGGCAAGTTGTAAAAGTCAGAACTTCATTAGATGAAAAATATCAGCACCAAAGAGGCAACAATTGTGCAGTCAGTAATTCATAAGGCTATTGTCAAATATGTATGAGGTAATGTAAGAATAACAGTGGAGGGAGACATTAGAAATTAAAGCAAAGTACTAGATTCCTCAAGTGAAGAATAAATTTTTCAGTTTCTGCTCAGTGTATCACTGTTCTTTAGCTAAAAACTTTTAAAGAAACTTCCTCGCAGCAAATAACTTCCACTGTTAAAAGCTCGCTCTGATGCTGGAGATTTGGGTGAAGTAAATGCTCCTCTGACTTAGTACAAAGACAAAAGACACTTGAGTCAAACCTCTCTCTTTAATAATTCAGAAGTGTTCTCTTTTCTTTAGAAACAGCTTTTTTTTTTTTTTTTAATTCATCTTACAGGTAATGTAAAGGCTGTTTCTCTAAATATTGCAGCTTCCTATGGAAGATTATTTAACTCCTTTCCTGTTACTTCTGTGAAATACTCATAAAAAACCATTGTTACGTGTAGAATGAAACACTATATGTTTCCCATAAAAATTTATTTATTTAAGGGGAATTCAGAATGATACTTATTGAGACTATTACAAGTGGATTTGATTTATTCTGTTTTGATTGGAATCCACATCAATTCTTTCATATAGGTCCAATAAATACTACTGTCTGGAAGCTCTGACACAGTGTAAGGGAGAATAATGAATCACATGTGGGAGCATGAGATAATTGCTCATAAAGTGAGATTTGCCTGCTTATGGAATGAAAATAAAAGGTGTGAGATTGAGTATCTATCTTTCTGTCCAGACCTATCAAGCTCTCAAATAATCAAATTCATATTTAATTGGCAATAATATGGATAGATAGTTGATGATAGTAATTACATACTGTCATAAGTTTACAGTTGCACTCAAGTAGGATATGACATGCAACTGATATTTTATGGATATAATTTGCTACCTCTGTGAAAAATTTTAATGTTTTGTTCATTGTCAAACACTGGTCATTACATGGTAGCCTCTGTGTTTGTGGAGTTGTGACCATAACAAAACTCTGATATTGGTAAACCAGTTTAAGTATCAAAATATCAGTCTATAAATTTGGCAGGCATTCCTTTTTTCCTTTTTATCTTTTCTAGTTTTCTTTCTTTGTTTTGTTTTGTTTGTTTGTCTGTTTTGTTTTTTACTAATAATACTAAGTAGAAAGATTTCCTTTGAAGCTTTTAGCAAGCATCTATCTTACAATTCAAAGTCATCCCAGCTGTTGGTCTTGACACCTTGATACGTGTCCCTCAGGAGTCCCTACTGGGACCAGTGCTATTTCATATCTTCATTAATGAGAGAGGAATCAAAAAGAAAATTTGCTGATGATACCAAGCTAAGTGGTGCAGATGACACTCCTGAAGGACAGGGTGCCATCCATAGGGACCTGGACAAGCTTGAGAAGTGGGCGCGTGGGAATTTCATGAGGTTTAACAAGACCAAGTACAAGGCGCTACATCTGGGTCAGGACAACCCCTGGTATCAGCACAGGCTGGGGCATGAATAGATGCAGAGCTGCCCTGAGAGAAGGACTTGGTGGTGCTGGTGGATGAGAGGCTGGACATGACCCAGCCATGTGCACTCACAGCCCAGAGAGCCAAACGTGTCCTGGGCTGCATCCAGAGCACTGTGGGCGGCAGGGCCAGGAGGGGATTCTGCCCCTCTGCTCTGCTCTGGTGAGAGCCCACCTGCAGTGCTGCATCCAGCCCTGGGGTGCCAGCACAGGGAAGACATGGCCTTGTTAAAGTGAGTCCAAAGGAGGCCACCAAGCTGATTAGAGGGATGGAGAGCCTCTCTGTGGACACTGAAAGCTTGGTGGCAAAGAGATTTTCCAGTTTTCTGCTTGTCAGTGTGCATCCTCACTTTCTTACGGAACTAGTTGAAAAACAGCTAGAGAGCTTTTGTAAATAATTCCGCTATCTTGCACCTGTGAGATGTTTTGCACCTTGTTGTTATGCTGAGGGATTGTTTGGGAAATGGGTGTTTTAGGATCTAACAAATCATCCTGGGGGGTGGATGGCCAGAGATCCAATGACCTTATACCATCCCAACAACCTAGGGTATAAAACCTGTCGGTATATAAATAAATAAATAAATTCAATCCTGTTCTTAATGAGTTTGGCTGCCTCTTTTCTCCCTGGGTTGTGTCTAACTGTGACACTGCTCTTGTGAGGAAAGGCTGAGAGAAGTGGAATTGTTCAGCCTAGAACAGAGAAGGCTCTAGGGTGACCTAATTGTGACCTGTCAGTACCTGAAGGGAACTTACATGAAAAATGGGGCGAGACAATTTACAAGAGCATGTAGTGACAGGACAAGGGGAACGGTGTCAGATCGAAAGAGGGTAGGTCTAGATTAGGTTTCTTCACAGTGAGGGTGGTGAGGCACTGGAACAGGTTGCCCAGAGAAGTTTTGGAAGTCCCATCCCTGGAAGTGTTCAAGGCCAGGTTGGATGGGGCTCTGAGCGACCTGGTCTAGTTAAAAGTGTTCCTGCCCAAAGCAGGAGGGTTGGAACTAGATGGTCTTCAATGCCCCCTTTCAACCCAAACCATTCTATGGTTCTATGATTTGGCAGTCTCAAGACATTCAAAAAGACGCATCAATGTGAAATGCAGTTTCTCTCTGTTACTTTTGCTGCTCAAGACAAGTAGTTAATGTCACAAAAGCAATAAATTAAAAAATATAAACCTGAAAATGCTCAAGAATGGAGGAGAAAGATTAAGTTCAAAGTCTGTACTGCAGCTGATGTGTAGAGATTTCCTTTTAAAACTTCTAAGTTTTGAATGTGTATGAGAAATAAACTGTCTGCGTTCATTTGTGGAATAGGGAAATATGAGTTTGAGAATCCGGAGTCAACTATCTACATTATTGCTCCTCACATGAGGGTTTTTTCATGCTTGAGCTCCTGTTTTAATTTGGGCTTAGGAAAAGGTATCAAATTAATTAAGCAGCATAATACATCCCTTAAAGACAGGGGGTAGGTTGAATACTTCCACAGCAGTGATTCCTAGGACAACAATTGCTGCTCATAAACCTTGAGCTAAAGAAACCTGATAAATACCATGGTGGAATATTTTCTCTCTACTAGGGAATTACTTATACCTGCTGTCTGATCTGTGACCATCGCAGAAGTAAAAATGGAAAATATAGATACTGAAATTTCTCATAGAAATGGTCCATATAGTGAACCATTTCTCATAGAAAAACAAAAAGTTTTTCTTATAAGTTTTTTTTTTCTGGAATATAAGCAGCTATTCCAGGATATCCTGGTATATATACAGGATTCCCACCCACTTCTTATAGTAGTTAATAGGAAAAAGTGAGAGTTGTATCTATAATTTGCTTTTGCAGATCCTTTCAAGAGCTTTTGAAGTTTTAGAACTCAAATATTAGACATCATCCTCTGCAAAAGGATAAAATTTCAAAATCTACCTCCAGATTATTAATAGCAACAGTCTAATTAGAGATATAATGATTAAATATCCTTTCATTAGGCCACATTAACTGTTAGCATTGAGAAGCCACCAGGTGAAACAGTCTCTGACAAAATCTTTTGTATTTCTCTGAAGCAATTCTTCTATATTTTAAAACTAATCTGACGGCGCATAAAAAGAGTCAGGTTAAACTTGTAAATGAACCATCTCTCTTTCTTTGTAGTAAGGATATTGTTAGGTCTTCTATAAAATTACCAGAACTTTTCTGCCCTTAGAATATGCTTAGGTAGCCTATTCTCCAGACTTCAGCTGATTTCAGTTATCACATTCAGTGTCATGCTTTCTTACTGGTTTTCAGCAATGCAATTTTCACATTACATATTTAATTCACTTTGAAGGCTGACTGGGCTAATATAATGTTTGGTATTAATGGTTAGAGGCTCCATCTCCCATTGATCTTATGAATTAATAATTTCAAGTCTTCTGCTCACACTTTAATTCACATAGAAAGGTAAGAACGCCTTTTGAACCACAAATAAGTGTACTGCTGCTTGTGTTTTTGATTGGATTGTATTCAGAGCTGGTGTACCACCACAGAATATCCCTTGGAACAATGGTAAGATTTTTCCCCTCATTACTCAGAAAATACGTACATGTTCATTTCTGACAGGTTGTACCATATAAACCATACAGTTTCAAATCATCTGGCAGGCAATCTAACAACTGCCATAGCAGGACCATGTGCCAGTTCTCAGGAATACCAATATTTACTGTCTGTTCAAAAATCACTCTCTGTGTAGAGAATGAGCAGCAGCACAAAAGCTTTCAATTGCCGTCTGTCCGAAGATTTTTCCATTCCATTCTTCTTCCAGAGACAGTGACCTGGCAATAATGAGTGAAGATAATAGACGTTACAGCAGGCAAAGCTGACAACTTACAGCTTTGAGTTTTACTTTGGAAATAAAACTAAATAAAACATTTTTTATATTTTCCTCCCCTTTTCAAATTTCACAGGAAACAAGTCAGCTGAGCCTGAACCAGCTTCCAGAAACTGTCAGGTCCAGTGCTCCATCTCCTCTGTCGGGTGTTCCCATGGCAACAACTTTTGCTGAACTAAAAGGAATTACAGATAGATATTTAATTTTTTTTTTCCCCC